>JAWNNU010000658.1:0-127758 GCA_035044585.1 Scaptomyza polygonia
TTCTATGTGCAGTTTGTGCGTCTCAGCTACGACAAGCCATCACGTTGTTGTTTTCTTCAGTTTCCCTTTGCGTTCAGCGGCCTGTCGACTAAAGGAGTGGCGGAGGGTCAGCGGAGAGCAAGAACGGTAAAAGGTTGTTGGTACATATTGTATGCAAAGGCGTTTGAAACATACAAATATTTCTTGCTGTGCCTGCTAATCGAGGTTTTTGTTATTTTCTATATTTTTCCTTTTTTTGTGTCTGCGGCAAACGCGCGCTTACATTGTACATGTACCAATGGACTACTGAATACACTTTCGTAATTTGTGTACATCTATGCATAACTGAATGGCAAGGA
The DNA here is from genome assembly GCA_035044585.1 of Scaptomyza polygonia. Lineage (NCBI taxonomy): Eukaryota > Metazoa > Arthropoda > Insecta > Diptera > Drosophilidae > Scaptomyza > Scaptomyza polygonia. The sequence continues at coordinate 339 of JAWNNU010000658.1, forward strand.
TTGTTAGAAAGTGTCACAGGGTAAAAATTGGAAAGGGTATGTATGATTAGCAATAGCAAAACTGATATTTGACTGCCTTGGAATACAAAATCTTGTTTTCTTACTCAAGCGCAATAATGGGCGAAGAAAAATAGTTTTGTGGACAAACGTTTGCAGAAGCCTAGTTTTTAGCTCAAGATACTTGGTTGGCTAGGTGCATATCAGTGCATGTGTTTTGTAGGGTAGGACAGGTATCAAAAGGTCATATAATACGTAAAACAGGCAAGCTATCGCTCAAAAATTGCAAAAATAACTAAATTCAATAAACTTTTCTTTTCTTTTTTATGCTAATATATAGCAATCAAACAGGTACAAACAGGTGTTAACACATCGCTCGTGAGTTTTAACACTCATTAGTTTTTTTTTTAAATTAAAGATTTAGGCATCAATCCTGATAAAAAATAAAAATTTGATTCTCACATATCGTCGATGGTCAATAAGGCCATTAATATCATTGGTGGTCAAAAGAGTTTACTGGTCCCTACACCACGAAAACGCTATATACATTCTAAGTACGTCCTATCCTGGAGTAAGAATCTTGTGTGTGTGCCTCGCAATTCGGGATTCACCAGGATAGAATTGAATCTGTGCAGAAGAAATTTCTTCTGTTTTCTCAAAAAACTTTTAACTGGGTTTTTTGAATAGACTTACTCCCCTATTCAAGTAGACTTCTTTAAATTAATCTTCCTTCTCTGTTGAACCGTACAATTATGCATGGAGTTGTATTTATCACTAATCTTTTTAACGGTGAAATCGGCTCATCAGTTCTTCTAAGTCGAATTTGATTATTTGTTCCAATTAAATCTACCCGTAACTTTTAACCACTTAGACTGGATCATCGCTCAAGCAACTATTTAATTATGTTGGCTCCTTGGAGAACTCAACTACAGTACTCAAACGATCGATCCTTTTTTTTATCTAATCGTAACCAAATTTGTTACCTTTATTTATATTTAACTTTTTATTTAATTATTTTTACGATTCTTTGATTTGAATCAATTTTTATTTAATGTCAGCTGCTCATAGCTGACAATTAATTCATAAATATATACAGCATATCTTTTTCGCTATACCTAATCGTAGTCAGTTTCAAGCTCGCGTACGGAGCGATTACTGAGTTGATAAGACACATCAAATCACTGTGCAAAAGCAACTACAACAGTTGCAAAGAATGGTCTGTGAAGGAATCTCGGGAGAGATGACGGACGGAATAAAGCAATGACAGTGCTCAGTAGGTCCGAAATAAGTTCAGAATTAGATTGCGAGTTCTCTTATCCAAACCATGGTGAAATTATAAAGGTGCGTGCCCTCTTTTAAAGTGTTTATGAAAATGAGTTAACTTATTTATGTTAGTTTAATTATAATTATTTTTTATTTATAATGGCGTCAGTAAATGCAATAATTATTCCAAATTGCGGTTTTATTTTTCATACAAGACCTAATTGAATACTTATACCCAATTCACACTAGGGCACATTTAACATCTAACATCTTACATCAAAGATGTTACGTATGAAGTACCCGTTCGAAGTTTTCTCAAAATATTCCAACATCTTCTGGAAATGTTCCTTATCCAAGTGTTTTTATATAGTTAGTTTCGATATTTTTGATTCCACCACTAAAAAACTGTCATTCACAACAAAAATGTAATCGATGTCTACGCAAATGAATGGCAAATAAATCATGGCGGGCAACTACAACGGTAAGTTAAATGCAAATTATTTATGTTATTTTCATAATATTTTCGTATTTAGTAAGAAAATGTTCATCAAATCGAACAATATGGTCGCCCGAAAAGGAAGCACTCCTGCTGGACTTGTGGATGGAGTGTATTGATAATTTGCGTGGTCTGTGGCCTCTTCAGCTGATGGCTTTACCTCTATATGACATCCATCTTAATAATAAAAAATATTATAATTAATAACATTAACTACTTAACAACTTTGTTTACCAATTGCTCCAATGCACTGTGGAAATCCAAGGGCTTCAAACCCTGCGAGGCATTCATCCACCATACATTCTGTTAAAAACTTTTCTGGCAGATAATCTTCGCCAAATTCCACAGCAACTGCTCGACAAAACTCGTGCAGAATATTGCATACACTATTTGATTATTTTTTGATTATTTACCTAGTATTTATTAAGTTTTATTTTCACTCACATGCGCCCAAATCCTCCGAGGCATTGCAACAAGTGCATATCTTCGAAATCCTCATCTTTACAGGCTTCTTGCAAATAAGCAACAAGATCAACAATCATACCCTGTTGCTGAGCAACTATAGATATTATTTCTAAATTTCTTTTATCCATTCTTTTATAATATTTTGTTACGACAAAAAAAATACGTGGTGAAATAAGCGTCTTTTTTACAAATGAAGAAGAAGACGCTTGATGTTAAATGTTAATGTTGCAATGTGAACACAATTTCACATCTTCTCATCGTTCCCCGATATGTGCCCTAGTGTGAATAGGCTATTAGACTATACAGCACAACAACCGCAGAAATATATTTTTCTGTTGAGAACATTAGTTATGTTTTATGGCTTTATAACGCAATACTTTGTGCAATGGAAAACAAATTTTCCATTAATTTTTCCATAAAATTAAAAGTTTTTCATAAGCTATTAAGGGGTATTATTGCCGCCTTCGCTTGGTGGGCGGCTCCAGGAAATTATTTTTCTCCTCGCTCATCTCCAAATACTCCGATTTCATGAGTCGCTTAGCCTTAAGTAAAACTGTATTATGCCGCAGCCAGTTGCACTTGAGTACAGCATCAATTGAGGGTCGCTTTTCGGGATCCACAATGAGCATTTGTTTGATCAGCAACTTGGCCCGCTGTGAAATGGCTAGCCAGGCGGGATGGCGAAAACGAAAGTGACCTTTTTTAATCTGCTCGCCAGCTAGCGATCCGTATTCATCAGAAAAAGGCAGGGTGCCACTAAGGCTACAAAATATCAAACATTTTAGGTGATTGATATTCAAGATTTAAGAGCGTTATCTTACCACGTATAGAGAACCACACCTAGACTCCAAATATCTACCTTTTGTGTGTAAGATGCACGCCCGCCAGTGATAAGCACCTTCGGTGCTACAAAAAGAGGAGTGCCACATAGTTTGCGCATGACTGAATCCTTGTGAACAAATTTGCTAAGTCCAAAGTCAGATACCTGAAGCAGTGTATCTTCTTCGCTCGACTCGACCAGCACGTTATCCGGTTTTAGATCGCGATGTGAAATCCTTTCGAAGCGAAAACAAAACAAAAAATTATTTAATTTTTCAGGATTTGGCGTATGTGATAACTAAAGTAGTTTGGTTTTGCAGCAAATCTCTTGTCGTGGCTTTTGGAGTACTTGTGTGGCTGAATACAGAAAGTAGTATATAAATCTTCCGTATCCAAATCATTCTGCTCACTACTTGCTTGATTATTCAACACTTGTCCGCGTTTTTGAAATTAAAGATTTATTCTGTTGGCTTCTGGAGACCTCAACTACAGCACTCAAACGATCGATCCTTTTTGATGTTTTAACATCTACAGGCACGGGTATCTATTTCTGCCAGTTGAATACATGCAAATGAATGCAGCGTGCCTTGCTACGCTGATCTCGACCTACGAACAAATTTAGAGTGATGTCGTGAACCGACTGAAAAATTTCATATACATATTCATCTGAGTATGATTGTATTGGTGTAACGGCAGAGAATAACTGTAAAATACTAATTTTAGAGTTTTGCCTCAATCTGCTTGATATAGTCAAAGTTGGAATGGTAGTATAAACTCAATATGAACTTTGTTCAATTGAATAGCAAAACTTGAAATTCTTAAATATAATTTCAATTCTACATGTTTGTTTATATTCTAGCATTGTTTATTGTTTATATTCTAGCATAAACAATATATATATATATTAAAATCATATATTAAAGTTTTCATTGACAATCATTGAATGTTGTTTCAAGGGGTATTTTTTCTATGTGCAGTTTGTGCGTCTCAGCTACGACAAGCCATCACGTTGTTGTTTTCTTCAGTTTCCCTTTGCGTTCAGCGGCCTGTCGACTAAAGGAGTGGCGGAGGGTCAGCGGAGAGCAAGAACGGTAAAAGGTTGTTGGTACATATTGTATGCAAAGGCGTTTGAAACATACAAATATTTCTTGCTGTGCCTGCTAATCGAGGTTTTTGTTATTTTCTATATTTTTCCTTTTTTTGTGTCTGCGGCAAACGCGCGCTTACATTGTACATGTACCAATGGACTACTGAATACACTTTCGTAATTTGTGTACATCTATGCATAACTGAATGGCAAGGATTGTTAGAAAGTGTCACAGGGTAAAAATTGGAAAGGGTATGTATGATTAGCAATAGCAAAACTGATATTTGACTGCCTTGGAATACAAAATCTTGTTTTCTTACTCAAGCGCAATAATGGGCGAAGATAAATAGTTTTGTGGACAAACGTTTGCAGAAGCCTAATTTTTAGCTCAAGATACTTGGTTGGCTAGGTGCATATCAGTGCATGTGTTTTGTAGGGTAGGACAGGTATCAAAAGGTCATATAATACTATAATAAAGCAGGCAAGCTATCGTTCATATCCAAGAATCTTATTTATTGCAAAAATAACTAAATTCAATAAACTATTCTTTCCTTTTTTATGCCAATATATAGCAATCAAACAGGTACAAACAGGTGTTTAAACATCGCTCGTGAGTTCTAACACTCATTAGCATTTATTTTTATAATTAAAGATTTAGGCATCAATCCTGATAAAAAATAAAAATTTGATTCTCACATATCGTCGATGGTCAATAAGGCCATTAATATCATTGGTGGTCAAAAGAGTTTACTGGTCCCTACACCACGAAAACGCTATATACATTCTAAGTACGTCCTATCCTGGAGTAAGAATCTTGTGTGTGTGCCTCGCAATTCGGGATTCACCAGGATAGAATTGAATCTGTGCAGAAGAAATTTCTTCTGTTTTCTCAAAAAACTTTTAACTGGGTTTTTTGAATAGACTTACTCCCCTATTCAAGTAGACTTCTTTAAATTAATCTTCCTTCTCTGTTGAACCGTACAATTATGCATGGAGTTGTATTTATCACTAATCTTTTTAACGGTGAAATCGGCTCATCAGTTCTTCTAAGTCGAATTTGATTATTTGTTCCAATTAAATCTACCCGTAACTTTTAACCACTTAGACTGGATCATCGCTCAAGCAACTATTTAATTATGTTGGCTCCTTGGAGAACTCAACTACAGTACTCAAACGATCGATCCTTTTTTTTATCTAATCGTAACCAAATTTGTTACCTTTATTTATATTTAACTTTTTATTTAATTATTTTTACGATTCTTTGATTTGAATCAATTTTTATTTAATGTCAGCTGCTCATAGCTGACAATTAATTCATAAATATATACATCAGATCTTTTTAGCTTTACCTAATCGTAGTAAGTCCCAAGCTCGCGTACGGAGCGATTACTGAGTTGATAAGGCACATCAAATCACTGTGCAAAAGCAACTACAACAGTTGCAAAGAATGGTCTGTGAAGGAATCTCGGGAGAGATGACGGACGGAATAAAGCAATGACAGTGCTCAGTAGGTCCGAAATAAGTTCAGAATTAGATTGCGAAATAACGACAGGCAAAAAACGGGTTCTGTTAATTGCCTTAACTTTCTCTCTTATCCAAACCATGGTGAAATTATAAAGGTGCGTGCCCTCTTTTAAAGTGCTTATGTCATGTCATTATGCATTGAAAACACAATGAGTCAACTTATTTATGTTAGTTTAATTATAATTATTTTTTATTTTTAATGGCGTCAGTAAATGCAATAATTATTCCAAACTACGTTTTTATTTTTCAAACAAGACCCAATTGAATACTTAGACTATACAGCACAAAAGAATCAACAACCGCAGAAAAATATTTTTCTGTTGAGAACATTAGTTATGTTTTATGGCTTTATAACGCAATACTTGGTGCAATGGAAAAAAAATTTTCCATTCATTTTTCCAGAAAATTAAATGTTTTTCATAAGCTATTAAGGGGTATTATTGCCGCCTTCGCTTGGTGGGCGGCTCCAGGAAATTGTTTTTCTCCTCGCTCATCTCCAAATACTCCGATTTCATGAGTCGCTTAGCCTTAAGTAAAACTGTATTATGCCGCAGCCAGTTGCACTTGAGTACAGCATCAATTGAGGGTCGCTTTTCGGGATCCACAATGAGCATTTGTTTGATCAGCAACTTGGCCCGCTGTGAAATGGCTAGCCAGGCGGGATGGCGAAAACGAAAGTGACCTTTTTTAATCTGCTCGCCAGCTAGCGATCCGTATTCATCAGAAAAAGGCAGGGTGCCACTAAGGCTACAAAATATCAAACATTTTAGGTGATTGATATTCAAGATTTAAGAGCGTTATCTTACCACGTATAGAGAACCACACCTAGACTCCAAATATCTACCTTTTGTGTGTAAGATGCACGCCCGCCAGTGATAAGCACCTTCGGTGCTACAAAAAGAGGAGTGCCACATAGTGTGCGCATGACTGAATCCTTGTGAACAAATTTGCTAAGTCCAAAGTCAGATACCTGAAGCAGTGTATCTTCTTCGCTCGACTCGAGCAGCACGTTATCCGGTTTTAGATCGCGATGTGAAATCCTTTCGAAGCGAAAACAAAAAAAAAAATTATTTAATTTTTCAGGATTTGGCGTATGTGATAACTAAAGTAGTTTGGTTTTGCAGCAAATCTCTTGTCGTGGCTTTTGGAGTACTTGTGTGGCTGAATACAGAAAGTAGTATATAAATCTTCCGTATCCAAATCATTCTGCTCACTACTTGCTTGATTATTCAACACTTGTCCGCGTTTTTGAAATTAAAGATTTATTCTGTTGGCTTCTGGAGACCTCAACTACAGCACTCAAACGATCGATCCTTTTTGATGTTTTAACATCTACAGGCACGGGTATCTATTTCTGCCAGTTGAATACATGCAAATGAATGCAGCGTGCCTTGCTACGCTGATCTCGACCTACGAACAAATTTAGAGTGATGTCGTGAACCGACTGAAAAATTTCATATACATATTCATCTGAGTATGATTGTATTGGTGTAACGGCAGAGAATAACTGTAAAATACTAATTTTAGAGTTTTGCCTCAATCTGCTTGATATAGTCAAAGTTGGAATGGTAGTATAAACTCAATATGAACTTTGTTCAATTGAATAGCAAAACTTGAAATTCTTAAATATAATTTCAATTCTACATGTTTGTTTATATTCTAGCATTGTTTATTGTTTATATTCTAGCATAAACAATATATATATATATTAAAATCATATATTAAAGTTTTCATTGACAATCATTGAATGTTGTTTCAAGGGGTATTTTTTCTATGTGCAGTTTGTGCGTCTCAGCTACGACAAGCCATCACGTTGTTGTTTTCTTCAGTTTCCCTTTGCGTTCAGCGGCCTGTCGACTAAAGGAGTGGCGGAGGGTCAGCGGAGAGCAAGAACGGTAAAAGGTTGTTGGTACATATTGTATGCAAAGGCGTTTGAAACATACAAATATTTCTTGCTGTGCCTGCTAATCGAGGTTTTTGTTATTTTCTATATTTTTCCTTTTTTTGTGTCTGCGGCAAACGCGCGCTTACATTGTACATGTACCAATGGACTACTGAATACACTTTCGTAATTTGTGTACATCTATGCATAACTGAATGGCAAGGATTGTTAGAAAGTGTCACAGGGTAAAAATTGGAAAGGGTATGTATGATTAGCAATAGCAAAACTGATATTTGACTGCCTTGGAATACAAAATCTTGTTTTCTTACTCAAGCGCAATAATGGGCGAAGATAAATAGTTTTGTGGACAAACGTTTGCAGAAGCCTAATTTTTAGCTCAAGATACTTGGTTGGCTAGGTGCATATCAGTGCATGTGTTTTGTAGGGTAGGACAGGTATCAAAAGGTCATATAATACTATAATAAAGCAGGCAAGCTATCGTTCATATCCAAGAATCTTATTTATTGCAAAAATAACTAAATTCAATAAACTATTCTTTCCTTTTTTATGCCAATATATAGCAATCAAACAGGTACAAACAGGTGTTTAAACATCGCTCGTGAGTTCTAACACTCATTAGCATTTATTTTTATAATTAAAGATTTAGGCATCAATCCTGATAAAAAATAAAAATTTGATTCTCACATATCGTCGATGGTCAATAAGGCCATTAATATCATTGGTGGTCAAAAGAGTTTACTGGTCCCTACACCACGAAAACGCTATATACATTCTAAGTACGTCCTATCCTGGAGTAAGAATCTTGTGTGTGTGCCTCGCAATTCGGGATTCACCAGGATAGAATTGAATCTGTGCAGAAGAAATTTCTTCTGTTTTCTCAAAAAACTTTTAACTGGGTTTTTTGAATAGACTTACTCCCCTATTCAAGTAGACTTCTTTAAATTAATCTTCCTTCTCTGTTGAACCGTACAATTATGCATGGAGTTGTATTTATCACTAATCTTTTTAACGGTGAAATCGGCTCATCAGTTCTTCTAAGTCGAATTTGATTATTTGTTCCAATTAAATCTACCCGTAACTTTTAACCACTTAGACTGGATCATCGCTCAAGCAACTATTTAATTATGTTGGCTCCTTGGAGAACTCAACTACAGTACTCAAACGATCGATCCTTTTTTTTATCTAATCGTAACCAAATTTGTTACCTTTATTTATATTTAACTTTTTATTTAATTATTTTTACGATTCTTTGATTTGAATCAATTTTTATTTAATGTCAGCTGCTCATAGCTGACAATTAATTCATAAATATATACATCAGATCTTTTTAGCTTTACCTAATCGTAGTAAGTCCCAAGCTCGCGTACGGAGCGATTACTGAGTTGATAAGGCACATCAAATCACTGTGCAAAAGCAACTACAACAGTTGCAAAGAATGGTCTGTGAAGGAATCTCGGGAGAGATGACGGACGGAATAAAGCAATGACAGTGCTCAGTAGGTCCGAAATAAGTTCAGAATTAGATTGCGAAATAACGACAGGCAAAAAACGGGTTCTGTTAATTGCCTTAACTTTCTCTCTTATCCAAACCATGGTGAAATTATAAAGGTGCGTGCCCTCTTTTAAAGTGCTTATGTCATGTCATTATGCATTGAAAACACAATGAGTCAACTTATTTATGTTAGTTTAATTATAATTATTTTTTATTTTTAATGGCGTCAGTAAATGCAATAATTATTCCAAACTACGTTTTTATTTTTCAAACAAGACCCAATTGAATACTTAGACTATACAGCACAAAAGAATCAACAACCGCAGAAAAATATTTTTCTGTTGAGAACATTAGTTATGTTTTATGGCTTTATAACGCAATACTTGGTGCAATGGAAAAAAAATTTTCCATTCATTTTTCCAGAAAATTAAATGTTTTTCATAAGCTATTAAGGGGTATTATTGCCGCCTTCGCTTGGTGGGCGGCTCCAGGAAATTGTTTTTCTCCTCGCTCATCTCCAAATACTCCGATTTCATGAGTCGCTTAGCCTTAAGTAAAACTGTATTATGCCGCAGCCAGTTGCACTTGAGTACAGCATCAATTGAGGGTCGCTTTTCGGGATCCACAATGAGCATTTGTTTGATCAGCAACTTGGCCCGCTGTGAAATGGCTAGCCAGGCGGGATGGCGAAAACGAAAGTGACCTTTTTTAATCTGCTCGCCAGCTAGCGATCCGTATTCATCAGAAAAAGGCAGGGTGCCACTAAGGCTACAAAATATCAAACATTTTAGGTGATTGATATTCAAGATTTAAGAGCGTTATCTTACCACGTATAGAGAACCACACCTAGACTCCAAATATCTACCTTTTGTGTGTAAGATGCACGCCCGCCAGTGATAAGCACCTTCGGTGCTACAAAAAGAGGAGTGCCACATAGTGTGCGCATGACTGAATCCTTGTGAACAAATTTGCTAAGTCCAAAGTCAGATACCTGAAGCAGTGTATCTTCTTCGCTCGACTCGAGCAGCACGTTATCCGGTTTTAGATCGCGATGTGAAATCCTTTCGAAGCGAAAACAAAAAAAAAAATTATTTAATTTTTCAGGATTTGGCGTATGTGATAACTAAAGTAGTTTGGTTTTGCAGCAAATCTCTTGTCGTGGCTTTTGGAGTACTTGTGTGGCTGAATACAGAAAGTAGTATATAAATCTTCCGTATCCAAATCATTCTGCTCACTACTTGCTTGATTATTCAACACTTGTCCGCGTTTTTGAAATTAAAGATTTATTCTGTTGGCTTCTGGAGACCTCAACTACAGCACTCAAACGATCGATCCTTTTTGATGTGTTAACATCTATAGGCACGGGTATCTATTTCTGCCAGTTGAATACATGCAAACGAATGCAGCGTGCCGTGCTACGCTGATCTCGACCTACGAACAAATTTAGAGTGCTGTCGTGAACCGACTGAAAAATTTCATATACATATTCATCTGAGATTGATTGTATTGGTGTAGCGGCAGAGAATAACTGTAAAATACTAATTCTAGAGTTTTGCCTCAATCTGCTTGATATAGTCAAAGTTGGAATGGTAGTATAAACTTAATATGAACTTTGTTCAATTGAATTGCAAAACTTGAGATTCTTAAATATAATTTCAATTCTACATGTTTGTTTATATTTGAGCATTGTTTATTGTTTATATTCTAGCATAAACAATATATATATATATAACGGAGAGATATTTTCATTCATATTTTTATTTATTGCATCTCTGTTTGCTCGAATATAATCTATTGCACTAGCAAGTTCTGCACGTTGTCAAGCGCACACTCGACTGACTCGACTCACTCGCGCAAACGGGGCCTCACTATTTCACTATTCCATCTACACTATTGCCATCTCCGTTTCTATAATTCAGTCAGCGCCATACGGTCAGACCTTACTTGACAGCAGAGCCCCTCTCTGTCTCTCTACTGTCGTGCATAGAGTTCCTCTCTGTCTCTCTGCTGTTGTGCATACAATTGCACATACAGAATTGTGCCGCGCGTAAGACGTACGTACAATGGGCAAATAAGCCCATTCTGCGACATATATATATTAAAATCATATATTAAAGTTTTCATTGACAATCATTGAATGTTGTTTCAAGGGGTATTTTTTCTATGTGCAGTTTGTGCGTCTCAGCTACGACAAGCCATCACGTCGTTGTTTTCTTCAGTTTCCCTAATCGAGTTTTTTGTTATTTTCTATATTTTTCCTTTTTCTGTGTCTGCGGCAAACGCGCGCTTACATTTACATACATATGTACCAATGGACTAATTATTACTAAAAATTACTTTCGTAATTTGTGTACATCTATGCATAACTGAATGGAAAGGATTGTTAGAAAGTGTCACAGGGTAAAAATTGGAAAGGGTATGTATGATCAGCAATAGCAAAACTGATATTTGACTGCCTTGGAATACAAAATCTTGTTTTCTTACTCAAGCGCAATAATGGGCGAAGAAAAATAGTTTTGTGGACAAACGTTTGCAGAAGCCTAGTTTTTAGCTCAAGATACTTGGTTGGCTAGGTGCATATCAGTGCATGTGTTTTGTAGGGTAGGACAGGTATCAAAAGGTCATATAATACGTAAAACAGGCAAGCTATCGCTCAAAACTTGCAAAAATAACTAAATTCAATAAACTTTTCTTTTCTTTTTTATGCTAATATATAGCAATCAAACAGGTACAAACAGGTTTTAAAGATTTAGGCATCAATCCTGATAAAAAATAAAAATTTGATTCTGACATATCGTCGATGGTCAATAAGGCCATTAATATCATTGGTGGTCAAAAGAGTTTACTGGTCCCTACACCACGAAAAAGCTATATAAATTCTTAGTACGTCCCATCCTGGAGTAAGAATCTTGTGTGTGGGGCTCGCAATTCGGGATTCACTAGGATAGAATTGAATCTGTGCAGAAGAAATTTCTTCTGTTTGCTCATAAAACTTTTAACTGGGTTTTTGGAATAGACTTCCTCCCCTATTCAAGTAGACTTCTTTAAATTAATCTTCCTTCTCTGTTGAACCGTAGAATTATGCATGGAGTTGTATTTATCACTAATCTTTTTAACGGTGAAATTGACTCATTAGTTCTGCTAAGTCGAATTTAATTATTTGTTCCACTTAGTCTGGATCGTCGCTCAAGCAACTTTTTAATTCATGAAACATTTCATGCTATATACTTTAACAAGATCAATTCTATTAGCTCCTTGGAGACCTCAACTACAGTACTCAAACGATCGATCCTTTTTTTTATCTAATCGTAACCAAATTTGTTACCTTTATTTATATTTAACTTTTTATTTAATTATTTTTACGATTCTTTGATTTGAATCAATTTTGATTTAATATCAGCTGCTCATAGCCGAGAATTAATTAATAAATATATACAGCAGATCTTTTAAGCAATACCAAGCTCTCGTACGGAGCGATTACTGAGGTGATAAGGCACATCAAATCACTGTGCAAAATCAACTACAACAGCTGCAAAGAATGGTCTGTCAAGGAATCTCGAGAGGGATGACGGACGGAATAAAGATTTAGCCATCTTATCCGATAGTTAACCAGCAATGACGGTGCTAAGTAGGTCCGAAATAAGTTCAGAATTAGATTGCGAGTTCACGACAGGCAAAAAACGGGTTCTGATAATTGCCTTAACTTTCTCTCTTTTCCAAACCATGGTGATAATTATTCCAAATTTCGGTTTTATTTTTTAAACAAGACCCAATTAAATACTTAGACTAAACAGCTCAAAAGAATCAACAACCGCAGAAAAATAGTTTTCTGTCGAGAACATTAGTTATGTTTTATGGCTTTTATCAAAATATTAAACATTTTAGGTGATTGAAGACACAAGTTTAAGAGCGTTGCCTTACCACGTATAGAGAGCCACACCTAGACGCCAAATATCTACCTTTTGTGTTAGATGCACGCCTGGCAGTGATAAGCACCTCCGGTGCTACATAAAGATGAGTGCCACATAGTGTGAGCATGACTGAATCCTTGTTAACAAAGTCAGATACCTTAAGCAGTGTATCTTCTTCGCTCGACTCGAGCAGCACGTTATCCGGTTATAGGTCGCGATGTGTAATGCCTCCGAAGCGAACACAAAACAAAAAATTAATTAATTTTTAAGGTTTTGGCGTATGTGACTAAAGTAGTTTGGATTTCCAGCAAATCTCTTGTCGTGGCTTTCGGAGTACTTGTGTGGCCGAATACACAAAGTAGTATATAAATCATCTGTATTCAAATCTATTTTTGTTACCTCCGGTATTCCCCAGGGGAGTCACCTAGGACCAACTCTCGTGTTTATATGTTTGCAAATTTGGTAGCACTGTCGGCCTGATGCCGTTACAACTTACTAAATTACAATTGTTCAAAATGTAAAGTCTGCCTTTTTGTAGAAGTACCCCTCATGCTGCTCACTTCTTGCTTGATTATTCAACACTTGTCCGCGTTTTTGAAATTAAAGATTTATTCTGTTGGCTTCTGGAGACCTCAACTACAGCACTCAAACGATCGATCCTTTTTGATGTGTTAACATCTATAGGCACGGGTATCTATTTCTGCCAGTTGAATACATGCAAACGAATGCAGCGTGCCGTGCTACGCTGATCTCGACCTACGAACCAATTTAGAGTGATGTCGTGAACCGACTGAAAAATTTCATATACATATTCATCTGAGTATGATTGTATTGGTGGAGCGGCAGACAATAACTGTAAAATACTAATTTTAGAGTTTTGCCTCAATCTGCTTGATATAGTCAAAGTTGGAATGGTAGTATAAACTTAATATGAACTTTGTTCAATTGTATTGCAAAACTTGAGATTCTTAAATATAATTTCAATTCTACATGTTTGTTTATATTCTAGCATTGTTTATTGTTTATATTCTAGCATAAACAATATATATATATATATATTAAAATCATATATTAAAATTTTCATTGACAATCATTGAATGTTGTTTCAAGGGGTATTTTTTCATATTCAAGAATCTTATTTATGGCAAAAATAACTAAATTCAATAAACTATTTTTTTCTTTTATATGATAATATATAACAATCAAACAGGTGTTAACACATCGCTCGTGAGTTCTAATACTCATTAGTTTTTTTTTTTTTAAATTAAAGATTTAGGCATCAATCCTGATAAAAAATAAAAATTTGATTCTGACATTTCGTCGATGGTCAATAAGGCCATTAATATCATTGGTGGTCAAAAGAGTTTTCTGGTCCCTACACCATACTGTAGTAAGAATCTTGTGTGTGGGCCTCGCAATTCGGGATTCACCAGGATAGAATTGAATCTGTGCAGAAGAAATTTCTTCTGTTTGCTCATAAAACTTATAACTGCGTTTTTGGAATAGACTTACTCCCCTATCCAAGTAGACTTTGTGAGGTAGGCCCGGCGCGAGCCTCCCACACATTGAGTTATTAACAAAGAAGACTATTTTGAATTACTACTAAAATACTTAATACTTATCATTACATACATACTTATGCTGAAATCTGAAATACGGGCAGCGAAGCCGGCGACAAAAGAGCACGGGCAGAAAAGAAGCGTGCTGACCTCAAGTGCGAGACCGGCGAAGTAGTTGGTACGAGAACACGCAACGAAGCAGACGCGATCGCGGAGTAATAAGAAAGGAAAGGGGATGATTAGGAACAAGATTAGAGAAAGGCTAAAGTATAAGTATCGTGAAAGGATTTGAAGAAAGGGAAAGTGAAACGACCCCAAACCCGCATGCGTTTTGTTTGAGGTTATTTGTAATAAGACAGGCGTAGACTATAAATGTGTCAAATAAAACTGCTAACGAAAGCGCCGCTGCGCGGTCAGAAAGTTAAGTCGACCTCGTATCCCCCCTAGCCCTCAAGGCGCTTGCTTTCTACGCTGTCCAACAAACGTCGCGACATTTACCTCTATTTCATGAGCGTCCCTGATAATAAATACAAATGTCTTGAGACGTAAGCCGTGGACAGACTGAGATATGTACCCCGGCTATATAACTACTTTACAACTTCTTTAAATTATTCTTCCTTCTCTGTTGAGCCGTAGAATTATGCATGGAGTTGTATTTATCACTTATCTTTTTAACGGTGAAATCGACTCATCAGTTCTTCTAAGTCGAGTTTTATTATTATTTGTTCCAATTAAATCTACCCGTAACTTTTAAGCCACTTAGCCTGGATTATCGCTCAAGCAACTATTTAATTCTCTTGGCTCCTTGGAGAACTTAAATACAGTACTCAAACGATCGATCCTTTTTTTATCTAATCGTGACCAAATTCGTTACCTTTATTTATATTTAACTTTTTATTTAATTATTTTTACGATTCTTTGATTTGAATCAGTTTTGATTTAATGTCAGCTGCTCATAACTGACAACTAATTAATAAATATATACATCAGATCTTTTTAGCTTTACCTAATCGTAGTAAGTCCCAAGCTCGCGTACGGAGCGATTACTGAGTTGATAAGGCACATCAAATCACTGTGCAAAAGCAACTACAACAGTTGCAAAGAATGGTCTGTGAAGGAATCTCGGGAGAGATGACGGACGGAATAAAGCAATGACAGTGCTCAGTAGGTCCGAAATAAGTTCAGAATTAGATTGCGAAATAACGACAGGCAAAAAACGGGTTCTGTTAATTGCCTTAACTTTCTCTCTTATCCAAACCATGGTGAAATTATAAAGGTGCGTGCCCTCTTTTAAAGTGCTTATGTCATGTCATTATGCATTGAAAACACAATGAGTCAACTTATTTATGTTAGTTTAATTATAATTATTTTTTATTTTTAATGGCGTCAGTAAATGCAATAATTATTCCAAACTACGTTTTTATTTTTCAAACAAGACCCAATTGAATACTTAGACTATACAGCACAAAAGAATCAACAACCGCAGAAAAATATTTTTCTGTTGAGAACATTAGTTATGTTTTATGGCTTTATAACGCAATACTTGGTGCAATGGAAAAAAAATTTTCCATTCATTTTTCCAGAAAATTAAATGTTTTTCATAAGCTATTAAGGGGTATTATTGCCGCCTTCGCTTGGTGGGCGGCTCCAGGAAATTGTTTTTCTCCTCGCTCATCTCCAAATACTCCGATTTCATGAGTCGCTTAGCCTTAAGTAAAACTGTATTATGCCGCAGCCAGTTGCACTTGAGTACAGCATCAATTGAGGGTCGCTTTTCGGGATCCACAATGAGCATTTGTTTGATCAGCAACTTGGCCCGCTGTGAAATGGCTAGCCAGGCGGGATGGCGAAAACGAAAGTGACCTTTTTTAATCTGCTCGCCAGCTAGCGATCCGTATTCATCAGAAAAAGGCAGGGTGCCACTAAGGCTACAAAATATCAAACATTTTAGGTGATTGAAGATTCAAGATTTAAGAGCGTTATCTTACCACGTATAGAGAACCACACCTAGACTCCAAATATCTACCTTTTGTGTGTAAGATGCACGCCCGCCAGTGATAAGCACCTTCGGTGCTACAAAAAGAGGAGTGCCACATAGTGTGCGCATGACTGAATCCTTGTGAACAAATTTGCTAAGTCCAAAGTCAGATACCTGAAGCAGTGTATCTTCTTCGCTCGACTCGAGCAGCACGTTATCCGGTTTTAGATCGCGATGTGAAATCCTTTCGAAGCGAAAACAAAAAAAAAAATTATTTAATTTTTCAGGATTTGGCGTATGTGATAACTAAAGTAGTTTGGTTTTGCAGCAAATCTCTTGTCGTGGCTTTTGGAGTACTTGTGTGGCTGAATACAGAAAGTAGTATATAAATCTTCCGTATCCAAATCATTCTGCTCACTACTTGCTTGATTATTCAACACTTGTCCGCGTTTTTGAAATTAAAGATTTATTCTGTTGGCTTCTGGAGACCTCAACTACAGCACTCAAACGATCGATCCTTTTTGATGTGTTAACATCTATAGGCACGGGTATCTATTTCTGCCAGTTGAATACATGCAAACGAATGCAGCGTGCCGTGCTACGCTGATCTCGACCTACGAACAAATTTAGAGTGCTGTCGTGAACCGACTGAAAAATTTCATATACATATTCATCTGAGATTGATTGTATTGGTGTAGCGGCAGAGAATAACTGTAAAATACTAATTCTAGAGTTTTGCCTCAATCTGCTTGATATAGTCAAAGTTGGAATGGTAGTATAAACTTAATATGAACTTTGTTCAATTGAATTGCAAAACTTGAGATTCTTAAATATAATTTCAATTCTACATGTTTGTTTATATTTGAGCATTGTTTATTGTTTATATTCTAGCATAAACAATATATATATATATAACGGAGAGATATTTTCATTCATATTTTTATTTATTGCATCTCTGTTTGCTCGAATATAATCTATTGCACTAGCAAGTTCTGCACGTTGTCAAGCGCACACTCGACTGACTCGACTCACTCGCGCAAACGGGGCCTCACTATTTCACTATTCCATCTACACTATTGCCATCTCCGTTTCTATAATTCAGTCAGCGCCATACGGTCAGACCTTACTTGACAGCAGAGCCCCTCTCTGTCTCTCTACTGTCGTGCATAGAGTTCCTCTCTGTCTCTCTGCTGTTGTGCATACAATTGCACATACAGAATTGTGCCGCGCGTAAGACGTACGTACAATGGGCAAATAAGCCCATTCTGCGACATATATATATTAAAATCATATATTAAAGTTTTCATTGACAATCATTGAATGTTGTTTCAAGGGGTATTTTTTCTATGTGCAGTTTGTGCGTCTCAGCTACGACAAGCCATCACGTTGTTGTTTTCTTCAGTTTCCCTAATCGAGTTTTTTGTTATTTTCTATATTTTTCCTTTTTCTGTGTCTGCGGCAAACGCGCGCTTACATTTACATACATATGTACCAATGGACTAATTATTACTAAAAATTACTTTCGTAATTTGTGTACATCTATGCATAACTGAATGGAAAGGATTGTTAGAAAGTGTCACAGGGTAAAAATTGGAAAGGGTATGTATGATCAGCAATAGCAAAACTGATATTTGACTGCCTTGGAATACAAAATCTTGTTTTCTTACTCAAGCGCAATAATGGGCGAAGAAAAATAGTTTTGTGGACAAACGTTTGCAGAAGCCTAGTTTTTAGCTCAAGATACTTGGTTGGCTAGGTGCATATCAGTGCATGTGTTTTGTAGGGTAGGACAGGTATCAAAAGGTCATATAATACGTAAAACAGGCAAGCTATCGCTCAAAACTTGCAAAAATAACTAAATTCAATAAACTTTTCTTTTCTTTTTTATGCTAATATATAGCAATCAAACAGGTACAAACAGGTTTTAAAGATTTAGGCATCAATCCTGATAAAAAATAAAAATTTGATTCTGACATATCGTCGATGGTCAATAAGGCCATTAATATCATTGGTGGTCAAAAGAGTTTACTGGTCCCTACACCACGAAAAAGCTATATAAATTCTTAGTACGTCCCATCCTGGAGTAAGAATCTTGTGTGTGGGGCTCGCAATTCGGGATTCACTAGGATAGAATTGAATCTGTGCAGAAGAAATTTCTTCTGTTTGCTCATAAAACTTTTAACTGGGTTTTTGGAATAGACTTACTCCCCTATTCAAGTAGACTTCTTTAAATTAATCTTCCTTCTCTGTTGAACCGTAGAATTATGCATGGAGTTGTATTTATCACTAATCTTTTTAACGGTGAAATTGACTCATCAGTTCTGCTAAGTCGAATTTAATTATTTGTTCCACTTAGTCTGGATCGTCGCTCAAGCAACTTTTTAATTCATGAAACATTTCATGCTATATACTTTAACAAGATCAATTCTATTAGCTCCTTGGAGACCTCAACTACAGTACTCAAACGATCGATCCTTTTTTTTATCTAATCGTAACCAAATTTGTTACCTTTATTTATATTTAACTTTTTATTTAATTATTTTTACGATTCTTTGATTTGAATCAATTTTGATTTAATATCAGCTGCTCATAGCCGAGAATTAATTAATAAATATATACAGCAGATCTTTTAAGCAATACCAAGCTCGCGTACGAAGCGATTACTGAGGTGATAAGGCACATCAAATCACTGTGCAAAATCAACTACAACAGCTGCAAAGAATGGTCTGTCAAGGAATCTCGAGAGGGATGACGGACGGAATAAAGATTTAGCCATCTTATCCGATAGTTAACCAGCAATGACGGTGCTAAGTAGGTCCGAAATAAGTTCAGAATTAGATTGCGAGTTCACGACAGGCAAAAAACGGGTTCTGATAATTGCCTTAACTTTCTCTCTTATCCAAACCATGGTGATAATTATTCCAAATTGCGGTTTTATTTTTTAAACAAGACCCAATTAAATACTTAGACTAAACAGCTCAAAAGAATCAACAACCGCAGAAAAATAGTTTTCTGTCGAGAACATTAGTTATGTTTTATGGCTTTTATCAAAATATTAAACATTTTAGGTGATTGAAGACGCAAGTTTAAGAGCGTTGCCTTACCACGTATAGAGAGCCACACCTAGACGCCAAATATCTACCTTTTGTGTTAGATGCACGCCTGGCAGTGATAAGCACCTCCGGTGCTACATAAAAATGAGTGCCACATAGTGTGGGCATGACTGAATCCTTGTTAACAAAGTCAGATACCTTAAGCAGTGTATCTTCTTCGCTCGACTCGAGCAGCACGTTATCCGGTTATAGGTCGCGATGTGTAATGCCTCCGAAGCGAACACAAAACAAAAAATTAATTAATTTTTAAGGTTTTGGCGTATGTGACTAAAGTAGTTTGGATTTCCAGCAAATCTCTTGTCGTGGCTTTCGGAGTACTTGTGTGGCCGAATACACAAAGTAGTATATAAATCATCTGTATTCAAATCTATTTTTGTTACCTCCGGTATTCCCCAGGGGAGTCACCTAGGACCAACTCTCGTGTTTATATGTTTGCAAATTTGGTAGCACTGTCGGCCTGATGCCGTTACAACTTACTAAATTACAATTGTTCAAAATGTAAAGTCTGCCTTTTTGTAGAAGTACCCCTCATGCTGCTCACTTCTTGCTTGATTATTCAACACTTGTCCGCGTTTTTGAAATTAAAGATTTATTCTGTTGGCTTCTGGAGACCTCAACTACAGCACTCAAACGATCGATCCTTTTTGATGTGTTAACATCTATAGGCACGGGTATCTATTTCTGCCAGTTGAATACATGCAAACGAATGCAGCGTGCCGTGCTACGCTGATCTCGACCTACGAACCAATTTAGAGTGATGTCGTGAACCGACTGAAAAATTTCATATACATATTCATCTGAGTATGATTGTATTGGTGGAGCGGCAGACAATAACTGTAAAATACTAATTTTAGAGTTTTGCCTCAATCTGCTTGATATAGTCAAAGTTGGAATGGTAGTATAAACTTAATATGAACTTTGTTCAATTGTATTGCAAAACTTGAGATTCTTAAATATAATTTCAATTCTACATGTTTGTTTATATTCTAGCATTGTTTATAGTTTATATTCTAGCATAAACCATATATATATATATATATATTAAAATCATATATTAAAATTTTCATTGACAATCATTGAATGTTGTTTCAAGGGGTATTTTTTCATATTCAAGAATCTTATTTATGGCAAAAATAACTAAATTCAATAAACTATTTTTTTCTTTTATATGATAATATATAACAATCAAACAGGTGTTAACACATCGCTCGTGAGTTCTAACACTCATTAGTTTTTTTTTTTTAAATTAAAGATTTAGGCATCAATCCTGATAAAAAATAAAAATTTGATTCTGACATTTCGTCGATGGTCAATAAGGCCATTAATATCATTGGTGGTCAAAAGAGTTTTCTGGTCCCTACACCATACTGTAGTAAGAATCTTGTGTGTGGGCCTCGCAATTCGGGATTCACCAGGATAGAATTGAATCTGTGCAGAAGAAATTTCTTCTGTTTGCTCATAAAACTTATAACTGCGTTTTTGGAATAGACTTACTCCCCTATCCAAGTAGACTTTGTGAGGTAGGCCCGGCGCGAGCCTCCCACACATTGAGTTATTAACAAAGAAGACTATTTTGAATTACTACTAAAATACTTAATACTTATCATTACATACATACTTATGCTGAAATACGAAACTTATGAATTATTACTTAAATATTTATCGCTTATCATTACTTACATACTTAAGCTGAAATACGAACTTACTTATGAATTAGTATTTACACACTTGGTACTGAACTATGTACGAATCATTACTATTACTTTCGATATGTATTATATATTAATGTAAGGCAGACGCGAGAGCAAGCAGAGGTTCGGTAAGACACTACAACGCAGCGCAGCAAGAGGGCCGGGCAGCGAAGCCGGCGACAAAAGAGCACGGGCAGAAAAGAAGCGTGCTGACCTCAAGTGCGAGACCGGCGAAGTAGTTGGTACGAGAACACGCAACGAAGCAGACGCGGTCGCGGAGTAATAAGAAAGGAAAGGGGATGATTAGGAACAAGATTAGAGAACGGCTAAAGTATAAGTATCGTGAAAGGATTTGAAGAAAGGGAAAGTGAAACGACCCCAAACCCGCATGCGTTTTTTTTGAGGTTATTTGTAATAAGACAGGCGTAGACTATAAATGTGTCAAATAAAACTGCTAACGAAAGCGCCGCTGCGCGGTCAGAAAGTTAAGTCGAACTCGTATCCCCCCTAGCCCTCAAGGCGCTTGCTTTCTACGCTGTCCAACAAACGTCGCGACATTTACCTCTATTTCATGAGCGTCCCTGATAATAAATACAAATGTCTTGAGACGTAAGCCGTGGACAGACTGAGATATGTACCCCGGCTATATAACTACTTTACAACTTCTTTAAATTATTCTTCCTTCTCTGTTGAGCCGTAGAATTATGCATGGAGTTGTATTTATCACTAATCTTTTTAACGGTGAAATCGACTCATCAGTTCTTCTAAGTCGAGTTTTATTATTATTTGTTCCAATTAAATCTACCCGTAACTTTTAAGCCACTTAGCCTGGATTATCGCTCAAGCAACTATTTAATTCTCTTGGCTCCTTGGAGAACTCAACTACAGTACTCAAACGATCGATCCTTTTTTTATCTAATCGTGACCAAATTCGTTACCTTAATTTATATTTAACTTTTTATTTAATTATTTTTACGATTCTTTGATTTGAATCAGTTTTGATTTAATGTCAGCTGCTCATAACTGACAACTAATTAATAAATATATACATCAGATCTTTTTAGCTTTACCTAATCGTAGTAAGTCCCAAGCTCGCGTACGGAGCGATTACTGAGTTGATAAGGCACATCAAATCACTGTGCAAAAGCAACTACAACAGTTGCAAAGAATGGTCTGTGAAGGAATCTCGGGAGAGATGACGGACGGAATAAAGCAATGACAGTGCTCAGTAGGTCCGAAATAAGTTCAGAATTAGATTGCGAAATAACGACAGGCAAAAAACGGGTTCTGTTAATTGCCTTAACTTTCTCTCTTATCCAAACCATGGTGAAATTATAAAGGTGCGTGCCCTCTTTTAAAGTGCTTATGTCATGTCATTATGCATTGAAAACACAATGAGTCAACTTATTTATGTTAGTTTAATTATAATTATTTTTTATTTTTAATGGCGTCAGTAAATGCAATAATTATTCCAAACTACGTTTTTATTTTTCAAACAAGACCCAATTGAATACTTAGACTATACAGCACAAAAGAATCAACAACCGCAGAAAAATATTTTTCTGTTGAGAACATTAGTTATGTTTTATGGCTTTATAACGCAATACTTGGTGCAATGGAAAAAAAATTTTCCATTCATTTTTCCAGAAAATTAAATGTTTTTCATAAGCTATTAAGGGGTATTATTGCCGCCTTCGCTTGGTGGGCGGCTCCAGGAAATTGTTTTTCTCCTCGCTCATCTCCAAATACTCCGATTTCATGAGTCGCTTAGCCTTAAGTAAAACTGTATTATGCCGCAGCCAGTTGCACTTGAGTACAGCATCAATTGAGGGTCGCTTTTCGGGATCCACAATGAGCATTTGTTTGATCAGCAACTTGGCCCGCTGTGAAATGGCTAGCCAGGCGGGATGGCGAAAACGAAAGTGACCTTTTTTAATCTGCTCGCCAGCTAGCGATCCGTATTCATCAGAAAAAGGCAGGGTGCCACTAAGGCTACAAAATATCAAACATTTTAGGTGATTGATATTCAAGATTTAAGAGCGTTATCTTACCACGTATAGAGAACCACACCTAGACTCCAAATATCTACCTTTTGTGTGTAAGATGCACGCCCGCCAGTGATAAGCACCTTCGGTGCTACAAAAAGAGGAGTGCCACATAGTTTGCGCATGACTGAATCCTTGTGAACAAATTTGCTAAGTCCAAAGTCAGATACCTGAAGCAGTGTATCTTCTTCGCTCGACTCGACCAGCACGTTATCCGGTTTTAGATCGCGATGTGAAATCCTTTCGAAGCGAAAACAAAACAAAAAATTATTTAATTTTTCAGGATTTGGCGTATGTGATAACTAAAGTAGTTTGGTTTTGCAGCAAATCTCTTGTCGTGGCTTTTGGAGTACTTGTGTGGCTGAATACAGAAAGTAGTATATAAATCTTCCGTATCCAAATCATTCTGCTCACTACTTGCTTGATTATTCAACACTTGTCCGCGTTTTTGAAATTAAAGATTTATTCTGTTGGCTTCTGGAGACCTCAACTACAGCACTCAAACGATCGATCCTTTTTGATGTTTTAACATCTACAGGCACGGGTATCTATTTCTGCCAGTTGAATACATGCAAATGAATGCAGCGTGCCTTGCTACGCTGATCTCGACCTACGAACAAATTTAGAGTGATGTCGTGAACCGACTGAAAAATTTCATATACATATTCATCTGAGTATGATTGTATTGGTGTAACGGCAGAGAATAACTGTAAAATACTAATTTTAGAGTTTTGCCTCAATCTGCTTGATATAGTCAAAGTTGGAATGGTAGTATAAACTCAATATGAACTTTGTTCAATTGAATAGCAAAACTTGAAATTCTTAAATATAATTTCAATTCTACATGTTTGTTTATATTCTAGCATTGTTTATTGTTTATATTCTAGCATAAACAATATATATATATATTAAAATCATATATTAAAGTTTTCATTGACAATCATTGAATGTTGTTTCAAGGGGTATTTTTTCTATGTGCAGTTTGTGCGTCTCAGCTACGACAAGCCATCACGTTGTTGTTTTCTTCAGTTTCCCTTTGCGTTCAGCGGCCTGTCGACTAAAGGAGTGGCGGAGGGTCAGCGGAGAGCAAGAACGGTAAAAGGTTGTTGGTACATATTGTATGCAAAGGCGTTTGAAACATACAAATATTTCTTGCTGTGCCTGCTAATCGAGGTTTTTGTTATTTTCTATATTTTTCCTTTTTTTGTGTCTGCGGCAAACGCGCGCTTACATTGTACATGTACCAATGGACTACTGAATACACTTTCGTAATTTGTGTACATCTATGCATAACTGAATGGCAAGGATTGTTAGAAAGTGTCACAGGGTAAAAATTGGAAAGGGTATGTATGATTAGCAATAGCAAAACTGATATTTGACTGCCTTGGAATACAAAATCTTGTTTTCTTACTCAAGCGCAATAATGGGCGAAGATAAATAGTTTTGTGGACAAACGTTTGCAGAAGCCTAATTTTTAGCTCAAGATACTTGGTTGGCTAGGTGCATATCAGTGCATGTGTTTTGTAGGGTAGGACAGGTATCAAAAGGTCATATAATACTATAATAAAGCAGGCAAGCTATCGTTCATATCCAAGAATCTTATTTATTGCAAAAATAACTAAATTCAATAAACTATTCTTTCCTTTTTTATGCCAATATATAGCAATCAAACAGGTACAAACAGGTGTTTAAACATCGCTCGTGAGTTCTAACACTCATTAGCATTTATTTTTATAATTAAAGATTTAGGCATCAATCCTGATAAAAAATAAAAATTTGATTCTCACATATCGTCGATGGTCAATAAGGCCATTAATATCATTGGTGGTCAAAAGAGTTTACTGGTCCCTACACCACGAAAACGCTATATACATTCTAAGTACGTCCTATCCTGGAGTAAGAATCTTGTGTGTGTGCCTCGCAATTCGGGATTCACCAGGATAGAATTGAATCTGTGCAGAAGAAATTTCTTCTGTTTTCTCAAAAAACTTTTAACTGGGTTTTTTGAATAGACTTACTCCCCTATTCAAGTAGACTTCTTTAAATTAATCTTCCTTCTCTGTTGAACCGTACAATTATGCATGGAGTTGTATTTATCACTAATCTTTTTAACGGTGAAATCGGCTCATCAGTTCTTCTAAGTCGAATTTGATTATTTGTTCCAATTAAATCTACCCGTAACTTTTAACCACTTAGACTGGATCATCGCTCAAGCAACTATTTAATTATGTTGGCTCCTTGGAGAACTCAACTACAGTACTCAAACGATCGATCCTTTTTTTATCTAATCGTGACCAAATTCGTTACCTTTATTTATATTTAACTTTTTATTTAATTATTTTTACGATTCTTTGATTTGAATCAGTTTTGATTTAATGTCAGCTGCTCATAACTGACAACTAATTAATAAATATATACATCAGATCTTTTTAGCTTTACCTAATCGTAGTAAGTCCCAAGCTCGCGTACGGAGCGATTACTGAGTTGATAAGGCACATCAAATCACTGTGCAAAAGCAACTACAACAGTTGCAAAGAATGGTCTGTGAAGGAATCTCGGGAGAGATGACGGACGGAATAAAGCAATGACAGTGCTCAGTAGGTCCGAAATAAGTTCAGAATTAGATTGCGAAATAACGACAGGCAAAAAACGGGTTCTGTTAATTGCCTTAACTTTCTCTCTTATCCAAACCATGGTGAAATTATAAAGGTGCGTGCCCTCTTTTAAAGTGCTTATGTCATGTCATTATGCATTGAAAACACAATGAGTCAACTTATTTATGTTAGTTTAATTATAATTATTTTTTATTTTTAATGGCGTCAGTAAATGCAATAATTATTCCAAACTACGTTTTTATTTTTCAAACAAGACCCAATTGAATACTTAGACTATACAGCACAAAAGAATCAACAACCGCAGAAAAATATTTTTCTGTTGAGAACATTAGTTATGTTTTATGGCTTTATAACGCAATACTTGGTGCAATGGAAAAAAAATTTTCCATTCATTTTTCCAGAAAATTAAATGTTTTTCATAAGCTATTAAGGGGTATTATTGCCGCCTTCGCTTGGTGGGCGGCTCCAGGAAATTGTTTTTCTCCTCGCTCATCTCCAAATACTCCGATTTCATGAGTCGCTTAGCCTTAAGTAAAACTGTATTATGCCGCAGCCAGTTGCACTTGAGTACAGCATCAATTGAGGGTCGCTTTTCGGGATCCACAATGAGCATTTGTTTGATCAGCAACTTGGCCCGCTGTGAAATGGCTAGCCAGGCGGGATGGCGAAAACGAAAGTGACCTTTTTTAATCTGCTCGCCAGCTAGCGATCCGTATTCATCAGAAAAAGGCAGGGTGCCACTAAGGCTACAAAATATCAAACATTTTAGGTGATTGATATTCAAGATTTAAGAGCGTTATCTTACCACGTATAGAGAACCACACCTAGACTCCAAATATCTACCTTTTGTGTGTAAGATGCACGCCCGCCAGTGATAAGCACCTTCGGTGCTACAAAAAGAGGAGTGCCACATAGTTTGCGCATGACTGAATCCTTGTGAACAAATTTGCTAAGTCCAAAGTCAGATACCTGAAGCAGTGTATCTTCTTCGCTCGACTCGACCAGCACGTTATCCGGTTTTAGATCGCGATGTGAAATCCTTTCGAAGCGAAAACAAAACAAAAAATTATTTAATTTTTCAGGATTTGGCGTATGTGATAACTAAAGTAGTTTGGTTTTGCAGCAAATCTCTTGTCGTGGCTTTTGGAGTACTTGTGTGGCTGAATACAGAAAGTAGTATATAAATCTTCCGTATCCAAATCATTCTGCTCACTACTTGCTTGATTATTCAACACTTGTCCGCGTTTTTGAAATTAAAGATTTATTCTGTTGGCTTCTGGAGACCTCAACTACAGCACTCAAACGATCGATCCTTTTTGATGTTTTAACATCTACAGGCACGGGTATCTATTTCTGCCAGTTGAATACATGCAAATGAATGCAGCGTGCCTTGCTACGCTGATCTCGACCTACGAACAAATTTAGAGTGATGTCGTGAACCGACTGAAAAATTTCATATACATATTCATCTGAGTATGATTGTATTGGTGTAACGGCAGAGAATAACTGTAAAATACTAATTTTAGAGTTTTGCCTCAATCTGCTTGATATAGTCAAAGTTGGAATGGTAGTATAAACTCAATATGAACTTTGTTCAATTGAATAGCAAAACTTGAAATTCTTAAATATAATTTCAATTCTACATGTTTGTTTATATTCTAGCATTGTTTATTGTTTATATTCTAGCATAAACAATATATATATATATTAAAATCATATATTAAAGTTTTCATTGACAATCATTGAATGTTGTTTCAAGGGGTATTTTTTCTATGTGCAGTTTGTGCGTCTCAGCTACGACAAGCCATCACGTTGTTGTTTTCTTCAGTTTCCCTTTGCGTTCAGCGGCCTGTCGACTAAAGGAGTGGCGGAGGGTCAGCGGAGAGCAAGAACGGTAAAAGGTTGTTGGTACATATTGTATGCAAAGGCGTTTGAAACATACAAATATTTCTTGCTGTGCCTGCTAATCGAGGTTTTTGTTATTTTCTATATTTTTCCTTTTTTTGTGTCTGCGGCAAACGCGCGCTTACATTGTACATGTACCAATGGACTACTGAATACACTTTCGTAATTTGTGTACATCTATGCATAACTGAATGGCAAGGATTGTTAGAAAGTGTCACAGGGTAAAAATTGGAAAGGGTATGTATGATTAGCAATAGCAAAACTGATATTTGACTGCCTTGGAATACAAAATCTTGTTTTCTTACTCAAGCGCAATAATGGGCGAAGATAAATAGTTTTGTGGACAAACGTTTGCAGAAGCCTAATTTTTAGCTCAAGATACTTGGTTGGCTAGGTGCATATCAGTGCATGTGTTTTGTAGGGTAGGACAGGTATCAAAAGGTCATATAATACTATAATAAAGCAGGCAAGCTATCGTTCATATCCAAGAATCTTATTTATTGCAAAAATAACTAAATTCAATAAACTATTCTTTCATTTTTTATGCCAATATATAGCAATCAAACAGGTACAAACAGGTGTTTAAACATCGCTCGTGAGTTCTAACACTCATTAGCATTTATTTTTATAATTAAAGATTTAGGCATCAATCCTGATAAAAAATAAAAATTTGATTCTCACATATCGTCGATGGTCAATAAGGCCATTAATATCATTGGTGGTCAAAAGAGTTTACTGGTCCCTACACCACGAAAACGCTATATACATTCTAAGTACGTCCTATCCTGGAGTAAGAATCTTGTGTGTGTGCCTCGCAATTCGGGATTCACCAGGATAGAATTGAATCTGTGCAGAAGAAATTTCTTCTGTTTTCTCAAAAAACTTTTAACTGGGTTTTTTGAATAGACTTACTCCCCTATTTAAGTAGACTTCTTTAAATTAATCTTCCTTCTCTGTTGAACCGTACAATTATGCATGGAGTTGTATTTATCACTAATCTTTTTAACGGTGAAATCGGCTCATCAGTTCTTCTAAGTCGAATTTGATTATTTGTTCCAATTAAATCTACCCGTAACTTTTAACCACTTAGACTGGATCATCGCTCAAGCAACTATTTAATTATGTTGGCTCCTTGGAGAACTCAACTACAGTACTCAAACGATCGATCCTTTTTTTTATCTAATCGTAACCAAATTTTTTACCTTTATTTATATTTAACTTTTTATTTAATTATTTTTACGATTCTTTGATTTGAATCAATTTTTATTTAATGTCAGCTGCTCATAGCTGACAATTAATTCATAAATATATACAGCATATCTTTTTCGCTATACCTAATCGTAGTCAGTTTCAAGCTCGCGTACGGAGCGATTACTGAGTTGATAAGACACATCAAATCACTGTGCAAAAGCAACTACAACAGTTGCAAAGAATGGTCTGTGAAGGAATCTCGGGAGAGATGACGGACGGAATAAAGCAATGACAGTGCTCAGTAGGTCCGAAATAAGTTTAGAATTAGATTGCGAGTTCTCTTATCCAAACCATGGTGAAATTATAAAGGTGCGTGCCCTCTTTTAAAGTGTTTATGAAAATGAGTTAACTTATTTATGTTAGTTTAATTATAATTATTTTTTATTTATAATGGCGTCAGTAAATGCAATAATTATTCCAAATTGCGGTTTTATTTTTCATACAAGACCTAATTGAATACTTATACCCAATTCACACTAGGGCACATTTAACATCTAACATCTTACATCAAAGATGTTACGTATGAAGTACCCGTTCGAAGTTTTCTCAAAATATTCCAACATCTTCTGGAAATGTTCCTTATCCAAGTGTTTTTATATAGTTAGTTTCGATATTTTTGATTCCACCACTAAAAAACTGTCATTCACAACAAAAATGTAATCGATGTCTACGCAAATGAATGGCAAATAAATCATGGCGGGCAACTACAACGGTAAGTTAAATGCAAATTATTTATGTTATTTTCATAATATTTTCGTATTTAGTAAGAAAATGTTCATCAAATCGAACAATATGGTCGCCCGAAAAGGAAGCACTCCTGCTGGACTTGTGGATGGAGTGTATTGATAATTTGCGTGGTCTGTGGCCTCTTCAGCTGATGGCTTTACCTCTATATGACATCCATCTTAATAATAAAAAATATTATAATTAATAACATTAACTACTTAACAACTTTGTTTACCAATTGCTCCAATGCACTGTGGAAATCCAAGGGCTTCAAACCCTGCGAGGCATTCATCCACCATACATTCTGTTAAAAACTTTTCTGGCAGATAATCTTCGCCAAATTCCACAGCAACTGCTCGACAAAACTCGTGCAGAATATTGCATACACTATTTGATTATTTTTTGATTATTTACCTAGTATTTATTAAGTTTTATTTTCACTCACATGCGCCCAAATCCTCCGAGGCATTGCAACAAGTGCATAAAGTTGCTCATCTTCGAAATCCTCGTCTTTACAGGCTTCTTGCAAATAACCAACAAGATCAACAATCATACCCTGTTGCTGAGCAACTATAGATATTATTTCTAAATTTCTTTTATCCATTCTTTTATAATATTTTGTTACGACAAAAAAAATACGTGGTGAAATAAGCGTCTTTTTTACAAATGAAGAAGAAGACGCTTGATGTTAAATGTTAATGTTGCAATGTGAACACAATTTCACATCTTCTCATCGTTCCCCGATATGTGCCCTAGTGTGAATAGGCTATACAGCACAACAACCGCAGAAATATATTTTTCTGTTGAGAACATTAGTTATGTTTTATGGCTTTATAACGCAATACTTTGTGCAATGGAAAACAAATTTTCCATTAATTTTTCCATAAAATTAAAAGTTTTTCATAAGCTATTAAGGGGTATTATTGCCGCCTTCGCTTGGTGGGCGGCTCCAGGAAATTATTTTTCTCCTCGCTCATCTCCAAATACTCCGATTTCATGAGTCGCTTAGCCTTAAGTAAAACTGTATTATGCCGCAGCCAGTTGCACTAGAGTACAGCATCAATTGAGGGTCGCTTTTCGGGATCCACAATGAGCATTTGTTTGATCAGCAACTTGGCCCGCTGTGAATTGGCTAGCCAGGCGGGATGGCGAAAACGAAAGTGACCTTTTTTAATCTGCTCGCCAGCTGGCGACCCGTATTCATCAGAAAAAGGCAGGGTGCCACTAAGGCTACAAAATATCAAACATTTTAGGTGATTGAAGATTCAAGATTTAAGAGCGTTATCTTACCACGTATAGAGAACCACACCTAGACTCCAAATATCTACCTTTTGTGTGTAAGATGCACGCCCGCCAGTGATAAGCACCTTCGGTGCTACAAAAAGAGGAGTGCCACATAGTGTGCGCATGACTGAATCCTTGTGAACAAATTTGCTAAGTCCAAAGTCAGATACCTGAAGCAGTGTATCTTCTTCGCTCGACTCGAGCAGCACGTTATCCGGTTTTAGATCGCGATGTGAAATCCTTTCGAAGCGAAAACAAAAAAAAAAATTATTTAATTTTTCAGGATTTGGCGTATGTGATAACTAAAGTAGTTTGGATTTCCAGCAAATCTCTTGTCGTGGCTTTTGGAGTACTTGTGTGGCTGAATACAGAAAGTAGTATATAAATCTTCCGTATCCAAATCTATTTTTGTTACCTCCGGTATTCCCCAGGGGAGTCACCTAGGACCATTGCTATTTAATCTTTTTATTAAGCATCTTCCAGATGTTAATTCCAACTCTCGTGTTTATATGTTTGCAAATTTGGGTGCACTGTCGGCCTGATGCCGTTACAACTTACTAAATTACAATTGTTCAAAATGTAAAGTCTGCCTTTTTGTAGAAGTACCCCTCATGCTGCTCACTACTTGCTTGATTATTCAACACTTGTCCGCATTTTTAAAATTAAAGATTTATTCTGTTGGCTTCTGGAGACCTCAACTACAGCACTCAAACGATCGATCCTTTTTGATGTGCTAACATCTATAGGCACGGGTATCTATTTCTGCCAGTTGAATACATGCAAACGAATGCAGCGTGCCGTGCTACGCTGATCTCGACCTACAAACAAATTTAGAGTGCTGTCGTGAACCGACTGAAAAATTTCATATACATATTTGTTGCAACTTCTATCCGTCGCAACGGTGTAAAACACATAAAAAGAATATTACGTATTTATTCTCAAACTTCTTTTTTTATACTATAAGTCCATGATGCAATAAACCGAGATTGTTTACATGAAAGTAAAGTGAATAACAAATGTAACATAATGTAAATTAATGCAGTCAAAATACGTAAATAAAAAAATTATTTTTTCGTCTTTGCGTCTGATCGCGTCGCTTTCTTCATTGTGACTGACCATTCACGATAGTAACCTTAGGTGCTTCACAACACTAACTTAATCTTATCGATACTTCGATATTCCAAATTCAAATGGTATTTCTTAACAATATAATATTTCTTAGCGCTAAAATGTTAAATTCAAAATTCAAACTCTATCACGCAACATCCCACTCACCGTAAAGCTACCCGGTTGATTTACCTAAAACATCTAACCTGGCTAACTTTGATATGGACGTCGCAAAATTCCATTTGCCGTCTGCACTTCTGGAATTCTGACCTGTCCATGAGCAGCTTGCAAGGGCTCTACAACCACTCCCTTTTTCCAACTTCTTCTTGGTTGATTGTCTTCGCATATTATGACTAAGTCTCCCTTTTGTAATGGTTTGATTGGACTAAACCATTTAGTACGTCGAGTCAGTGTAGGCAAGTACTCCCTTACCCAACGCCGCCAGAATGTATTTTTATTAATTGTTGGGCAATTCTATATTATTTCTGAAAACGGACATCGCCGCAGTCGCCTGGTGCCTGAGTAGAATTCCGTATACATATGATGCAAGCGTCTGTAGAAAGATCTGCTGCGAGTTTAAGATGAATAGCTCTTACGGTGAGACATGTAAATAAAGCTACCCATCGTTTCTCATGACGTCGTCCGATGGTCACCATAATAGGTCCAAAGTAGTCGAGACCAACAAATGAAAAAGGTCTTAAATATGGCGTGACTCTATCCTTAGGTAGTTGTCCCATTTGTGCATTGATTGGCCTAGCGTTCTCATTTTTACAATTTTGGCATTTCGCTTTTGCTCCTTTGACGGCCTTTCGCAGATTTATAATCCAAAATGTTCGTCGTATTTCATTAACGATCAATTCCTCATTTTGATGGTGATACTTCTCGTGGTAAAACTGTAAAATAAGATTTGTCAAATCATGCTTGGATGGAAGAATTATTAGCTCGCGAGTTTTATTGTAGGAAGTATCGTCGCGTTGTCGAGTCTTCCATATACGACGAGAAGGCCTCGCTCGTCTAGTTTAGGGGACAATGATTTTATCGTGCTGCTACTCGATACAAAGCCATTTTTCTTGATGTCATCAATTTCTTGGGCGAATACTAATCGCTGAGCCAGTTTACACAGAGTTTTTTTTTTTTTTTTTTTTATAATAGTTAGTTGTAATTTAAAAATTAGGACTAACTTAGTTACTAAAGCGCTGGCTGCTTGGGCCTTCGGCTTGGAGTTAATTAGTTTAATTTACATATTTACATTATATATACATTATACATTACATTTATATTACCTTATTGTATATTTATATACATATTTACATAATTACATACATAATTTGTTTTGGGAGATCATAGGAGGTGGTACATTTTTGTTTTTTTTAGGAACTCGATTATTTTTGAGATGTTTTCTGGGGTTGGGTTTGAGAGAGTTGATATAGGGCAGCTGTTTTGAAAGATTAGGTTTTTAAGGAGGGAAGTTGCTGGGCAGTTGATTAGGATGTGGTTGATGCTATGGTCTGTTGTTGTGTGGCAGTTAGGGCATGGTAGGGTGTTGTTGTCAGGATTGTTGTAGTGTTGTTGTGTAAATCTAGTGTGTCCTAGTCTGAGTCTTAGTATTTTTATTTGGTCGCTGCGTGTGATATTTTTTTGTTGTACGTTGTTTAGGTAATGGGTTGTGTGTGTTAGGTTTAGGTTTAAGTGTTTGTACCATCTGTTGCAGCGTTCTAGGTTGTGTTTTAGTTT
Source organism: Scaptomyza polygonia (assembly GCA_035044585.1). Taxonomy (NCBI): domain Eukaryota; kingdom Metazoa; phylum Arthropoda; class Insecta; order Diptera; family Drosophilidae; genus Scaptomyza; species Scaptomyza polygonia. The sequence continues at coordinate 34,303 of JAWNNU010000658.1, forward strand.
TTGTTCGAGTTCCTTAGCAAGGAATTTGTTTATGTCTATGGTGTTGAAGTTGTGGGTTAGGTGTAGGGGCATGTTGTATGCGGATTTGGCTGCAGTGTCGGCTAATTCGTTTCCGTCAATGCCGCAGTGGCTAGGGATCCAGAGGAGTTTGATTTTGGGTGCAGTTTTTGAAAGGAGTCTTCTAATTGTTGTTGGATAAATGTTGTTGTTGTTGGTGTTGCGGATGGATTTTATTGATGCGAGGGAGTCGGAGCAAATTATGTAAGATCCTGCTCTTTTTTGGATGAGGTTAATTGCGTCGAGGATGGCTATAGTTTCGGCTGATAGGATGGATGAGTAGTGGGGTAGGATGCTTGTTTTTAGGATAACGCTTTCGGTTGTTATGGCAAATGTAGCTGTGTTATTTTGTAGTGAACCGTCTGTGTATATGAATGTGTGGTTGTTGTATTTGTCCTTAAGTTCTAGGAATTGTTGTCTGTAGATGCTTGGTGGCGTGTTGGCTTTGCTAAGTTTATGTAGTGCAGTGTTGATGAGGGAAGGGGGGAATAGCCATTGTGGGGTGGTTGTTGCTTTGTTTGGGAGTGGTAGGTAGGGGATGTTTTTCTCTGTGCATGAGATTATGATTTTTTCGAGTGCCGATGTTAGTTTGTTCCCTTTTTTCGCGCAGTTTTGTTTGATGTATTTGTGAAGTGGTGAGTTTGAACTGTGTAGTAGTGTTTTGTAGGTTTTGGTTGTAATGTGGTCTCTTTTTTGTTCTATTGTCGGTATGTTGGATTCGAAGAGCAGGTTGGGGATGGGGGTTGAGCGCAGAGCTCCAAGTGAGTTGCGAATTGCAGCGTTAAAGAGGGTTTTGAGTTTGTTAAGGGTTGATTTAGGGGCGTGGCCGTAGATGAAAAGTGCGTGGTCTATTTTGGATATTAGGATTGATTTTGTTATAAGTGTTTGTGTGTTGCAATTTAGTTTGGGGCTTGATAGGCATTTAATGACGTTAAGTTTGTTGTTTAAGGTTGGTTGAATTTGTTTTATGTGTGAGTCCCATCTGTATTTATTGTTTATTGTTAGTCCCAAGATTTTTAGGCTGTTTACTGAGGGAATCGGGGTGTTGTTGCATGATACATTGCAGGTGCAGTTTTGCTTTCGGCAAATGTGAAGGTGTTGGCATTTTGCTGGGGATAGTGATGCTCCTGAATATGAGCACCATTCTTGAATGTTGGAGAAAAGGTTGTCTAGATTGTAGGTTTGGTTTTTTGTCTGTTCAGGGGAATAATTAGAAGGAAGTCGTCGGCGTAGGCGCTAAATTGTATTTTTTTTTTGTAGGCTGATGATGTTGGAGACTCTGTTGTAGGCAATAAGAAAAAGAATGACTGATATTGGCGATCCTTGGGGGATGCCATTGTAGAGTGGATATGGGCAGCTTGTTGTGTTTTTTATTTTAGTTCTTATTTTCCTGTTAGACATAAAGTTTTTGACAAAGTTTTGGATTTTTGGGCCAACTTTCCAATTGATTAGCTGGTCGATTACAGTGTGCACTAGAGTCGGAGTCTTTTGAAGAAGGCTTTTGAAAAGTCAAGGGCAATGACAGAGGTGTGCTTTTTAGTTTTCAATGACCTGGTTATCAGGTGGTCTGCAAGGAGAAGACCGTCTGAAACCGATTTGCCGGGCTTAAAACCTGTTTGGTTGTTGTGAATGTAGTTATTTTGGGTTACAAACCACCATAGACGTTTTGCTATTATTTTTTCAAGTGTTTTGGATAGACAGCAGTTAAGTGAGATTGGTCTATAGTTCGTTATTATTGTTTTGTTCGAGTTGGCTTTTAGTATAGGGATAACTAGGCTGGTTTTGCAGGATTACGGGATGAAGTTGTTGAAGATAGTATTAAATAGGTTTGTGATTCTGGATTTTAGGGTGTAGGAGGTGTTTTTGATCATTATATACGGTATTCTATTAAGGCCAGGGGTTGTTCCTTTAAGGGAGTGCAATGCGGCTAGTAATTCTATTTGGGTGATGTCGGATTCGATGGCCTGTGCTGTTGAACTGGGTATGTAGCTGGTTGTTTTGTCTGAGTATTTGTTGTGAGTGAAGTTTTGGTTGATATTTTCGTCTTTTGAGTGGTCTGACCAGTGTTGAGCAAAAAGATGGGCTATGTGGGTTGTGTCTGTCGTGAGCGTGTTGTTATTTGTATCTGTGATGCAGTGTATAGTTTTGGTTGGGTTAAGCCCGCAAAGTCGTCGAATGTTTGTCCAGATTTTGTCAGAAGAGGTATGTGGTTCGATTGTGGACGTGAAATCTGTCGTAGCTTTAGCTTTTGATATTTTTAGCTCTCTCCGGAAGAGTGCATTGGCTCGTTTGTATTTTATGAGATTGTCGGTGCTGTTGGTGCGTTTAAAGTTTTGGAAGGTTTTAAATTTATTTGCCCTAAGTTCGGTCAGTGTCTTATTCCACCAAGGGGTGTATTTGCTGTATTTGTGTGGGGATGTTTGTGGAATACTATGGTGGGCGGCTTGTAGAATTATTTTGTTGAGGATTGCTGCTTCTTTATTGATGTTAGTGGTTTTGGGTATGGTTTCGTTTATGTCGTTGGTTAGTTTTGTGAAAAGGGGCCAGTCTGCTTCTTTTGTTTTAAAGAGGGGACGAGAGATATTAGTTGTTTGTGTTTGTGGGAACATGGAGATAAGGATTGGAAAGTGGTCGCTTCCATGAAGGTCGTCAACTATTTTCCAGTTAGTGAAGGGGGTGAGTTGTGGGGAGCATAATGAGAGGTCTATGTGGGTGAGTGTATTGTGAGTGGAAAAGTGGGTTGGTGAGCCGTCGTTGAGTAGAGTCAGGTTGGCGTTTTGGAAAAACTTGGATAGGATTCTGCCTCGTCTGTTGTCCTGAGGTGATCTCCAGCTGTGATGCCAGCTGTTGAAGTCGCCTAGGATAATTTGGTTGGTGTTGTAGTTGTGTGTTTCAAAATGGTCGCTTAAGCATTTGGGTGAGAAGGTTTTGTTGGGGGGGATGTATGCTGAAATGATTTTAATTTTTGCTTTTGACATGATTTCTATTTCAATCACTTCTAGGCGTCTGAGTTGGTTTGATTGGGTATGTTGTATGGATTTGTGGACTAATATGGCTACGCCACCAAATATGTTGGCGGCTGTATTGGTATAGATTTGGTAAGTTACTGGGATGGGGATGGGGGTGTTTGTGTTGTAGTAGTGGGTTTCTTGTAGGCAAATGATTTGTGGAGAGTATTTTTTTATTATGGTTAAGAGTTCGTTGTAGTTGTTTGTGTACCCTTTTATGTTCCATTGTATTATTTTAAGCATTGCTAGGGTTTGGAGTTTTGTGTTTTGGTTTTGTTTTGGTTAGAAAGTTTTTGTTTTAGATGGGTTCGCTGTCGCTGTTGCTTGTGTATTTGTTCTTGTATGAGGGTTTGGGTTTTGTTTTAGTGTTTAATTTGGTATTTTTGAGAGTAGTAGAGAGATTGTTAGTCGTATCTTTAGAGAATATTTTGAGTTTTAGGTCTTCGGTTAGGAGTGATGTGTAAGGTTTATTTACTGTGTTGGTGTGGCTGGTGTTTCCAGTGTCCATGTCTTCTGGTTCGGTTGGGTCAGATCGGTGTGTGAATGTTGGTGTTGGTGATAGTGTTTTGGCTGATGTTGCGTGAGGTGTTGGTTTCGTTGTGCCTGGTGCTGGCGCCTGGTGTTGTAGGTGTGTTGTTTTAGTTGAGGTTGCTAGTGGTGTGTTGGTTGTTAAATGTGTGTTTGGTGCTTGCGCGGTGGTAGGGTGTTGTGTTGAGTTGGCGAGTGTTTTTGCGTATGATGTTCTAATGTGTTGGCCGTGTCTGTTGTTGTAGATGTCAAGCGCGGTTTTGTGGTCGATTTTTTCCGTGATTTTGATGGCTGTTAGTTCCTGTTGCTTTAAGAATGCGGGGCATTTGCGGTCGAGGGGGCTGTGCTGGTGATCGATTTCTGGGTTGTTGCTGCAGTTTAGGCAGTTTTTTTGGTTTGTGCATCGCTCGTTTTCGCTTGTATGTTTTGCGTTAGAGCAGTTTATGCATATTTCTATGCCTTTACATACTGGAGTTGGGTGCCCAAAACGGAGGCATTTTCTGCATCGGAGGGGTAGCGGTATGTATGGTCGAACGCGGACTGTTTCGTAGCCGACTCTTAGTTTTTCAGGCAAATTGAGTGTACCAAAGGTGATAATGATGAGTCCAGTTTCTATAAGCGTAGTGTTGTGTTCTACGGGGTTTGTGTTTGTTGGTTGTTTTTTTAAGATTTTCCTTATTTCTGTTACATTTTGTGGTTTTAGTTCGATGAGTATTTCCTCTTCGGTGATGCCGCGCAACTCGTTGCAGTATATGACTCCCTTAGTAAAGTTAAGAGTTTTGTGTTCGGTGGCAGTTATTTCAATTGATGTCATTTGTTTTAGTTTAAGTAGTTTCATGGCTTGTAGCTGGTTTTTTGTTTTGATTAGGAGTGAGCCGTCTTTTGTTTTCTTGCATGTCTCCACTTCCCCATTGCAAGCGAAGTCTATTGTTTTTTTGATGACGAATGGTGAAACGTTTTCGAAAGTGTTGTTGTCGTTTCTTCTTATCGTTATGTATTTCGGCTCGCCTAGGTTTGTGTTGTTGGATTTTACTCCGTATGTTCTTATGTCAGGTGGTTCGTGCATGTTTGTTATTGTTGGGCAGATGCCCGCGATAACTGTTGGTGCTTATTTGTTGTTGTGGTTTTTCGTTTGCGTTTTGTGTTTGAAGTTTGTTGAACTCGGTGTTGATTTTGGTTTTTGTTTGCTGTTTGTCGCGGTTTTAAGCTTTGCTGTAACACGTCTTATCTCTTCAGAGGTTGAAGTGGTACTGTTACACAGAGTTATTTCTGCCGTTTGCAAGTCAAACGAGTTCAAACCAATTGACTGCATTCTCTTATTTTGTTTAACTATCTGAATAAATTTTAACACCCAGCCTATAGTACGTTTTAGTCGCAAATAGTTCGAAAATCTTTTCATGTCAATAACTGATCCAGAGATTGTAGTTAGTACACTTTTTTTATTTCCAGTGAGTCGTCCTGGATGCAACCACTTTGCTGCTTTGGCCATTCCAGTTATTCTTTTAGAAGAAAGTTTGGTCCCTCAATCCATATGTTTTTTGGGTTGAAGTTAAAGTTCTTGCAGGTTTTTGTTGCTTTATCCGCTGCATTTAAGTTTGATGGCACCCAGCGCCAATCATTCTCGGACGTGGTGTCCAATATCTCGCTGATCCTGTGAGCTACGAACTGTTTATACATTCTTTGATCAGATTTTATCCAAGACAAAACAGTGAGCGAATCCGACCAAAATACTGTGCGCGAAACAGAAGCAGTATGGCATTCCAGAATAGAGCTTCTCAAGCGTGTACCCACCGCCGCTTGAAGCTCCAGCCTCGGCACCGATAGCAACTTCAAAGGAGCACATCTTGTTTTTCCAGCAACAAATACCATTTCGACGAATCCGTCACATTTTAGACGCCAATATGCAACTGCAGCAAATGCTTGCTCGCTGGCATCCACAAATACATGAAGCTCCATTTCAGTTTTCAAAAATGTTTCAGAATAACATCGGCGTATTTTTAATAATTGAACTTCCTCAAAGAAGCCAAAATAAATGTGTAAGAAATTATTATTATTAAGAAATTAAAGTTAAAACAAAATGTATATATCTACTATTAAGTACCATATCTACTCACATCGCATTTGTAGCATAAACAACAATAATTCTACCCATTATCACAATGTACATAGCCAAAGGCCTTAGCAGCCAGTGCTATTAAATAACTAATATTAGGCTATAAATTTATTTGTAACCTATATAAATATAAATAAATAAATAAAATAAATTGATCAATACATTGCTTGAATCAGCTGGCAATAGATCATTCCAGTCAATTTTAGCGCGCCAAACGTCTTGCATAAGTATCTTGCCGTAAAGCATTAAGTCCGAAAGCATACCAAAGGGATCAAAGACAGACATAACTATACTTAGCAACTGCCTTTTCGTTGGACATTTTAAGCCTTGCGCTATTTTCTTGTCAACTCTGTTCATTTTTAAATCAAACACAAACTGATCACGTTCGCTGTCCCAGTACATTCCCAGTACCTTGTCCATGGTATTTCTTTCCATTTGTATAGATGCTTCAACCGCACAGCTGCTTTCACCATTTAAGGCCTTCTGGACATAGCTGGAGCTCGAAACGAATCCTCTCAGAGTAAATTTTGCCATTTGGTGTACTCTTTTTACTTCTTCGCTTATATTATAAGCTTCTTCCTCGTTGGGAAAACTTGCTACGAAGTCATCTACATAATGTTTTTCTTATATAGCTTTAATGACCTGTTCTCGATATTTATCTGCTTTTAGAGCATTTACATTTTTGACGTATTGGGCACAGCAGGGGGAACAAGCCGCTCCGAATATCATTACTTTCATTTTGTAAACATCTGTTTCTTTACTTGTATCAGTGCGTCGCCACAAAAAGCGCAATGAATCCTGATCCTCGTGTATTACGCGTACTTGTAAGAACATCTCTTTAATGTCAGCGACGACGGCAATTTTCCCTTCTCGAAACTGGTACAGTATTTGGCATAACGAAGGATTTTCATCCGGTCCTTTCAAAAGCTTCGTGTTGAGCGAAATTCCATCGACAACTGCAGCAGCATCAAAGAATAATCTCATTTTTTATACTCGATACCGAAGGTAAAGAGTATATTGGGTTTGTGCAATGTCCGTCATGGTGTCTGTCCGTCTGTCCGTCTGTATGTTCGCAACTTTTTTCCACACCCTTCAAGTTAGAGACTTCAAACTTTGCAAATCTGTATATCTATGGCATAGTAAATTAAAGTGTCAAGATTGGAGTTCTACGATAACTAGGGGGCTGGCAAATCGATAAACTCGATAACGCAAAATCGATAGATCCAGCTATTTCGCAAGCCCTTACAGCTAGAACTACCAAATTTGGGGAGAAAATAGCTACTAACAATCCCCAAAAAACTGCATCAAAAATTTTGGAGCCACGCCCACCCATACCGCCCCCAGCCCCCCCGCAGTTTAACACTAAAAAAGCCCATATCTACTACAGTTTTTGAGCTAGACCCTCCAAATTTGGTATCAAGATAGGTGGTAACGATCTCGAACCCAATTCATTAAAACTTTGGATGCCACGCCCATCTATACTGCCCTATCCGCCCTCAACCACCCCAACGCTTCGCTAAAAACGGTAGTGCGTGTATCTTCCATAGTGTTTGAGCTAGAGTCACAAAATTTGGTAGGTAGATAACTGGTTACGACCCCCCAAAAACTGCATCAAAGTTTTGGAGCCCCACCCACCCATTCCGCCCCCAGCCCCCCCGCAGTTGAAAAACAGAAATGCTTATATCTTTTACAGTTTTTGAGTTAGAGCCACCAAATTTTGTGCCAAAATAGGTGATTATAGTCCCAAAATAAATGCATAAAAACTTTGGATGCCACGCCAATCCATACTGACCAAGCTGCCCCAAACCGCCCCAATGCTTTACTAAAAACGGGAATGCGTGTATTTTCCAAAGCGTTAAGGCTAGAGTCACCAAATTTGGTAGAAAGATAGCTAATAACAATCCCCAAAAAACTGCATTAAAGTTTTGGAGCCGCGCCCCCCCTGAACCCGAGCCCCCTGCATTTTGAAATCAAAAACGCCTATATTTTCCACATTTTTTGAGCTAGAGCCGCCAAATTTGGGGCCAAGATAGGTGATGAAGAAACCCAAAAAAAGTGGATGGCGCCCCCCACCCATACCGCCCCCAGCCCCCCTTCCACCATATTCTACTAACTTTGAGCTAGAGCCACCAAATTTGGTATGAGGATAGCAATTAACATCATAAACAGATCTGCAGAAAAACTTTGGATGCCACGCCCCCCCTTACCAACCCCATCCCCCCTTCCCCCAAATTTTACTATTTTTGAGCTAGAGTCACCAAATTTGGTATGAATTTAGCAATTGACATCATACACAGATCTTCAGCTAAAATTTTGATGCCAAGCCCCCCCCCCCATACCACCCCCAGCCTACCATCCACCATATTCTTCTAACTTTGAGCTAGAATCACCAAATTTGGAAGGAAGATAGCTTTTTGGCATCCCCATCTGCACCAGACAATCTTTGAGGCAGCATACACCCCTGCAGCAGCATACACCCCTGCCGTATCCACACACCATTGCAATCAGCTCTCTTTTAATCTGTTTTACTACTGGTATCGAGTATACCGCAGTCGGGTGCGTCCGACTGCAACGTTTCTACTTGTTTTTGGTTTGTTGACGTTGTAAACGCCAAAGTGGGGCAAGTACCAAGTCCTGGGACCAGTTTTCTCAACTTCTTCTTTAGACAATTTCACTGCATAGCCCTTATTTACAAAATCCATTATTGCTGTCTCATACTCTTCTCGTTGGTTAGCGTTTCTAATCTTTCTTTCTACAGATACTAACCTCCTCATCGCCATACCATAACTATCTGGCAGCAGTACTTCGTTGACTTTCCAAAGTAATCCAGTCTCATACGCGCCAGAAAGATCTTTTGTCGTTTCTGCTAACAATTTTCGTGCCCTTGTTATTTTCGTTGATTCCAGTATTTTTACAGGGAGCTTTAAACCAAAATTTTCGGTTGCAAAGTAATCAGACATCATCTCTTCAAACTGGTCCTTCGTTTCCTCTTTTCCTATATCGGTATGAAATATGACTGAAAGTCGGGCCGACTCTCTTTCTTTAAACTTTTGCGTTGATCCATATACGTGCCAGCCCAGCACCGCTCTTGCTGCAACTAAACAATTATTAATTTGAATACTCTTATTTATTGCTAGCAGATGACAATTATTAATTCCAATCAATAGCATTGGATCTATGTTTTTATATCCTTTTATCGGTAAGTTTTTTAGTTTAGGAAATTCCTTTCTCATATCCTCAATGTCTATTGACTGAAGTGGCAACTCCATGCTTGGAACTTTCATTTCATTTCATTGATTTGACTTCAGTAGCACAACTGCCGATCCAATTAAGCGTAAGATTTTCCTTATCTGCTTGAACACCTAGCTTCTTTGCTAGGTCCTCGTTAATCAAAGTGGCGGATGATCCATCATCCAAGAAAGCAAAGGTTTCGAAAATCTTATTGTTGGGTCCCATGACCTCAACAGGCAATACTTTAAAAAGCATCTTAGATGTTGCGGAATGTAGCGTATTAACCAACATCTGGGTTTTCTCAGGTTTGGTTTTCTCCTGTTTGGTTGTCTCAACTATATCGTTATCGTTTTCCTTTCTGTCGTTTGGAATATACTTCTGATTGTGCAATGACCTGTTGTGTGTCTTCTTGCAACCCATTAAATTGCACACACGCTTATTTTTGCATGTAGGCATCGTGTGCACACGGCGCAGACATCCGAAACATACCTCTACTCTCTTTGCGATTGCCCATCTTTCGCTTACATTAGCTTTCTGGTATTGCTCACACTTTTCAAAATAATGATCGCCTTTACAGTTTAGGCAGACAATTGATCTTTCTCTTTTCTTCTCTGTGGTGGATTCTCAATTGTCTGATGAACGACTTTTCCCCTTTGGCTTGCTCGATCATTTGTTGGCGTAGCAATGGTGGTTACTCTAGCTATTGTCCTTGCAATATTTCCAACCCAATAGTTAAAATGTCTTAAATCAGGATATGGCTTAATATCCAGTGCGTACTCCGACCATTGAATACGTTTGCTCATTGGTAGTTTTCCAACCAATTCTTCCATCAGCATCGGATTTAGCATGTGCTGCTCTGCGTTTGCCGACTGCAAAAAGATTACCAAGATACTTACTTTCTTTGCAAATACTATTACTTTTTCAAGACTATTTTCAAGAATGTGAGGGATCTCGTGTATTTTGTTCCTTTGACTGTTTATCAAAAGCTCTGGTCATCCATAATTAAATTGTAAATGTTCCATGATATGGTTGACATTATTTGGATTCAACATCTTCTCTTGCTTCTCCCTTAAGACTTTTTTGCAGTCTTAGTAAAATTTCCAGGTTTGAGTAATTATAAGCAGCATTAGACTCGTGGTACATGCTGCTAAACACCGGCCAATCTTCAGGTTTTCCAGTAAACTGCGGGAATTCTATTAACCTTTGTGACTGGAATGAATTATTCGACCCCATATTTACCCTACTCGGGCCTATATTTTCATCGTTCGCTACACCAAAATTATTTGTTCTATAAAATACATTTGGTTGTGAAGCACCCAAACCTGTTACATTATTTGTTGAAGCTCCATCTCCATCTCCATAGACGTTTCTTGTGCCTCTCATGTTGCCAGCATTCAATGTGGTGTTATACGCCGAGCTATTTGCATGCGTGCCAACTAGTGTCGTAGCTGGATAGGATGCACAGCCTCGTGCATCGCCAAATCTTATCGCAGCGCTATTAGGTGCGCCGTAAGCCATCGTGCCACCCTGTGTGGCAGCTGAGTTGGATGCACAGCCTCGTGCATCGCCAAATCTTATCGCAGCGTTATTAGCTGCGCCGTAAGTCATCGTGCCACCCTGTGTGGCAACTGAATTGGATGCACAGCCTCGTGCATCTCCAGAAGTGGTCGCAGTATTGATCGCTGCACCATAAACCATCGTGCCACCCTGTGTGGCAATTGAGTTGGATGCACAGCCTCGCACATCTCCAGAAGTGGTCGCAGTATTGATCGCTGCACCATAAACCATCGTGCCACCCTGTGTGGCAATTGAGTTGGATGCACAGCCTCGCGCATCTCCAGAAGTGGTCGCAGTATTAATCGCTGCACCATAAACCATCGTGCCACCCTGTGTGGCAATTGAGTTGGATGCACAGCCTCGCGCATCTCGAGAAGTGGGCGCAGTATTGATCGCTGCACCATAAACCATTGTGCCACCCTGTGTGGCAATTGAGTTGGATGCACAGTCTCTTGCATCTCCAGAAGTGGTCGCAGTATTGATCGCTGCTCCATAAACCATTGTGCATAGCCAACTCCTCTTTCGCTATGGCTAACTGCGCCATTAGACAATGTATTGTCGCATCTTTATCTTCTTTCACATTAAGGACAGTTTCATCCATGTCACTCAATTTGTTCTTCTCTGATTCCTCCAGTTTTTTCGCCGCTTTCTTCTTGGTTTTCTTGCTGTGCGTCATCGTTTTTGCTTTCTTTTTTAACTCAGCTATGTATATTATATGCGTCCTCATTTTTTCCCTTTTACCGATATTTTAAAACGCACATACACGCATATATGAGAGCGTCAGTGTCTCTTCTTCTTACTTTACATTTTTGCGTCTTTTTTTTCTTCTCTTTTTAACTCAGCCATATTATTTGGTGAGTTTATTAGCCACGAATTTATTAAACTTCTTATTACACAATTGCGGCTGCCTTTGATCTTATCACGATCAGTGTTTTATCAGAAAAAATAAAAATGTTGCAACTTCTATCCGTCGCAACGGTGTCAAACACAAAAATAGAATATTACGTATTTATTCTCAAACTTCTTATTTTATACTATAAGTCCATGATGCAATAAACCGAGATTGTTTACATAAAAGTAAAGTGAATAACAAATGTAACATAATGTAAATTAATGCAGTCAAAATACGTAAATAAAAAAATTATTTTTTCGTCTTTGCGTCTGATCGCGTCGCTTTCTTCATTGTGACTGACCATTATCGATGGTAACCTTAGGTGCTTCACAACTTAATCTTATCGATACTTCGATATTCCAAATTCAAATGGTATTTCTTAAAGGCCTGTACGCAGTAGGCCCGTACAGCGTACGGACTGAAAAACTTCATATAAAAAAAATGGTCTCGTACAGCGTACGGCTCGTAATAACATAACGCAGTACGCAGCACTGTTAGTTACGGGCCGTAAGGCAGTGTTGAACAATGAAAATGTTAAAATGTTATTGCTGCCGTAAATAGCTGTCTGCACCTATTTACGGAAGCGAAAAGTTTAAAAAAATGTCAACACGGAAGAGCCGCTTCGTGAATTTCGAAGAAGAGAGCGAGAAAATTGCGCTTATTAAGGCAATGGAGTGTCGGCCAGTCCTCTGGGATCTAACCAACAAGTCGCACTCAAATAATATTTTAGTAAAAAGCGCATGGGACGAAATTGGCGCCGAATTGGGAAAAGATGGCAAGTATATTGATCATAATAATCAACTTAATAATATAATATTAAAAATATATTCGTATTTTCATTGCAGTACGTGAATGCAAGATGGCATGGGCAGGTCTGCGCGATAGCTATAGGTATAAGATTAAACATAGCGCCAAAAGTGGGAGTGCTGGCGGCAGTGCCCTCAGTGCCCCAAAAATATGTAATTGGGATTTGGCGGCGTACAATTCGAATGTAAACAAGCAACGAAACACAGTTGCGTTCCGATTTATTAAGAGAAAGTATTCGACCAACCGCCACAATATGTGAATTTTTCAACACTTGTCGTTACTGTCAGTAAAGTTTGTGTATTACGGTCCGTACGCTGTACGGGCCTACTGCGTACAGGCCTTAACAATATAATATTTCTTAGCGCTAAAATGTTAAATTCAAAATTCAAGCTCTATCACGCAACAATATTCATCTGAGAATGATTGTATTGGTGTAGCGGCAGAGAATAACTGTAAAATACTAATTTTAGAGTTTTGCCTCAATCTGATTGATATAGTCAAAGTTGGAATGGCAGTATAAACTTAATATGAACTTTGTTCAATTGAAAAGCAAAACTTGAGATTCTTAAATATAATTTCAATTCTACATGTTTGTTTATATTCTAGCATTGTTTATTGTTTTTATTCTAGCATAAACAATATATATATATATATTAAAATCATATATTAAAGTTTTCATTGACAATCATTGAATGATGTTTCAAGGGGTATTTTTTCTATGTGCAGTTTGTGCGTCTCAGCTACGACCCAGTGGCGCACAGCATAATGAGGCTTGGCCACAATATGCATTATCGCTACAGTAAAAGTAATGCATTACACTTGCCAACTTTTTTGTGCACAGTTGCAAGCTGGAAAAATTTACCGCTACTTTTCGCTATGACGTCGAAACGACGCGAAGCGTTCGTGAAGTAAATTCCACAATCTTGTCTTTGTGTTAAAGCGTTCATGAAGTAAATTCGAAAATCTTGTCTATGTGCTAGTACGTTTCGTCGAATGTGTAAGAAGAAGATCATTAATATTTACATACATTTGCGGGCAGTTGTGTTCTTTACCGCGTGCGTAAAGATTTACAGAGCTGGCAAAAAGCATTAAAAGTGGACCAAGAAAGGAAAATATTATTATTAAAAACTATTTTTTTAAAACAAACATTAACATTTTGATATTATAAATATTAAAAATATACATATACATATATATATATATATAAATACTTACATACAGACACACTTATTTACACTCTACATGACTTTTTATTAGATCAAAGATGTTTACACAAAAATTTACTGGAGCTGCAACGGATTTTCCAGCAGAAGAAACAGTGGAACTTAAAAAAAAAAAATGGAGGAAAAATTGAAAACATTATGGAGGAGCAACAAAACATAAAACAAACACAGGAAATAATTTTGACAAACCAATCAAAAATACTTGCGATTTTGGGAAAATTGTCCACAGAGGACATTGTAAACGTGCTTAAATGAATTAAAAATATTGTTTGTTGAAATTTAAATTAAATGCTTATTCATTGTCCCAATACAATTTCAGCCCTGCGTGCATATATAACGCGCATTACAACCTTCCACAAAGTATATTGAGTCGTACAACACGCGCATTACAACTCAATATACTTTTCCAAAAATGTATACTGAGTCGTATAACATGTGCATTACAACCCATTATAGTTTTCTGCAATTGTAATGCAGTTAGTGGACAGACCGCCCACAAACTGGATTACAATGTCATACAAAGTATACGCAGTTTTTTCGGCAGCCGAGCGGATTTCGAAAACCCTTCGGCTGCTGATTACAAACTGTACCAGAAGTGGTATAGGTTTTGGGCGCACAACCCACAAAGCGGCCATCGCTGTATTAAAGAAATCCAGGTTATAGTACATGTTTTGTGCGGGCCGCCCACAAAGTGCTCGATTACTCATCGATCTAAGAATGGGCATTTTCGCCACTGGGGACAAGCCATCACGTTGTTGTTTTCTTCAGTTTCCTTTTGCGTTCAGCGGCCTGTCGATTAAAGGAGAGTCGGCGGGTCAGCGGACAGCAAGAACGGTAAAATGTTGTTGGTACATATTGTATGCAAAAGCGTTTGAAACATACATATATTTCTTGCTGTGCCTGCTAATCGAGGTTTTTGTTATTTTTGATATTTTTCATTTTTCTGTGTCTGCGGCAAACGCGCGCTTACATTTACATATGTACCAATGGACTACTGAATACACTTTCGTAATTTGTGTACATCTATGCATAACTGAATGGCAAGGATTGTTAGAAAGTGTCACAGGGTAAAAATTGGAAAGGGTATGTATGATCAGCAATAGCAAAACTGATATTTGACTGCCTTGGAATACAAAATCTTGTTTTCTTACTCAAGCGCAATAATGGGCGAAGAAATATAGTTTTGTGGACAAGTGCTTGCAGATAACCTAGTTTTTAGCTCAAGATACTTGGTTGGCTAGGTGCAAATCAGTGCATGTGTTTTGTGGGGAAGGACAGGTATCAAAAGGTCATATAATACGTAAAGCAGGCAAGCTATCGTTTATATCCAAGAATCTTATTTATTGCAAAAATAACTAAATTCAATAAACTATTCTTTTCTTTTTTATGCTAATATATAGCAATCAGACAGGTACAAACATGTGTTAAAACTCGCTCGTGAGTTCTAACACTCATTAGCATTTTTTTTTTTAATTAAAGATTTAGGCATCAATCCTGATAAAAAATACAAATTTGATTCTCACATATCGTCGATGGTCAATAAGGCCATTAATATCATTGGTGGTCAAAAGAGTTTACTGGTCCCTACAACACGAAAACGCTATATACATTCTAAGTACGTCCCATCCTGGAGTAAGAATCTTGTGTGTGGGCCTCGCAATTCGGGATTCACCAGGATAGAATTGAATCTGTGCAGAAGAAATTTCTTCTGTTTTCTGATAAAACTTTTAACTGGGTTTTTGGAATAGACTTACTCCCCTATTCAAGTAGACTTCTTTAAATTTATCTTCCTTCTCTGTTGAACCGTAGAATTATGCATGGAGTTGTATTTATCATTAATTTTTTTAACGGTGAAATCGACTCATCAGTTCTTCTATGTCGAATTTTATTATTTGTTCCAATTAAATCTACCAGTAACTTTTAACCACTTAGCCTGGATCATCGCTCAAGCAATTATTTAATTATGTTGGCTCCTTGGAGAACTCAACTACAGTACTCAAACGATCGATCCTTTTTTTTTATCTAATCGTAACCAAATTTGTAGCCTTTATTTATGTTTAACTTTTTATTTAATTATTTTTACGATTCTTTGATTTGAATCAACTTTGATTTAATGTCAGCTGCTCATAGCTGACAATTAATTAATAAATATATACAGCAGATCTTTTTAGCTATACCTAATCGTAGTAAGTCCCAAGCTCGCGTACGGAGCGATTACTGAGTTGATAAGGCACATCAAATCACTGTGCAAAAGCAACTACAACAGTTGCAAAGAATGGTCTGTGAAGGAATCTCGGGAGAGATGACGGACGGAATAAAGCAATGGCAGTGCTCAGTAGGTCCGAAATAAGTTCAGAATTAGATTGCGAGTTCACGACAGGCAAAAAACGGGTTCTGTTAATTGCCTTAACTTTCTCTCTTATCCAAACCATGGTGAAATTATAAAGGTGCGTGCCCTCTTTTAAAGTGTTTATGACAATGAGTTAACTTATTTATGTTAGTTTAATTATAATTATTTTTTATTTATAATGGCGTCAGTAAATGCAATAATTATTCCAAATTGCGGTTTTATTTTTCATACAAGACCCAATTGAATACTTAGACTATACAGCACAACGACCGCAGAAATATATTTTTCTGTTGAGAACATTAGTTATGTTTTATGGCTTTATAACGCAATACTTTGTGCAATGGAAAACAAATTTTCCATTAATTTTTCCAGAAAATTAAAAGCTATTAAGGGGTATTATTGCCGCCTTCGCTTGGTGGGCGGCTCCAGGATATTGTTTATCTCCTCGCTCATCTCCAAATACTCCGATTTCATGAGTCGCTTAGCCTTAAGTAAAACTGTATTATGCCGCAGCCAGTTGCACTTGAGTACAGCATCAATTGAGGGTCGCTTTTCGGGATCCACAATGAGCATTTGTTTGATCAGCAACTTGGCCCGTTGTGAAATGGCTAGCCAGGCGGGATGGCGAAAACGAAAGTGACCTTTTTTAATCTGCTCGCCAGCTAGCGATCCGTATTCATCAGAAAAAGGCAGGGTGCCACTAAGGCTACAAAATATCAAACATTTTAGGTGATTGAAGATTCAAGATTTAAGAGCGTTATCTTACCACGTATAGAGAACCACACCTAGACTCCAAATATCTACCTTTTGTGTGTAAGATGCACGCCCGCCAGTGATAAGCACCTTCAGTGCTACAAAAAGAGGAGTGCCACATAGTGTGCGCATGACTGAATCCTTGTGAACAAATTTGCTAAGTCCAAAGTCAGATACCTGAAGCAGTGTATCTTCTTCGCTCGACTCGAGCAGCACGTTATCCGGTTTTAGATCGCGATGTGAAATCCTTTCGAAGCGAAAACAAAACAAAAAATTATTTAATTTTTCAGGATTTGGCGTATGTGATAACTAAAGTAGTTTGGATTTCCAGCAAATCTCTTGTCGTGGCTTTTGGAGTACTTGTGTGGCTGAATACAGAAAGTAGTATTCCCCAGGGGAGTCACCTAGGACCATTGGTATTTAATCTTTTTATTAAGGATCTTCCAGATGTTATTACCAACTCTCGTGTTTATATGTTTGCAAATTTGGGTGCACTGTCGGCCTGATGCCGTTACAACTTACTAAATCACAATTGTTCAAAATGTAAAGTCTGCCTTTTTGTAGAAGTACCCCTCATGCTGCTCACTACTTGCTTGATTATTCAACACATGTCCGCGTTTTTAAAATTAAAGATTTATTCTGTTGGCTTCTGGAGACCTCAACTACAGCACTCAAACGATCGATCCTTTTTGATGTGTTAACATCTATGGGCACGGGTATCTATTTCTGCCAGTTGAATACATGCAAACGAATGCAGCGTGCCATGCTACGCTGATCTCGACCTACGAACAATTTGTCGTGAACCGACTGAAAAATTTCATATACATATTCATCTGAGTATGATTGTATTGGTGTAGCGGCAGAGAATAACTGTAAAATACTAATTTTAGAGTTTTGCCTCAATCTCCTTGATATAGTCAAAGCTGGAATGGTAGTATAAACTTAATATGAACTTTGTTCAAATGAATAGCAAAACTTGAGATACTTAAATATAATTTCAATTCTACATGTTTGTTTACATTATAGCATTGTTTATTGTTTATATTCTAGCATAAACATTATATATATGTCGCAGAATGGGCTTATTTGCCCATTGTACGTACGTCTTACGCGCGGCACAATTATGTATGTGCAGTTGTATGCACAACAGCAGAGAGACAGAGAGGGACTTTATGCACGACAGTAGAGAAACAGAGAGGGACTCTGGTGTCAAGTAAGGTCTGACCGTATGGCGCTGACTGAATTAGAGAAACGGAGATGGCAATAGTGTAGATGGAATAGTGAAATAGTGAGGACCCGTTTCGCGAGTGAGTCGATTCAGTCTAGTGTGCGCTTGACGACGAGCAGAACTTGCTAGTGCAATAGATTATATTCGAGCAAACAGAGACGCAGTAAATAAAACTATGGATGAAAATATCTCTCCGTTATCAGAAGTGGGATCAGTGCCAACTCCTGCATTCTCTGGCGTGTTATTTTGGATATACAGGATCGCAATTTCATGGAAATGTGCAAAGTTATGCAGGCTTCTGCGCGTGCGAAAAATCATGTGGTTTTACCAAAATATAACCCTGAAGCGACTGATGCGAATGCAACTCAATGGTGTGCAACGGCAAGCATAATTATGGATGAGCAGCCGGTTGATGGAAGCGCGCTTATTGTGTTGTGAGCAGTTCTATGCAGGGCAGTGCTTCAACGTGGCTGGCATAAATCTGTTATCCCGGCATCAATTGGGAACAGTTCAAAGAATTGTTTTTGCAGCGCTTTGAAATCAAGGAAACTACAGCAGCTACATTCTTGAACCTGCTGCAAAGTCGTCCAGAGTCCAACGAGTGCCTCGCACTATACGCAAGCCGCATGGTTACGTCTCTAACCTCAAAATGGCGAAGCATAGGTCCAGAGGAGATAGCTGTGTCTACTGTGCTTGCGCAGATGGCAAATTTCGATAGTCGTTTGCAGCGCACGCTGTTTTCTTCCAATGTACAAACGAGAAGCCAACTTCAAATGGAACTGAAGGCGTTTTCATTTGACAAAAAGCGCAGTGCTGGAAGTTCTGAAGGATGTAGTGGTGATTACAAGCGAGCAAAAATTGTGTGTCACTTATGCAAGATAACAGGGCACAAAATGGCGGATTGTAAACTCAAACGTTCTAGAACTGAAAGTAAACCGCAGGGAGACTTGAGGGGTGTAACCTGTTACCGATGTGGTCAACTTGGACATCTGTCAAATCGTTGCACGAGTAATGCAACAAAATCTGAATCACATCAGAAGTGTAATTAGTGCTCTTTGTCCGAGCCAAAGGGAGTTATGACACACCGAGGTGAGATCTTTCAAAATTTATTTCGACTCCGGAGCGGAATGCTCTCTTATTCGAAGCAGTGTTGCCGATAAATTGGATGGAAAACTCATAAACAATGTCATAATACGGGGTATTGGCGACGCTGGTATATACAGCACCCATCAAAAGTTATTTCAATGTTCGATTAACGCAAATATCATAGAAATACTATTCCATGTAATATCAGACAAGCATCTCACCAATGATATTGTAATTGGTAGAGAAATCCTTAATCAAGGATATGAGATTTCGATAAGTTCTGATAAATTTGAAATTGTTAGTCTTAAGTCCGTAAACTCTTGTGCAGTATCTGAGCTCTCTGTTCTTTCATTCAATGTTGTTCCTGAATTAATTGGTAACGACAAAGAAAACTTGATTTAACTACTTGATTATTATTCAGCAGCATTTATTGATGGAATCTCTTGCACAAAAGTAAGCACAGGCGAAATGATCATTAGATTGATCAATAGCAATCCTCACGTAGTGGAATATTTTAGTAAAACAACTTCATCTGCTGAGTCCAGATACCATTCTTATGAATTGGAAACATTGGCAGTAGTTGCGTCTGTTAAGCATTTTCGGCATTATTTGCTTGGTCGTGAGTTTATTGTGTATACCGATTGCATTTCTCTCAAAGCATCGCGAACAAAGATGGAGCTAACACCAAGGGTACACCGCTGGTGGGCATATTTACAGTCTTTTGATTTCAAGATAGAATATATAGAAAGAAAGCGTATGGCGCACGTAGACTTTTTGTCAAGAAATCATGTACAAGAGGCGACTGAAAATCAAATGTGTAAAGTACCCGAAAAGCGTGTAAATTTGGATGAAATCTCCAGTGATTGACTTGCCACTGAACAACGAAAGGATTCTGAAATTACTGACATACAAATAAAACAAAATGTTTGCCGGTAATTCCAAGAAGTTTTAGATGGGCTATTATAAATCACGTACACGAAGCAGTTATGCACCTCGGATGGAAAAAAAACATTGGATAAGGTTTATAGTTACTATTGGTTCGAAAATATGTCAAAATATGTGCGTCGATTTGTTGACAATTGCATTACATGTAAAGTATCTAAGTCACCCGGGGGAAAAGTGCAAGTAGAGCTGCATACAATTCCCAAAATAGATATTCCGTGGCATACCATACATATTGAAATAACTGGTAAAATGAGCGGAAAAAAGGACGTGAAGGCATATGTCATTGTTCTAATAGATGCTTTTACGAAGTTTGTGTATTTTTATCACTCCTTGAATATAGATGCTGAAAGCTGTTTAAAGGCTGTAAAATCGGTTATGTCTATATTTGGTTTACCCACGCGAATAATAGCGGATCAAGGTCGCTGTTTTACAAGTTCAGGTTTCCGAGAGTTCTGTTCTTCTCAAAAGATTAATTTGCATATAATTGCAACTGGGGCGAGTAGGGCCAACGGTTGATGCGTCTGATGTTCAAAATTAAACAAAACAAAAAGAGAGACGCAAGACATGCGTCAGAGTTTAACAGACCGGATCATAACAGACTGCACTTGTTATGGCAGGGGTCAGTATTGTGAGCATAGCTCGCAAATAACAGTTGAGCGTTTTTTTCTTTACGCTCAATAACAGTGCAGAAGCGAAAATGCTCAAAATATTCACTCTCACTCTGAGCAAGAGTCTATTTATCTATTTTGCATCGGTTTTCGCTTGAGTGTTGTTGGTGAGTTTTTTGCGTGATCTCTTTTACCGATTCTATTTTCAGAAGCAATAAAATTGTCGTTCGCGAGTAGAGACTCAGTAAGTGAGTAAATGACAGAATATGTTACTGCAAAAACTCTCGCAAGCACTCTTTACATTGAAATAACTTGTTGACAGAAAAGTG
Organism: Scaptomyza polygonia; assembly: GCA_035044585.1. NCBI lineage: Eukaryota > Metazoa > Arthropoda > Insecta > Diptera > Drosophilidae > Scaptomyza > Scaptomyza polygonia. The sequence continues at coordinate 55,018 of JAWNNU010000658.1, forward strand.
AATTTTTTTATGATGAATATTTATTTAATTTTTACTTATTATTAAGCTTAATTACTAGCAATGAATTTAAATGTTGTGACTCTGACGTTCATTTAATACGAAGTGGAGGGCTGAGAATGCATTCCGCAAACATTACATGTTGATTGGTTTTCGTGTGGATTAAATTTAATGATTTTGTTCACTTTTTTATTTAACTCTCTTCCCATTTTGCATAAAATTTAATTTTCACCGTACGCACTCAATTCACAAACGCAATTAAAATATTTCGCAAATGCAACACTTGATATATACTATTTAGCAGTAAAGACGTTTTGCTTCATTTCACTCAAGCAAATACTCGCGCTCTAAGTGCAACAAAAGAGAAAAGAAAAAAACGATTGTTAGCCGAGCGCGAGCGAGCTAAGCGAAGAGCCTATGACGCCGTTGCTCGCGAGTATTTTTCACAAATACTCAGTTAAAAGACTTATTTGAGACTACGCAAAACGATCAAGTGTTATTTGCGAGCTATGATTGTGAGAGACTGTATCATAACAGACTGCACTTGTTATGGCGGGTGTCGTAATTTTGAGAGACTGCACCATAACAGACTGCACTTGTTATGGCGGGTGTCGTAATTTTGAGAGACTGCACCATAACAGAATGAACTTGTTATGGCGGGGGTCAATATGATAATGTGAAAAAAAGGAATCACATCCAATTTAATTTTGATTTGATTTTATAGTTTTATAAAAAGACAAATTGTGTAAAAGGAACTACACCGTTAATAGATTACTAAGTTATACAAATTGTAATGAAAAGAATGAAATGAATGAAAAAAAAACGAATAACATGTTAAATTGAATAGCATAAAATATTATTATGATAAATGGTAAATTACCTGCAAAATGGTTTTAATATTTTGTATGATTATGATAAAATAAATGTGACAAACAAAGTAGTGAAATGGAATTGTGTCCTGATGTTTCAAATGATAATATTGTCAACACACAGTCTGTATGTTCAATTGTATGCACAACAGCAGAGAGACAGCGAGGGACTCTATGCACGACAGTAGAGAGACAGAGAGGGACTCTGCTGTCAAGTAAGGTCTGACCGTATGGCGCTGACTGAATTAGAGAAACGGAGATGGCAATAGTGTAGATGGAATAGTGAAATAGTGAGGCCCCGTTTCGCGAGTGAGTCGAGTCAGTCTAGTGTACGCTTGACGACGAGCAGAACTTGCTAGTGCAATAGATTATATTCGAGCAAACAGAGACGCAGGAAATAAAACTATGGATGAAAATATCTCTCCGTTTTATATATAATTGGATTGTTCGTTATTAAGTTGTGTAAAAAAAATATAAAAACACAGTTTTATTTCTTTTACACTAATAAACTCTTTATTCAATTTTAAAATGTTGACGAATGTTAAACGTCTTGCTTATTCTATGAATCAATTCCAACTGCTCTTGTGAAGTTCTTGCTGCGCAGAGCAAGCCTCGGTTGAGAGCTTTTCTTATGATTAAAGCTTCTAAGCTTTGATAAAAAGTGCCAATTCGGCGATCTCACGCTTGTGGCGTGATTTTAGGAATATGTTTATGTTGATCGTTTTAAGCTGTTACCAAAAAGTGCCAATTCGGCGATCTCACGCTTGTGGCGTGATTATTAGGATTTGTTTACAGACGGACTCAGATGTTGTTTACAATAAGTTTTGGGATGCTTTATGGTTTGGCTATGAGTTGGGGTTCATGCTATGTGTAACATATTTGAGATATGAATATGTGTGCATATTGGATATCTTACTCGCCCACACTTAAAAAATTTGCGTTACGTTAGACTGCACCTATCTTGGGATACAATGCGGGTTGATCTTGTTCAACTATTGGTAATTCTATTTGATCTTTACTTATTTCTGGTTCTATAGGTTTTCTATACTTAACAATAAGTGTTCTGGGTAAGCTTTTGAACTTATAAATTAAGTACAATAATATGCTTAATATGGTAATGGTTAATGATGTCAATGTTATTATTTGAAATGTATTATAATATTTTGTATGTTCCAAAATTAATTCCTTAGTTTGAATATATGATAATGGTTCGAGTTTTGTTACATTATTGCTGACATAAATGTTTTGTGTAAAATCTAGTCTTGAGTTTGATATTGATATTTCGTTAATTTGTAATTCACAATTATAAATTTTTATAATATTGTTTCCTTTTATCTTAATTTCATTATTCATACAATTTTGATTAACAATAGATTCTGGCAAATTCCATGTTAAGATTATGTTTGGTTCAATATAATTTGTTTGAAAGTTTTTAATTGTTTTGGTGTATTTACATTCGGTTTTGATTTGTTTTACAATGCCTATTATGCAATTATTCATTATTTGTTTCTTAGTAATTGTGCCATATACTTTATTATTATTTATAAAATATTTTTCATGAATATTTTCTGTAACAATATTATCGTTCTCATCTGGGTAGGGTATTATTTCGAAAATAGGTGTTTTGCTAATTTCTTGTGGAATATGTGATATTATATAAATTTCTTTTGTATCAGTTTTAAACCAAGTTGATGTTTTAATGTTAAGAATTTTCTCTGGTGTAACATGCAATAAGTAATCGTGCTTTAGTAATTTGGGGTTGAATATGCCTAATCTAGTTAGTTGCATTCCCATCTCTATGTCTTCTATGTATTCGGTAAAATGTTCTAAATTAAAAATTAGTAAATCAAATTTCTTATTTTTTTCTTCTTTTGTTTTAAATGTGTTCATAGTTTCAATTGCTTTGTTAATTGTTTCGATTATTTGGTTTAGTTCATTAACTTGAACGCTGTTTCCGGCTAAGTTATTTATCTTCTGTTCTAGTTCGTCTCTGTCATCTGTATCTAATGTTCCGAATAAGTATTTGTAAGTTTTACCCACTAAATTTATTAGTCCTCTCTTTTCTCTTTTAATGATCGTTATCCCGTTCATTTCCCTGTTTAGTTTTTCAATAAGGTAATTTATTTTAGTTGAATTTGCGTAATCCTTTGCTTTTATTAATAGGTCATTGTAGACTTTTTCTATTTTTGTTAAATTTACAGTTAGATAGTGGTATTCAAAATTTGTTGGAATGTCCAGTGTTCCTGTTTTAAATATTAGGTAACCGTTGTTTGCCTTTATGGGATTTATTTCGATACTTTGTCCGTTAATTGTCACCGTTAGCAGTGTTATTATTATCAGAATTCCTTTCATTAGCTGGTTCTCTGTAATTAATGTATTTACTCATATTATTTTTTGTTGAAATAATTCCAAGAATCGAATTTGATCCAAATGTAATTCGTCGATATTTCAGGAATCCTTCACCTCCAGTCTTCCACCAGTATCCAATTACAATAAATATTCAGTTAGGATTGTTTTTATATATATATTTATTTATATTTTGTATTTTCAATTTCACTGCGCTTGTTATCTAAATGATTTCCTTTTTGTAGTATGCAAAACACATCCACACAGCTCAACGGCAAACACAAGAAGAAGAGAGTGGCCATAGTAGTGTGACCGCATATTAACCAAAACAAAATTACCAAACTAGTGTTTATTAAGGATATAATGTTTTTGCTCAGTACTAATATCGATATCATCGCTATGTCTATTTCAATGTGATATTTTTAACATTTTTCTTTTTCTTCTTAAACTTTGATTTGTAATGGGTGACTTTTCTACCTCTATTAGTTTCTTCAAAATGTTTCTCGTCTAGTTGTCTTAACTGACCTGTCTTTTTGAATGGATTGGTTATTTTTGATTTAACTAATGGTGAAGATCTGTACCTTGTATCTATTTCAAATTCTTCTCTTGATTCATTTAATTTTTCAATTTGTTTCTTTTTTTTTTCTTGTGTGTCATACCTTGGTGTCCCTGCGTACATGAATATATTTGCGGGTGTTTTGTTTGTTGTATTATGATTAGTTTTGTGATTATAAGTGTATAGTATAATTTCAAATATTGTTTGTTTGTATTTTATGTTAGAGTCACTGCTTATAATTCGTAATTTTTCGTTAATTGTTTTATGAAATCTCTCTATATCTGCTATACCATTTTTACTTGTTGTTATATTGATTTTTACATTTTCAGTTCTTAACCATTGTTGTAGTGCAGCACATATGAATGCTGAATATCTGCTTTAATTTCTGCTGGTTTTCCCATTAAATCAAAAACTTTTAATATGGCTCTTTTTGTTTCTAACCAGTCTCGGCTGTTAACTTCAATTAATGTTGCAAATTTTGAATAAATGTCTATACATGATAGAAATTGTTTATGGTCAACTAAATTAAAATCCATTACATATTTTTCCCTAATGTAGTTTGTTTCTGGGGTTAATTCATATACCAATTTGGTGCTTCTGTGCTCTGTTTTTGCCATGTTGCAAATGTGACATTCATTTATTATGTTTTGTATAAGATTCTGGTAATCTGGATAATAAAATTTTTCTTTCAACCACTGTATTGTTTTTTCTATCCCTGGGTGTAATAATTCGTTATGTGTTTTTAATATCTGTTCTTTGAATTCTGCGTACGTTTGTAAGTCTGTTAATTTTAATGAGCTTTTCATTACCTTAATTTTACTTTCTGGGTTTATTATTTCTACATTTGCGTTTTGAAAAATCGGAGAATCGGAGTCGTTGTGGAAGTAAATAACGCTATGTTTTGAACATAAATATTCTTTTATTATTTCTTTAGCTTTAGTATTAGTCATTTCGGTATAAGTTATTTTATTTTATTTTATTTTTTATTTAATGTCGGCTATGAGCAGCTGACAAATCAAAATTAACTATAATTATAATATTAAAATAATATAATATAAAATAAATAATTATAATATCTGAAATAAAGTTCAAAATTAAGATAAAAAATTTGAAAAGTTAACGTTAAAGCTCTGGGAAATTCCAAATAAATATAACTGGTCCAACATTTGTTGCGTGGATTGGGAAAAACCCAGAAAAACCCAATCAGACCAGTGGAAGATTAGTGATTAGTGGTTACGATTAGATAAGGCAGAAAGGATAGATCGTTTTAGTACTGGAGTCGAGGTCTCCAGAGAGACAAGAGAATAAAGTTTGTTATAGTCAGAACATAATACACGAAATGGTTCATGAATTAAATAGTTGCTCGAGCAACGATCGAGGCTGAGGGGTAAAAAGTAACGTGTGGATCTAAAGGGAACATTTAATTTTATTCGACTTAGAAGAACTGATGAGTCGATATAACCATTAAGTAGATTAGTGACAAATACTACACCAAGCATAATTCTACGGTTCAACAAGGAAGGAAGATTAATTAAAAGAAGTCTACTTGAATAGGGTGGTAGGTCTATTCCAGGAACCCAGTTAAAACATCTGAGCGCAAACAGAAGAAATTTCCTCTGCACAGATTCAATTCTATCCTGGTGAAGCCCGTATTGCGGGGACCACACACAAGATCCATACTCCAGGATGGGGCGTACCAATGTTGTATATAGCGTTTTAGTGGTGTAGGGATCATCAAACTCTTTTGACCACCGCTTGATGAAGCCAAGTACATTTATGGCCTTATTGACCATCGACGATATGTGAGAATCAAATTTTAATTTGCTATCAAGAATGATGCCTAAATCTTTAATTTCAAAAACGCGGACAAGTGGTGAAGTATCAAGCACGTAGTGAGCAGTATGAGGGGAACCTCTACAAAAAGTCATGATTTTACATTTTGAACAATTTAAATTAAGTAAGTTATAACGGCACCAAGCCGACAGTGCACCCAAGTCCGACTGTAGTAAGTTACATAGAGAATCATCATTATAGGTGGTGAAACATAGCTTTACATCATCAGCAAACATAAAAACACGAGAGTTAGTAATAACAGCAGGAAGATCGTTAATAAATAGATTAAATAGCAATGGTCCCATGTGACTCCCCTGAGGAACACCAGAGGTAACAAAAATAGATTTGGATACAGAAGATTTAAAAATTACTTTTTGTGTTCGGCCACTCAAGTACTCAGAAAGCCACGACAGGAGTTTTGCTGGAAATCCAATAATATTTAATTTTTGAAGCAGCAAAGAATGACAAACAGAATCAAATGCCTTACTAAAATCTGTGTAAACGACGTCAGTTTGCATTTTGTCCTGAAACCCTTTGATAACTAGTGAGGTAAACTCAAGAAGGTTAGTGGTAGTAGATCTTTGCCTAACAAAACCGTGTTGATAAGTGGATAAAATTGAAGTACATAAGTGCTGCAATTGGGTGCAAATAATTTTTTCAAAGACTTTCGGAATGGCAGACAGCTTAGATATTCCCCTATAGTTTTTAACGTTGGACTTAGAAGAATTTTTATGGAGTGGAATAATAAAAGATTCCTTCCATATACCAGGAAACACAGCTGAGTCAACTGACAAGTTAAATAATTTGTGTAAGGGTTTACAAAGTGAGTCCGCACAATATCTAAGTATACAACCTGGCACTCTATCAGGACCAGGCAAGAAGCCGGGTTTGATAGTGTTGAGGTCGCCTAGCAGCGTACACTTAGTTATAACTGGGACATAAATGCAGTTTGACGCTTGAACTTGAAAAGGATAGGAATTAGTGCAACTATATGAACTCGATGAGTATACAGATTGAAAATACTCAGCAAAGAGATCGGCCACTGCCTGATCGGTATTTGCTTTTGTATTATCAAGGTAAACCGAGGAAGGCAAGCAAGAAGATTTACGTTTACAGTTAACAAATTTAAAAAACTGTTTCGGATCGCGGGAAAAGTTTGATCTGCAACGATTGAGATAATTGTTATAACAAATAGTGTTTACAGAAATAAAATTTGACTTTGCAATTATATACAAGGATAAATCTAAAGTATTTCCAGATCTTTTAAATTTTTTATAGGATCTTGTTTTCACGTTTTTTAATTTTGATAGTTCCCTCGTAAACCAAGGTGGTTTATTTTCACTTGGAGGAACAGTGACGGGAACTCATATATCCAAATATGAATTCAAAGTCCTGTAAAAAATGGCAATGGCAGTTTCTATATCAGTACAAGAATAAAGTTGAGACCAATTAGTATGCTGAAGAAGGTCATTCAATTTAGTAAAGTTAGTTTTACGAAAACATCGTGTCTTTAAACAATTGTTAGATGTTGAGCTAAGGTTAAAAAGTTCAAATGAAAGTTCTAAAGTTGGATGGTAGGTATCTTCGGGAAGCACTAAAGGGTGTACTCTACTAACATTACTGCAATCAGAGTCAGAAACAAATATTAAATCTAGCATTTTATTACTACTGTTATGCACCCTGTTAACTTGTGATAGGCCTAACTCTAAAAGGCCATCGATAAAATCATCAGAAGTGGCTGGTAATTGCGCCGAAGATGTGTCATTCACAGACCATAACACATGTGGCAAATTAAAATCACCAACCACTATAAGTTGATCCATATCCGTCAACAACGACGACACAAGCTGCAGGGCATTCAGATGGGATTTGTAAATGTTAATATCAGAATTGGGAGGAATATATGAACAAGTAATATAAATAGAGCGGCCGCTAAATAATATTTTAACACATATGAACTCAATATCCGGATGATCGTGCGATTGAATCTGTTCAGAGGAAATACAGGAATCAACAGCAATGAGAACACCGCCCCCCTTGCGGGAGGTGCGATCGCATCTGTAAAGGTTATACTTCATAGGCAAAACGGAATAATCAGATACATCAGGTTTTAACCAGGTTTCTGTCAGTGCAACTATCTGAGAATCAAAGGATAAGCTTTTTACATAGAGTTTAGAAAGTTTAGAGTTAAGGCCTCGAACATTTTGATAGGCCAAGCTAACTACTTTTGTTAGTTTTTTGCCGCCGAAGTTGAGGCAATAGGGTGGCTAACAGTTGGTGCACTACTGAACCTACTATCGTTATTATTAATTTTATGCCTATTCACATACTCCTTTACAATGAGCTGCGGTGGCCAAAACTTTCCAGAACAAATTGTCGAGAAAATTTCGGGCGGAACACTCAATTTGAAAGAAGATATGGTTCGGGCTTGTTTAAACTTGAACTTTTCAACAGTTATAAATGGAGAGTCTATTTTACTTTTAATGTAGGTACTAACATCATCCAACGAAGTGTCGGATGCTAGCCTAGACACGAAAATAAATTTTTTCAAAGGCACAACAACAAGAGGCTTGTGAGCCCCCGGTGTACCTTCAGTAGGCTGAATAGGCACACAAGCTGTTGGAAGAGAAAGATTTGGTGTTAAAATCGGGGATGGGTTATGGTTATGGTTTGGATTTCTTGCCGGCGAATTGAAATGCATTAACGGGCTAGCAATTGAACCCGTTGGGGGATTAGCGATAGGTACCAAAAGGGGAGTGGTGACCAAGACCGGAGGAACAGTGAGCGGATTAGGCCCTGAAGTCTTTTTACGCTTCGGCGAATTACTTAACAACTTGCCTTTTTTGAAGCTCGACTGCAACTCTTTAAAGGAAGTATGCAGGTTATTAAATGCAGTATGCATTGTATTAAAACCTGCATATGTCTGTCTCATAAATTGAGTAGACTCCTTTTCAACCTCATTACAGGACTGACAAAACCATTTAAGGCCTATATCTGCAAGTAAGCAGTACCGTATTTTGGCCGTAAAGCCGACACACTTCATGTGTATTATCTTTATGTTTTTCTTATGAAAATAATTAGTAACTTGTGTTTTATTGTCGTTTCCTTTGATGAGTTCGATTTGTCTGTTGTAATAGTTTAATGGTCTTTCAGTTATTTGAATGTAACTTTGGTTATCTTCTTGGGCACTATGAATGGTAGCACATGTTGCTTGGCTTATTTTTTCTCCCAATAGATTTTCGTTTATTTGCACACGTGATAGTGCGTCTGTGACTTGGTTTTCTTTACCCGGTAAGTATTTAATTGTATAATCAAATTCATTTAATTTTATCTTCCACCGTTGGAGTTTCATGTTCGGTTCTTTTATTTTGTTTAACCATACTAATGGTTTGTGATCGCTTAATATTTCGAATTTTCTGCCATATAGATAGCTTCTATAAGTTTTTGTTGCCCAAACTACTGCTAATATTTCTTTCTCTATAGCTGAATAATTTATTTCATGTTTGTTTAGCGTTCTGCTGGCAAAACAACTAGGCTTGTGATTTTGTGTCAATACCGCTCCTAGAGCTACATTACTTGCATCTGTTGTGAGACAAAATGGTTTGTCATAATCTGGATGAGTAAGAATTGGATCAGAGGTTATCAGTAATTTTAATTTCTCGAATGCTGAGATATACGATGTAGCCTTTATGTTTACTTTTGCTCCTTTCTTTAACATAAGTGTCATGGGTTTGACGATGTTTGCGAAGTTTGGAATGAATTTTCTATAAAATCCACACAAACCTAAAAATTTTCTTATCTCTTTAGGAGTCTTTGGAATAGGATATTTCATAACTGCCTCAATTTTATTTGGATTAGGTTTTAATCCTTCTGTTGTCACTTTGTGTCCTAGAAATTCTGTTTCCTTTTTTAGAAATTCACACTTGTCTAATTGCAATTTTAAATTGGCTTCCCTTAGTTTGGCAAATACCTTATTTAGTGACAAAATGTGTTCTTCCAATGAAGTGGAGTACACTATTATGTCATCTAAGTAGACTAAACAATCTTTGTAGATTAAATCTTCCAATAAATTGTTCATGCAGCGCTGAAACGTTGCTGGTGCGTTTTTTAGACCAAACGGCATACGTGTATATTCGTAGTGGCCATGTTTAGTGGAAAATGCTGTCTTAGGTATTGATTTCGGATCCATCTGGATCTGGTGATAGCCTTTTGCTAAATCAAGAGTTGTGAAATATTGGCATCGGCCAAGTTTATCAAAAATTTCATCCATTATTGGAATAGGAAATTTGTCATCAACAGTGATTTCGTTTAGAAATCTGTAGTCTATTACTACTCTATATTTTTTTTTTCCTGATGCATCCAACTTCTTAGGGATTACTAATACAGGCGAACTATATGGAGACTGAGATTTTCTTATTATCCCTTGCTCTAACATTTCTTTTACTTGTCTGTCTATTTCGTCGTGTTGAATTTGGGAATATTTGTAGGGTCTTTTGTAAATTGAGTCCTCATGTTTTGTAATTATCGAATGTTTAACAGTACTAGTGAAAGTCAAATTGTCACCTTAATGATATTGTATGTCTCGATATATGTGAAGAATTTTTGACACACACCTTTTTTCTTGATCGTTAAGATGATCTAAGCGGAATTCGTTGGACTCTTTTAATTCTTCGTTTATCACGAAATTGAATTCTAAGTCTTCCGACGAAGGTGGGTCTAGACACTCTGGTGCTACTTCTTCTTCTACATTTATATTGGGGTCGTACTTAAATAGGAATGTATATTCTCCTAAAGTTACTGCTCCTTCTTCGTAATTTATTTTTGCCTTACAAGCTTCTAAATAATTTCTGTATTACAATAAATCATATCGATTAGAAAATTCATGTATAAAGAACTGCTGTTTGGATGGACATAATTTACATGCGCCTATTGTTATGCTCGATGTTAATTTGATGTTACCGTTAATGGTATGAACGTTAAGTTCAGTGTTTTTAATTGGAAATTTTAGGTAATTTTTATTCATTAAATTTATTGTTGACCCAGTGTCTATTACACACTTAAGCGGGTTATCATTCATAATAACAATTATGAATGGGTTGTTTCTTCCTGTTCCGAGGCAAGTGCTTGAAAATTGTCGGATGTGTCCATTTTTGACACACCACTGTTACTTTCTCTTTGCCGCTTTTGAGGCTGGTTATTATAAGGGTATGCTTGTGCATTAGGGTTTCTATTATGCGAATAATTCATGGGATTCTGTTGTCTGCCTTGTTGCAACTTTTGCTGAAATTCAGCATATGTCTGCCCATTTGCTTGTTGACTCTTATGTTGGTTTGTTGTGTTGTAATATGTTTGGTAGTTATGATTATGTTGTGGTTGGTTAGTGGGGCTATGTGTTGAACTTTGGTTAAAATTTTCTTGATACTTTTTACCAGAATTGGTTTTATTTGAATTATTGTATTTATTATCTTTGGGTTTTTCAACCACACTATTTTCGAGTAAACCCTCCTTTTGAGCTGCTACTTTTAGCAAATGGCTAGTGGTAATATCATACCTAGCTAGAATCATGAAAATTCTATCTGGAATTTTTCTTTTAATTACGTCTCTAACTGTGTTATTCATGGCATTTGTATACACAATTGTATTACTTTGATTATTATCTAGTGTTAGTTTATTGGTTATAACATAAGATTTGTGCTCTAGTTCTTCTATGAACTTACGGAGGTTTCCTTGATAGCTGGTGTTGTACAGTTGTCGTAATAATTCTTCCACTGGAGTCTGGGTGGTGTATTCCTCGATGAGTGCTCGTTTTAATTCTCCCCAATTGTTGGCATGTGATAGCTGCGAAATCCTTTGGGCTTCTCCGATGACTTGCAGTTCGATCGAACCGTATATTATGTGTTGTTGCCTTTGGTTTGTAGTAGGGTATAATTGTAGTAAGAATTCTGTTCGCCTGATAAAGGCGCTTAGCTCCTGTTGGTTTCCCGAGAACTGAGGCACTTGTCTGATTTGTGATAATGCCTGGTTTAGCTCTGTATCACTTAAAACGACTGCCATGTTGATATGATTATTTATTTTATTATATTTTTTTTTATTTATTATTTTTTTTTTTTTTGTTCTTGGTTTTTCTTAAATTATTTTAAACACCATTAACTGTGTTTATCGCACGATTAGTTTTTATTAAGTATTGCAAGTTTTTGACTTTTGCACTTGTTTTTCACTAATCAATTAAACACCATTAAATGTGTTAGTTGCACGAAAGTTCTTTGGCGGATTAGTTTTTGTTAAGTATTGCAAGTTTTTGTTGTTGCACTTTTTTTTGACGTAGAATACGTCTTACGTTTCGGTATGAGTGTGCTATCCAAAAAAGTTGTTGTTGTAATATGGTTGCTTCACAAAATCGCTCATTGCTCATGAACTAATGAATAGATTTTCCTCAAATTAATTTCATCTTAAAGCTAAGGCTTCAACCTTTATTTTAAGCTATATATATATATGAAGTGATTACATTTTCTATTGAAAAAATGAGACCAAAAACATGCAAAATTTTGCTTCATTTTGAAGACTTTAAATTGCTCTAGCAATCTCAATAATCAATCAATTAATCTGAGTTTTTCGAAGTTAAGTTGAGATGAGGTAAACAAACATTCCCACAGTCAAATTTATAATAATTTTGCCAAATATATAACTTTTTAAGGCAAAAAATCAGTGCAAAAATCACTACTTTTTTTTCAATTGCACATTGCTCAAAAATTCCGCCAGAGAATCGATTAAAACTTGTTTTAATACAAAGTAGACTTGATTTCCTTTCGTTTGATATACATGCGGTCATGACTGATAGCTTCTAAATGTGGAAATTTCAATAAGATATTCGGGCATAATTAAATTTTCATACATAAATTCTTCCGTGCCAGGGGTGAACAAGCTCAGCTTAACGTCAGCCCCAAACAATTATAACACAATAAAATATGTTAACCCCAATTCTGAAATTTGCGTGCATGTTTTCGAAATCATGTTTTATTGTTTGTGTTGCACATTTAATTATGCTTTTGCACCAAAACAATACATATGCCCGTGCAAAAATATCATATAAACTATCGTGAGTTAAACTATCGATAATTCGTCTTTACGGTGGCAGCCCTGATTTTCGCATCTTGTGAACAGTTACTGTGAATTAAGTTAATTTAATTTAATTTAAATGAATATTGAACAATTAATTTCGCATTTTAATAATTTACAGCAACGTCGTCGTGCATCTGGAGTAGCAATCTATGCAAAAAGTACCATGTGAACATATTGTACTCCAATCGATATTTCAAACAGGCAACTGGTCTATAGCGATGTAGGCGACATTTGTCTGTCTGAAATTAAAATTAATAATCAAAAAAAATGTATTCTTGGCTCTGTGTACTTTCATCCAAATGTTTCCCAAAACAACAAGCAACAAATGCTTTTTTCTGCTTTGATGAAATATTCTCACCTCACTGCACTAATAGACAAGAATTTCACAGTTGACACCGAGGTGGACATGCTCATCGTAGGTGATTTTAATTTAGAAATGACAAATGATTGTTCATTTGCAGAATTTATGGAAGAAAAATTCAAATTAAAGTATATTAAAAATGCAGCAACCACCTTAGCTCTAACCAATATAGATTTAGTATTTGCTAGAAATTTAAGTGTATTATTAATGAATTACATATCATACTTTTCCTTTCACAAAACTGTCATATTAAAAGTCACATTTCAAACATAAAACAAAAATACAATTTTAGATTTAATTATGCACAAATTTTGATGTAATAAATTATGTAAATATATATTTCTATTTCAAGTCAATGTTTGTTAAATTTATATCAGAGATGCTAACCAGTATTGCAGTAAAAAGGAAAAATTAGCCAAATGACAACAAACACAATTAAAAATAAAATAAAACATCTATGTGGTTGTTGTTATTAGGCTACCGCTTCATAATTTTTGTTGCACAAGGACAGACGTATTCTACGGCTAACCTATGCGCCCGTGTGATCTGGCACAGGCTGTCAATTTTTTTTACTAATCCTACCGGCTGCGCCAATTGGATTGTTCGTTATTAAGTTGTGTAAAAAAAATATAAAAACACAGTTTTATTTCTTTTACACTAATAAACTCTTTATTCAATTTTAAAATGTTGACGAATGTTAAACGTCTTGCTTATTCTATGATTCAATTCCAACTGCTCTTGTGAAGTTCTTGCTGCGCAGAGCAAGCCTCGGTTGAGAGCTTTTCTTATGATGATAAAAAGTGCCAATTCGGCGATCTCACGCTTGTGGCGTGATTTTAGGAATATGTTTATGTTGATCGTTTTAAGCTGTTACCAAAAAGTGCCAATTCGGCGATCTCACGCTTGTGGCGTGATTATTTGGATTTGTTTACAGACGGACTCAGATGTTGTTTACAATAAGTTTTGGGATGCTTTATGGTTTGGCTATGAGTTGGGGTTCATGCTATGTGTAACATATTTGAGATATGAATATGTGTGCATATTGGATATATACTATATATTAAAATCATATATTAAAGTTTTTATTGAAAATCATTGAATGTTGTTTCAAGGGGTATTTTTTCTATGTGCAGTTTGTGCGTCTCAGGTACGACAAGCCATCACGTGGTTGTTTTCTTCAGTTTCCCTTTGCCATCAGCGGCCTGTCGACTAAAGGAGTGGCGGAGGGTCAGCGGAGAGCAAGAACGGTAAAAGGTTGTTGGTACATATTGTATGCAAAAGCGTTTGAAACATACAAATATTTCTTGCTGTGCCTGCTAATCGAGGTTTTTGTTATTTTCTATATTTTTCCTTTTTCTGTGTCTGCGGCAAACGCGCGCTTACATTTACATACATATGTACCAATGGACTAATTATTACTAAAAATTACTTTCGTAATTTGTGTACATCTATGCATAACTGAATGGCAAGGATTTTTAGAAAGTGTCACAGGGTAAAAATTGGAAAGGGTATGTATGATCAGCAATAGCAAAACTGATATTTGACTGCCTTGGAATACAAAATCTTGTTTTCTTACTCAAGCGCAATAATGGGCGAAGAAATATAGTTTTGTGGACAAGTGCTTGCAGATAACCTAGTTTTTAGCTCAAGATACTTGGTTGGCTAGGTGCAAATCAGTGCATGTGTTTTGTGGGGAAGGACAGGTATCAAATGTCATATAATACGTAAAGCAGGCAAGCTATCGTTTATATCCAAGAATCTTATTTATTGCAAAAATAACTAAATTCAATAAACTATTCTTTTCTTTTTTATGCTAATATATAGCAATCAGACAGGTACAAACATGTGTTAAAACTCGCTCGTGAGTTCTAACACTCATTAGCATTTTTTTTTTTAATTAAAGATTTAGGCATCAATCCTGATAAAAAATACAAATTTGATTCTCACATATCGTCGATGGTCAATAAGGCCATTAATATCATTGGTGGTCAAAAGAGTTTACTGGTCCCTACAACACGAAAACGCTATATACATTCTAAGTACGTCCCATCCTGGAGTAAGAATCTTGTGTGTGGGCCTCGCAATTCGGGATTCACCAGGATAGAATTGAATCTGTGCAGAAGAAATTTCTTCTGTTTTCGCATAAAACTTTTAACTGGGTTTTTGGAATAGACTTCTTTAAATTAATCTTCCTTCTCTGTTGAACCGTAGAATTATGCATGGAGTTGTATATATCACTAATCTTTTTAACGGTGAAATCGACTCATCGGTTCTTCTAAGTCAAATTTTATTATTTGTTCCAATTAAATCTACCCATAACTTTTAACCACTTAGCCTGGATCATCGCTCAAGCAACTATTTAATTATGTTGGCTCCTTGGAGAACTCAACTACAGTACTCAAACGATCGATCCTTTTTTTTATCTAATCGTAACCAAATTTGTTACCTTTATTTATATTTAACTTTTAATTTAATTATTTTTACGATTCTTTGATTTGAATCAACTTTGATTTAATTTCAGCTGCTCATAGCTGACAATTAATTAATAAATATATACAGCAGATCTTTTTAGCTATACCTAATCGTAGTAAGTCCCAAGCTCGCGTACGGAGCGATTACTGAGTTGATAAGGCACATCAAATCACTGTGCAAAAGCAACTACAACAGTTGCAAAGAATGGTCTGTGAAGGAATCTCGGGAGAGATGACGGACGGAATAAAGCAATGACAGTGCTCAGTAGGTCCGAAATAAGTTCAGAATTAGATTGCGAGTTCACGACAGGCAAAAAACGGGTTCTGTTAATTGCCTTAACTTTCTCTCTTATCCAAACCATGGTGAAATTATAAAGGTGCGTGCCCTCTTTTAAAGTGCTTATGTCATGTCATTATGCATTGAAAACACAATGAGTCAACTTATTTATGTTAGTTTAATTATAATTAATTTTTATTTATAATGGCGTCAGTAAATGCAATAATTATTCCAAATTTCGGCTTTATTTTTCATACAAGACCCAATTGAATACTTAGACTATACAGCACAACAACCGCAGAAATATATTTTTCTGTTGAGAACATTAGTTATGTTTTATGGCTTTATAACGCAATACTTTGTGCAATGGAAAACAAATTTTTCATTAATTTTTCCAGAAAATTAAAAGTTTTTCATAAGCTATTAAGGGGTATTATTGCCGCCTTCGCTTGGTGGGCGGCTCCAGGAAATTGTTTTTCGCCTCGCTCATCTCAAATACTCCGATTTCATGAGTCGCTTAGCCTTAAGTAAAACTGTATTATGCCGCAGCCAGTTGCACTTGAGTACAGCATCAATTGATGGTCGCTTTTCGGGATCCACAATGAGCATTTGTTTGATCAGCAACTTGGCCCGCTGTGAAATGGATAGCCAGGCGGGATGGCGAAAACGAAAGTGACCTTTTTATACCCTGAACCCATAAAATGGGTAAATCAGGGTATAAAGGTTTTGTGCAAAAGTATGTAACAGGCAGAAGGAAGCATCTCCGACCCCATAAAGTATATATATTCTTGATCAGTATCAATAGCCGAGTCGATATGGCCATGTCCGTCTGTGCGTCCGTCTGTCCGTCTGTATGAACGCGTAGATCTCAGAGACTACAAGAGCTAGAGACTTCAGATTTTGAATATAAGTTCTCCTATACCATGAGCAGAACAAGTTTGCTTCAAATTATCGATAACTACTCTGGTTTTCGATATACACATGGAATCGATAACAGATAACTATCGAATTCGGAAAATGTAAAAATGGGGGTTGGTGTAATGGGTAATAACGATAGACCTTTTCTCAAAATTTCGTCTAAATCAGTTATGAAACACCAGAGATATCGTAAAGTTAAGTCAGTTATGAGTTTTGCTTAAAGTGATAATTATTTGAAGCATACTTTTAGGATGCAAGGACTGCAACTGGGTTCAGGGTATCTTCTGGTCGGGCTATCCCGACTAGAGCCTTCTTACTTGATTAATCTGCTCGCCATCTGGCGACCCGTATTCATCAGAAAAAGGCAGGGTGCCACTAAGGCTACAAAATATCAAGATTTAAGAGCGTTATCTTACCACGTATAGAGAACCACACCTAGACTCCAAATATCTACCTTTTGTGTGTAAGATGCACGCCCGCCAGTGATAAGCACCTTCGGTGCTACATAAAGAGGAGTGCCACATAGTGTGCGCATGACGGAATCCTTGTGAACAAATTTGCTAAGTCCAAAGTCAGATACCTTAAGCAGTGTATCTACTTCGCTCGACTCGAGCAGCACGTTATCCGGTTTTAAATCGCGATGTGAAATCCTTTCGAAGCGAAAACACAACAAAAAATTATTAAATTTTTAAGGTTTTGGCGTATGTGATAACTAAAGTAGTTTTGATTTCCAGCAAATCTCTTGTAGTGGCTTTTGGAGTACTTGTGTGGCTGAATACAGAAGGTAGTATATAAATCTTCCGTATCCAAATCTATTTTTTTTACCTCCGGTATTCCCAAGGGGAGTCACCTAGGACCATTGCTATTTAATATTTTTATTAAGGATCTTCCAGATGTTAATTCCAACTCTCGTGTTTATATGTTTGCAAATTTGGGTGCACTGTCGGCCTGATGCCGTTACAACTTACTAAATTACAATTGTTCAAAATGTAAAGTCTGCCTTTTTGTAGAAGTACCTCTCATGCTGCTCACTACTTGCTTGATTATTCAACACTTGTCCGCGTTTTTGAAATTAAAGATTTATTCTGTTGGCTTCTGGAGACCTCAACTACAGCACACAAACGATCGATCCTTTTTGATGTGTTAACATCTATAGGCACGGGTATCTATTTCTGCCAGTTGAATACATGCAAACGAATGTAGAGTGCCGTGCTACGCTGATCTCGACCTACGAACAATTTTAGAGTGCTGTCGTGAACCGAATGAAAAATTTCATATACATATTCATCTGAGTATGATTGTATTGGTGTAGCGGCAGAGAATAACTGTAAAATACTAATTTTAGAGTTTTGCCTCAATCTGCTTGATATAGTCAAAGTTGGAATGGTAGTATAAACTCAATATGAACTTTGTTCAATTGAATAGCAAAACTTGAGATTCTTAAATATAATTTCAATTATATATGTTTGTTTATATTCTAGCATTGTTTATTGTTTATATTCTAGCAATACAATATATATATATATATATTAAAATCATATATTAAAGTTTTCATTGACAATCATTGAATGTTGTTTCAAGTGGTATTGTTTCTATGTGCAGTTTGTGCGTCTCAGCTACGACAAGCCATCACGTGGTTGTTTTCTTCAGTTTCCCTTTGCCATCAGCGGCCTGTCGATTAAAGGAGAGGCGGCGGGTCAGCGGACAGCAAGAACGGTAAAATACTGTTAGTACATATTGTATGCAAAAGCGTTTGAAACATACGTATATTTCTTGCTGTGCCTGCTAATCGAGGTTTTTGTTATTTTCTATATTTTTCCTTTTTCTGTGTCTGCGGCAAACGCGCGCTTACATTGTACATGTACCAATGGACTACTGAATACACTTTCGTAGTTTGTGTACATCTATGCATAACTGAATGGCAAGGATTGTTAGAAAGTGTCATAGGGTAAAAATTGGAAAGGGTATGTATGATCAGCAATAGCAAAACTGATATTTGACTGTCTTAAAATACAATATTGTTTTCTTACTCAAGCGCAATAATGGGCGAAGAAAAATAGTTTTGTGGACAAACGTTTGCAGAAGCCTAGTTTTTAGCTCAAGATACTAGGTTGGCTAGGTGCATATCAGTGCATGTGTTTTGTGGGGTAGGACAGGTATCAAAAGGTCATATAATACGTAAAGCAGGCAAGCTATCGTTGATATCCAAGAATCTTATTTATTGCAAAAATAACTAAATTCAATAAACTATTCTTTTCTTTTTTATGCTAATATATAGCAATCAGACAGGTACAAACATGTGTTAAAACTCGCTCGTGAGTTCTAACACTCATTAGCATTTTTTTTTTAATTAAAGATTTAGGCATCAATCCTGATAAAAAATACAAATTTGATTCTCACATATCGTCGATGGTCAATAAGGCCATTAATATCATTGGTGGTCAAAAGAGTTTACTGGTCCCTACAACACGAAAACGCTATATACATTCTAAGTACGTCCCATCCTGGAGTAAGAATCTTGTGTGTGGGCCTCGCAATTCGGGATTCACCAGGATAGAATTGAATCTGTGCAGAAGAAATTTCTTCTGTTTTCGCATAAAACTTTTAACTGGGTTTTTGGAATAGACTTCTTTAAATTAATCTTCCTTCTCTGTTGAACCGTAGAATTATGCATGGAGTTGTATATATCACTAATCTTTTTAACGGTGAAATCGACTCATCGGTTCTTCTAAGTCAAATTTTATTATTTGTTCCAATTAAATCTACCCATAACTTTTAACCACTTAGCCTGGATCATCGCTCAAGCAACTATTTAATTATGTTGGCTCCTTGGAGAACTCAACTACAGTACTCAAACGATCGATCCTTTTTTTTATCTAATCGTAACCAAATTTGTTACCTTTATTTATATTTAACTTTTAATTTAATTATTTTTACGATTCTTTGATTTGAATCAACTTTGATTTAATTTCAGCTGCTCATAGCTGACAATTAATTAATAAATATATACAGCAGATCTTTTTAGCTATACCTAATCGTAGTAAGTCCCAAGCTCGCGTACGGAGCGATTACTGAGTTGATAAGGCACATCAAATCACTGTGCAAAAGCAACTACAACAGTTGCAAAGAATGGTCTGTGAAGGAATCTCGGGAGAGATGACGGACGGAATAAAGCAATGACAGTGCTCAGTAGGTCCGAAATAAGTTCAGAATTAGATTGCGAGTTCACGACAGGCAAAAAACGGGTTCTGTTAATTGCCTTAACTTTCTCTCTTATCCAAACCATGGTGAAATTATAAAGGTGCGTGCCCTCTTTTAAAGTGCTTATGTCATGTCATTATGCATTGAAAACACAATGAGTCAACTTATTTATGTTAGTTTAATTATAATTAATTTTTATTTATAATGGCGTCAGTAAATGCAATAATTATTCCAAATTTCGGCTTTATTTTTCATACAAGACCCAATTGAATACTTAGACTATACAGCACAACAACCGCAGAAATATATTTTTCTGTTGAGAACATTAGTTATGTTTTATGGCTTTATAACGCAATACTTTGTGCAATGGAAAACAAATTTTTCATTAATTTTTCCAGAAAATTAAAAGTTTTTCATAAGCTATTAAGGGGTATTATTGCCGCCTTCGCTTGGTGGGCGGCTCCAGGAAATTGTTTTTCGCCTCGCTCATCTCAAATACTCCGA
This sequence comes from Scaptomyza polygonia, assembly GCA_035044585.1. Lineage (NCBI taxonomy): Eukaryota > Metazoa > Arthropoda > Insecta > Diptera > Drosophilidae > Scaptomyza > Scaptomyza polygonia. The sequence continues at coordinate 75,470 of JAWNNU010000658.1, forward strand.
TTTCATGAGTCGCTTAGCCTTAAGTAAAACTGTATAATGCCGCAGCCAGTTGCACTTGAGTACAGCATCAATTGATGGTCGCTTTTCGGGATCCACAATGAGCATTTGTTTGATCAGCAACTTGGCCCGCTGTGAAATGGATAGCCAGGCGGGATGGCGAAAACGAAAGTGACCTTTTTATACCCTGAACCCATAAAATGGGTAAATCAGGGTATAAAGGTTTTGTGCAAAAGTATGTAACAGGCAGAAGGAAGCATCTCCGACCCCATAAAGTATATATATTCTTGATCAGTATCAATAGCCGAGTCGATATGGCCATGTCCGTCTGTGCGTCCGTCTGTCCGTCTGTATGAACGCGTAGATCTCAGAGACTACAAGAGCTAGAGACTTCAGATTTTGAATATAAGTTCTCCTATACCATGAGCAGAACAAGTTTGCTTCAAATTATCGATAACTACTCTGGTTTTCGATATACACATGGAATCGATAACAAATAACTATCGAATTTGGAAAATGTAAAAATGGGGGTTGGTGTAATGGGTAATAACGATAGACCTTTTCTCAAAATTTCGTCTAAATCAGTTATGAAACACCAGAGATATCGTAAAGTTAAGTCAGTTATGAGTTTTGCTTAAAGTGATAATTATTTGAAGCATACTTTTAGGATGCAAGGACTGCAACTGGGTTCAGGGTATCTTCTGTTCGGGCTATCCCGACTAGAGCCTTCTTACTTGATTAATCTGCTCGCCATCTGGCGACCCGTATTCATCAGAAAAAGGCAGGGTGCCACTAAGGCTACAAAATATCAAGATTTAAGAGCGTTATCTTACCACGTATAGAGAACCACACCTAGACTCCAAATATCTACCTTTTGTGTGTAAGATGCACGCCCGCCAGTGATAAGCACCTTCGGTGCTACATAAAGAGGAGTGCCACATAGTGTGCGCATGACGGAATCCTTGTGAACAAATTTGCTAAGTCCAAAGTCAGATACCTTAAGCAGTGTATCTACTTCGCTCGACTCGAGCAGCACGTTATCCGGTTTTAAATCGCGATGTGAAATCCTTTCGAAGCGAAAACACAACAAAAAATTATTAAATTTTTAAGGTTTTGGCGTATGTGATAACTAAAGTAGTTTTGATTTCCAGCAAATCTCTTGTAGTGGCTTTTGGAGTACTTGTGTGGCTGAATACAGAAGGTAGTATATAAATCTTCCGTATCCAAATCTATTTTTTTTACCTCCGGTATTCCCAAGGGGAGTCACCTAGGACCATTGCTATTTAATATTTTTATTAAGGATCTTCCAGATGTTAATTCCAACTCTCGTGTTTATATGTTTGCAAATTTGGGTGCACTGTCGGCCTGATGCCGTTACAACTTACTAAATTACAATTGTTCAAAATGTAAAGTCTGCCTTTTTGTAGAAGTACCTCTCATGCTGCTCACTACTTGCTTGATTATTCAACACTTGTCCGCGTTTTTGAAATTAAAGATTTATTCTGTTGGCTTCTGGAGACCTCAACTACAGCACACAAACGATCGATCCTTTTTGATGTGTTAACATCTATAGGCACGGGTATCTATTTCTGCCAGTTGAATACATGCAAACGAATGTAGAGTGCCGTGCTACGCTGATCTCGACCTACGAACAATTTTAGAGTGCTGTCGTGAACCGAATGAAAAATTTCATATACATATTCATCTGAGTATGATTGTATTGGTGTAGCGGCAGAGAATAACTGTAAAATACTAATTTTAGAGTTTTGCCTCAATCTGCTTGATATAGTCAAAGTTGGAATGGTAGTATAAACTCAATATGAACTTTGTTCAATTGAATAGCAAAACTTGAGATTCTTAAATATAATTTCAATTATATATGTTTGTTTATATTCTAGCATTGTTTATTGTTTATATTCTAGCAATACAATATATATATATATATTAAAATCATATATTAAAGTTTTCATTGACAATCATTGAATGTTGTTTCAAGTGGTATTGTTTCTATGTGCAGTTTGTGCGTCTCAGCTACGACAAGCCATCACGTGGTTGTTTTCTTCAGTTTCCCTTTGCCATCAGCGGCCTGTCGATTAAAGGAGAGGCGGCGGGTCAGCGGACAGCAAGAACGGTAAAATACTGTTAGTACATATTGTATGCAAAAGCGTTTGAAACATACGTATATTTCTTGCTGTGCCTGCTAATCGAGGTTTTTGTTATTTTCTATATTTTTCCTTTTTCTGTGTCTGCGGCAAACGCGCGCTTACATTGTACATGTACCAATGGACTACTGAATACACTTTCGTAGTTTGTGTACATCTATGCATAACTGAATGGCAAGGATTGTTAGAAAGTGTCATAGGGTAAAAATTGGAAAGGGTATGTATGATCAGCAATAGCAAAACTGATATTTGACTGTCTTAAAATACAATATTGTTTTCTTACTCAAGCGCAATAATGGGCGAAGAAAAATAGTTTTGTGGACAAACGTTTGCAGAAGCCTAGTTTTTAGCTCAAGATACTAGGTTGGCTAGGTGCATATCAGTGCATGTGTTTTGTGGGGTAGGACAGGTATCAAAAGGTCATATAATACGTAAAGCAGGCAAGCTATCGTTGATATCCAAGAATCTTATTTATTGCAAAAATAACTAAATTCAATAAACTATTCTTTCCTTTTTTATGCTAATATATAGCAATCAAACAGGTACAAAAAGGTGTTAACACATCGCTCGTGAGTTCTAACACTTTTTAGCATTTTTTTTTTAATTAAAGATTTAGGCATCAATCCTGATAAAAAATAAAAATTTGATTCTCACATATCGTCGATGGTCAATAAGGCCATTAATATCATTGGTGGTCAAAAGAGTTTACTGGTCCCTACACCACGAAAACGCTATATACATTCTTAGTACGTCCCATCCTGGAGTAAGAATCTTGTGTGTGGGCCTCGCAATTCGGGATTCACCAGGATAGAATTGAATCTGTGCAGAAGAAATTTCTTCTGTTTTCGCATAAAACTTTTAACTGGGTTTTTGGAATAGACTTCTTTAAATTAATCTTCCTTCTCTGTTGAACCGTAGAATTATGCATGGAGTTGTATATATCACTAATCTTTTTAACGGTGAAATCGACTCATCGGTTCTTCTAAGTCAAATTTTATTATTTGTTCCAATTAAATCTACCCATAACTTTTAACCACTTAGCCTGGATCATCGCTCAAGCAACTATTTAATTATGTTGGCTCCTTGGAGAACTCAACTACAGTACTCAAACGATCGATCCTTTTTTTTATCTAATCGTAACCAAATTTGTTACCTTTATTTATATTTAACTTTTAATTTAATTATTTTTACGATTCTTTGATTTGAATCAACTTTGATTTAATTTCAGCTGCTCATAGCTGACAATTAATTAATAAATATATACAGCAGATCTTTTTAGCTATACCTAATCGTAGTAAGTCCCAAGCTCGCGTACGGAGCGATTACTGAGTTGATAAGGCACATCAAATCACTGTGCAAAAGCAACTACAACAGTTGCAAAGAATGGTCTGTGAAGGAATCTCGGGAGAGATGACGGACGGAATAAAGCAATGACAGTGCTCAGTAGGTCCGAAATAAGTTCAGAATTAGATTGCGAGTTCACGACAGGCAAAAAACGGGTTCTGTTAATTGCCTTAACTTTCTCTCTTATCCAAACCATGGTGAAATTATAAAGGTGCGTGCCCTCTTTTAAAGTGCTTATGTCATGTCATTATGCATTGAAAACACAATGAGTCAACTTATTTATGTTAGTTTAATTATAATTATTTTTTATTTATAATGGCGTCAGTAAATGCAATAATTATTCCAAATTTTCTGCTTTATTTTTCATACAAGACCCAATTGAATACTTAGACTATACAGCACAACAACCGCAGAAATATATTTTTCTGTTGAGAACATTAGTTATGTTTTATGGCTTTATAACGCAATACTTTGTGCAATGGAAAACAAATTTTTCATTAATTTTTCCAGAAAATTAAAAGTTTTTCATAAGCTATTAAGGGGTATTATTGCCGCCTTCGCTTGGTGGGCGGCTCCAGGAAATTGCTTTTCGCCTCGCTCATCTCAAATACTCCGATTTCATGAGTCGCTTAGCCTTAAGTAAAACTGTATAATGCCGCAGCCAGTTGCACTTGAGTACAGCATCAATTGATGGTCGCTTTTCGGGATCCACAATGAGCATTTGTTTGATCAGCAACTTGGCCCGCTGTGAAATGGATAGCCAGGCGGGATGGCGAAAACGAAAGTGACCTTTTTATACCCTGAACCCATAAAATGGGTAAATCAGGGTATAAAGGTTTTGTGCAAAAGTATGTAACAGGCAGAAGGAAGCATCTCCGACCCCATAAAGTATATATATTCTTGATCAGTATCAATAGCCGAGTCGATATGGCCATGTCCGTCTGTGCGTCCGTCTGTCCGTCTGTATGAACGCGTAGATCTCAGAGACTACAAGAGCTAGAGACTTCAGATTTTGAATATAAGTTCTCCTATACCATGAGCAGAACAAGTTTGCTTCAAATTATCGATAACTACTCTGGTTTTCGATATACACATGGAATCGATAACAAATAACTATCGAATTTGGAAAATGTAAAAATGGGGGTTGGTGTAATGGGTAATAACGATAGACCTTTTCTCAAAATTTCGTCTAAATCAGTTATGAAACACCAGAGATATCGTAAAGTTAAGTCAGTTATGAGTTTTGCTTAAAGTGATAATTATTTGAAGCATACTTTTAGGATGCAAGGACTGCAACTGGGTTCAGGGTATCTTCTGTTCGGGCTATCCCGACTAGAGCCTTCTTACTTGATTAATCTGCTCGCCATCTGGCGACCCGTATTCATCAGAAAAAGGCAGGGTGCCACTAAGGCTACAAAATATCAAGATTTAAGAGCGTTATCTTACCACGTATAGAGAACCACACCTAGACTCCAAATATCTACCTTTTGTGTGTAAGATGCACGCCCGCCAGTGATAAGCACCTTCGGTGCTACATAAAGAGGAGTGCCACATAGTGTGCGCATGACGGAATCCTTGTGAACAAATTTGCTAAGTCCAAAGTCAGATACCTTAAGCAGTGTATCTACTTCGCTCGACTCGAGCAGCACGTTATCCGGTTTTAAATCGCGATGTGAAATCCTTTCGAAGCGAAAACACAACAAAAAATTATTAAATTTTTAAGGTTTTGGCGTATGTGATAACTAAAGTAGTTTTGATTTCCAGCAAATCTCTTGTAGTGGCTTTTGGAGTACTTGTGTGGCTGAATACAGAAGGTAGTATATAAATCTTCCGTATCCAAATCTATTTTTTTTACCTCCGGTATTCCCAAGGGGAGTCACCTAGGACCATTGCTATTTAATATTTTTATTAAGGATCTTCCAGATGTTAATTCCAACTCTCGTGTTTATATGTTTGCAAATTTGGGTGCACTGTCGGCCTGATGCCGTTACAACTTACTAAATTACAATTGTTCAAAATGTAAAGTCTGCCTTTTTGTAGAAGTACCTCTCATGCTGCTCACTACTTGCTTGATTATTCAACACTTGTCCGCGTTTTTGAAATTAAAGATTTATTCTGTTGGCTTCTGGAGACCTCAACTACAGCACACAAACGATCGATCCTTTTTGATGTGTTAACATCTATAGGCACGGGTATCTATTTCTGCCAGTTGAATACATGCAAACGAATGTAGAGTGCCGTGCTACGCTGATCTCGACCTACGAACAATTTTAGAGTGCTGTCGTGAACCGAATGAAAAATTTCATATACATATTCATCTGAGTATGATTGTATTGGTGTAGCGGCAGAGAATAACTGTAAAATACTAATTTTAGAGTTTTGCCTCAATCTGCTTGATATAGTCAAAGTTGGAATGGTAGTATAAACTCAATATGAACTTTGTTCAATTGAATAGCAAAACTTGAGATTCTTAAATATAATTTCAATTATATATGTTTGTTTATATTCTAGCATTGTTTATTGTTTATATTCTAGCAATACAATATATATATATATATTAAAATCATATATTAAAGTTTTCATTGACAATCATTGAATGTTGTTTCAAGTGGTATTGTTTCTATGTGCAGTTTGTGCGTCTCAGCTACGACAAGCCATCACGTGGTTGTTTTCTTCAGTTTCCCTTTGCCATCAGCGGCCTGTCGATTAAAGGAGAGGCGGCGGGTCAGCGGACAGCAAGAACGGTAAAATGCTGTTAGTACATATTGTATGCAAAAGCGTTTGAAACATACGTATATTTCTTGCTGTGCCTGCTAATCGAGGTTTTTGTTATTTTCTATATTTTTCCTTTTTCTGTGTCTGCGGCAAACGCGCGCTTACATTGTACATGTACCAATGGACTACTGAATACACTTTCGTAGTTTGTGTACATCTATGCATAACTGAATGGCAAGGATTGTTAGAAAGTGTCATAGGGTAAAAATTGGAAAGGGTATGTATGATCAGCAATAGCAAAACTGATATTTGACTGTCTTAAAATACAATATTGTTTTCTTACTCAAGCGCAATAATGGGCGAAGAAAAATAGTTTTGTGGACAAACGTTTGCAGAAGCCTAGTTTTTAGCTCAAGATACTAGGTTGGCTAGGTGCATATCAGTGCATGTGTTTTGTGGGGTAGGACAGGTATCAAAAGGTCATATAATACGTAAAGCAGGCAAGCTATCGTTGATATCCAAGAATCTTATTTATTGCAAAAATAACTAAATTCAATAAACTATTCTTTCCTTTTTTATGCTTATATATAGCAATCAAACAGGTACAAAAAGGTGTTAACACATCGCTCGTGAGTTCTAACACTTTTTAGCATTTTTTTTTTAATTAAAGATTTAGGCATCAATCCTGATAAAAAATAAAAATTTGATTCTCACATATCGTCGATGGTCAATAAGGCCATTAATATCATTGGTGGTCAAAAGAGTTTACTGATCCCTACACCACGAAAACGCTATATACATTCTTAGTGCGTCCCATCCTGGAGTAAGAATCTTGTGTGTGGGCCTCGCAATTCGGGATTCACTGCCGATTACTGAGTTGATAAGGCACATCAAATCACTGTGCAAAAGCAACTACAACAGTTGCAAAGAATGGTCTGTGAAGGAATCTCGGGAGAGATGACGGACGGAATAAAGCAATGACAGTGCTCAGTAGGTCCGAAATAAGTTCAGAATTAGATTGCGAGTTCACGACAGGCAAAAAACGGGTTCTGTTAATTGCCTTAACTTTCTCTCTTATCCAAACCATGGTGAAATTATAAAGGTGCGTGCCCTCTTTTAAAGTGCTTATGTCATGTCATTATGCATTGAAAACACAATGAGTCAACTTATTTATGTTAGTTTAATTATAATTATTTGTTATTTATAATGGCGTCAGTAAATGCAATAATTATTCCAAATTTTCTGCTTTATTTTTCATACAAGACCCAATTGAATACTTAGACTATACAGCACAACAACCGCAGAAATATATTTTTCTGTTGAGAACATTAGTTATGTTTTATGGCTTTATAACGCAATACTTTGTGCAATGGAAAACAAATTTTTCATTAATTTTTCCAGAAAATTAAAAGTTTTTCATAAGCTATTAAGGGGTATTATTGCCGCCTTCGCTTGGTGGGCGGCTCCAGGAAATTGCTTTTCGCCTCGCTCATCTCAAATACTCCGATTTCATGAGTCGCTTAGCCTTAAGTAAAACTGTATAATGCCGCAGCCAGTTGCACTTGAGTACAGCATCAATTGATGGTCGCTTTTCGGGATCCACAATGAGCATTTGTTTGATCAGCAACTTGGCCCGCTGTGAAATGGATAGCCAGGCGGGATGGCGAAAACGAAAGTGACCTTTTTATACCCTGAACCCATAAAATGGGTAAATCAGGGTATAAAGGTTTTGTGCAAAAGTATGTAACAGGCAGAAGGAAGCATCTCCGACCCCATAAAGTATATATATTCTTGATCAGTATCAATAGCCGAGTCGATATGGCCATGTCCGTCTGTGCGTCCGTCTGTCCGTCTGTATGAACGCGTAGATCTCAGAGACTACAAGAGCTAGAGACTTCAGATTTTGAATATAAGTTCTCCTATACCATGAGCAGAACAAGTTTGCTTCAAATTATCGATAACTACTCTGGTTTTCGATATACACATGGAATCGATAACAAATAACTATCGAATTTGGAAAATGTAAAAATGGGGGTTGGTGTAATGGGTAATAACGATAGACCTTTTCTCAAAATTTCGTCTAAATCAGTTATGAAACACCAGAGATATCGTAAAGTTAAGTCAGTTATGAGTTTTGCTTAAAGTGATAATTATTTGAAGCATACTTTTAGGATGCAAGGACTGCAACTGGGTTCAGGGTATCTTCTGGTCGGGCTATCCCGACTAGAGCCTTCTTACTTGTTTAATCTGCTCGCCATCTGGCGACCCGTATTCATCAGAAAAAGGCAGGGTGCCACTAAGGCTACAAAATATCAAGATTTAAGAGCGTTATCTTACCACGTATAGAGAACCACACCTAGACTCCAAATATCTACCTTTTGTGTGTAAGATGCACGCCCGCCAGTGATAAGCACCTTCGGTGCTACATAAAGAGGAGTGCCACATAGTGTGCGCATGACTGAATCCTTGTGAACAAATTTGCTAAGTCCAAAGTCAGATACCTTAAGCAGTGTATCTACTTCGCTCGACTCGAGCAGCACGTTATCCGGTTTTAAATCGCGATGTGAAATCCTTTCGAAGCGAAAACACAACAAAAAATTATTAAATTTTTAAGGTTTTGGCGTATGTGATAACTAAAGTAGTTTTGATTTCCAGCAAATCTCTTGTAGTGGCTTTTGGAGTACTTGTGTGGCTGAATACAGAAGGTAGTATATAAATCTTCCGTATCCAAATCTATTTTTTTTACCTCCGGTATTCCCAAGGGGAGTCACCTAGGACCATTGCTATTTAATATTTTTATTAAGGATCTTCCAGATGTTAATTCCAACTCTCGTGTTTATATGTTTGCAAATTTGGGTGCACTGTCGGCCTGATGCCGTTACAACTTACTAAATTACAATTGTTCAAAATGTAAAGTCTGCCTTTTTGTAGAAGTACCTCTCATGCTGCTCACTACTTGCTTGATTATTCAACACTTGTCCGCGTTTTTGAAATTAAAGATTTATTCTGTTGGCTTCTGGAGACCTCAACTACAGCACACAAACGATCGATCCTTTTTGATGTGTTAACATCTATGGGCACGGGTATCTATTTCTGCCAGTTGAATACATGCAAACGAATGCAGCGTGCCGTGCTACGCTGATCTCGACCTACGAACAATTTGTCGTGAACCGACTGAAAAATTTCATATACATATTCATCTGAGTATGATTGTATTGGTGTAGCGGCAGAGAATAACTGTAAAATACTAATTTTAGAGTTTTGCCTCAATCTGCTTGATATAGTCAAAGTTGGAATGGTAGTATAAACTTAATATGAACTTTGTTCAATTGAATAGCAAAACTTGAGATTCTAAAGTATAATTTCAATTCTACATGTTTGTTTATATTCTAGCATTGTTTATTGTTTATATTCTAGCATAAACAATATATATATATATTAAAATCATATATTAAAGTTTTCATTGACAATCATTGAATGTTGTTTCAAGTGGTATTGTTTCTATGTGCAGTTTGTGCGTCTCAGCTACGACAAGCCATCACGTGGTTGTTTTCTTCAGTTTCCCTTTGCCATCAGCGGCCTGTCGATTAAAGGAGAGGCGGCGGGTCAGCGGACAGCAAGAACGGTAAAATGCTGTTAGTACATATTGTATGCAAAAGCGTTTGAAACATACGTATATTTCTTGCTGTGCCTGCTAATCGAGGTTTTTGTTATTTTCTATATTTTTCCTTTTTCTGTGTCTGCGGCAAACGCGCGCTTACATTGTACATGTACCAATGGACTACTGAATACACTTTCGTAATTTGTGTACATCTATGCATAACTGCATGGCAAGGATTGTTAGAAAGTGTCATAGGGTAAAAATTGGAAAGGGTATGTATGATCAGCAATAGCAAAACTGATATTTGACTGTCTTAAAATACAATATCTTGTTTTCTTACTCAAGCGCAATAATGGGCGAAGAAAAATAGTTTTGTGGACAAACGTTTGCAGAAGCCTAGTTTTTAGCTCAAGATACTAGGTTGGCTAGGTGCATATCAGTGCATGTGTTTTGTGGGGTAGGACAGGTATCAAAAGGTCATATAATACGTAAAGCAGGCAAGCTATCGTTTATATCCAAGAATCTTATTTATTGCAAAAATAACTAAATTCAATAAACTATTCTTTCCTTTTTTATGCTAATATATAGCAATCAAACAGGTACAAAAAGGTGTTAACACATCGCTCGTGAGTTCTAACACTTTTTAGCATTTTTTTTTTAATTAAAGATTTAGGCATCAATCCTGATAAAAAATAAAAATTTGATTCTCACATATCGTCGATGGTCAATAAGGCCATTAATATCATTGGTGGTCAAAAGAGTTTACTGGTCCCTACACCACGAAAACGCTATATACATTCTTAGTACGTCCCATCCTGGAGTAAGAATCTTGTGTGTGGGAAAGAAATTTCTTCTGTTTTCTCATAAAACTTTTAACTGGGTTTTTGGAATAGACTTACTCCCCTATTCAAGTAGACTTTTTTAAATTAATCTTCCTTCTCTGTTGAACCGTAGAATTATGCATGGAGTTGTATATATCACTAATCTTTTTAACGGTGAAATCGACTCATCGGTTCTTCTAAGTCAAATTTTATTATTTGTTCCAATTAAATCTACCCATAACTTTTAACCACTTAGCCTGGATCATCGCTCAAGCAACTATTTAATTATGTTGGCTCCTTGGAGAACTCAACTACAGTACTCAAACGATCGATCCCTTTTTTTATCTAATCGTAACCAAATTTGTTACCTTTATTTATATTTAACTTTTTATTTAATTATTTTTACGATTCTTTGATTTGAATCAATTTTGATTTAATGTCAGCTGCTCATAGCTGACAATTAATTAATAAATATATACAGCAGATCTTTTTAGCTATACCTACTGAGTTGATAAGGCACATCAAATCACTGTGCAAAAGCAACTACAACAGTTGCAAAGAATGGTCTGTGAAGGAATCTCGGGAGAGATGACGGACGGAATAAAGCAATGACAGTGCTCAGTAGGTCCGAAATAAGTTCAGAATTAGATTGCGAGTTCACGACAGGCAAAAAACGGGTTCTGTTAATTGCCTTAACTTTCTCTCTTATCCAAACCATGGTGAAATTATAAAGGTGCGTGCCCTCTTTTAAAGTGCTTATGTCATGTCATTATGCATTGAAAACACAATGAGTCAACTAATTTATGTTAGTTTAATTATAATTATTTTGTATTTATAATGGCGTCAGTAAATGCAATAATTATTCCAAATTACGGTTTTATTTTTCAAACAAGACCCAATTGAATACTTAGACTATACAGCACAAAAGAATCAACAACCGTAGAAAAATATTTTTCTGTTGAGAACATTAGTTATGTTTTATGGCTTTATAACGCAATACTTTGTGCAATGGAAAAAAAATTGTCCATTAATTTTTCCAGAAAATTAAAAGTTTTTCATAAGCTATTAAGGGGTATACAGAAAAAGGCAGGGTGCCACTAAGACTACAAAATATCAAACATTTTAGGTGATTGAAGATTCAAGATTTAAGAGCGTTATCTTACCACGTATAGAGAACAACACCTAGACTCCAAATATCTACCTTTTGTGTGTAAGATGCACGCCCGCCAGTGATAAGCACCTTCGGTGCTACAAAAAGAGGAGTGCCACATAGTGTGCGCATGACTGAATCCTTGTGAACAAATTTGCTAAGTCCAAAGTCAGATACCTGAAGCAGTGTATCTTCTTCGCTCGACTCGAGCAGCACGTTATCCGGTTTTAGATCGCGATGTGAAATCCTTTCGAAGCGAAAACAAAACAAAAAATTATTTAATTTTTCAGGATTTGGCGTATGTGATAACTAAAGTAGTTTGGTTTTGCAGCAAATCTCTTGTCGTGGCTTTTGGAGTACTTGTGTGGCTGAATACAGAAAGTAGTATATAAATCTTCCGTATCCAAATCATTCTGCTCACTACTTGCTTGATTATTCAACACTTGTCCGCGTTTTTGAAATTAAAGATTTATTCTGTTGGCTTCTGGAGACCTCAACTACAGCACTCAAACGATCGATCCTTTTTGATGTTTTAACATCTACAGGCACGGGTATCTATTTCTGCCAGTTGAATACATGCAAACGAATGCAGCGTGCCGTGCTACGCTGATCTCGACCTACGAACAATTTGTCGTGAACCGACTGAAAAATTTCATATACATATTCATCTGAGTATGATTGTATTGGTGTAGCGGCAGAGAATAACTGTAAAATACTAATTTTAGAGTTTTGCCTCAATCTGCTTGATATAGTCAAAGTTGGAATGGTAGTATAAACTCAATATGAACTTTGTTCAATTGAATAGCAAAACTTGAGATTCTAAAGTATAATTTCAATTCTACATGTTTGTTTATATTCTAGCATTGTTTATTGTTTATATTCTAGCATAAACAATATATATATATATTAAAATCATATATTAAAGTTTTCATTGACAATCATTGAATGTTGTTTCAAGTGGTATTGTTTCTATGTGCAGTTTGTGCGTCTCAGCTACGACAAGCCATCACGTGGTTGTTTTCTTCAGTTTCCCTTTGCCATCAGCGGCCTGTCGATTAAAGGAGAGGCGGCGGGTCAGCGGACAGCAAGAACGGTAAAATGCTGTTAGTACATATTGTATGCAAAAGCGTTTGAAACATACGTATATTTCTTGCTGTGCCTGCTAATCGAGGTTTTTGTTATTTTCTATATTTTTCCTTTTTCTGTGTCTGCGGCAAACGCGCGCTTACATTGTACATGTACCAATGGACTACTGAATACACTTTCGTAATTTGTGTACATCTATGCATAACTGCATGGCAAGGATTGTTAGAAAGTGTCATAGGGTAAAAATTGGAAAGGGTATGTATGATCAGCAATAGCAAAACTGATATTTGACTGTCTTAAAATACAATATCTTGTTTTCTTACTCAAGCGCAATAATGGGCGAAGAAAAATAGTTTTGTGGACAAACGTTTGCAGAAGCCTAGTTTTTAGCTCAAGATACTAGGTTGGCTAGGTGCATATCAGTGCATGTGTTTTGTGGGGTAGGACAGGTATCAAAAGGTCATATAATACGTAAAGCAGGCAAGCTATCGTTTATATCCAAGAATCTTATTTATTGCAAAAATAACTAAATTCAATAAACTATTCTTTCCTTTTTTATGCTAATATATAGCAATCAAACAGGTACAAAAAGGTGTTAACACATCGCTCGTGAGTTCTAACACTTTTTAGCATTTTTTTTTTAATTAAAGATTTAGGCATCAATCCTGATAAAAAATAAAAATTTGATTCTCACATATCGTCGATGGTCAATAAGGCCATTAATATCATTGGTGGTCAAAAGAGTTTACTGGTCCCTACACCACGAAAACGCTATATACATTCTTAGTACGTCCCATCCTGGAGTAAGAATCTTGTGTGTGGGAAAGAAATTTCTTCTGTTTTCTCATAAAACTTTTAACTGGGTTTTTGGAATAGACTTACTCCCCTATTCAAGTAGACTTTTTTAAATTAATCTTCCTTCTCTGTTGAACCGTAGAATTATGCATGGAGTTGTATATATCACTAATCTTTTTAACGGTGAAATCGACTCATCGGTTCTTCTAAGTCAAATTTTATTATTTGTTCCAATTAAATCTACCCATAACTTTTAACCACTTAGCCTGGATCATCGCTCAAGCAACTATTTAATTATGTTGGCTTCTTGGAGAACTCAACTACAGTACTCAAACGATCGATCCCTTTTTTTATCTAATCGTAACCAAATTTGTTACCTTTATTTATATTTAACTTTTTATTTAATTATTTTTACGATTCTTTGATTTGAATCAATTTTGATTTAATGTCAGCTGCTCATAGCTGACAATTAATTAATAAATATATACAGCAGATCTTTTTAGCTATACCTACTGAGTTGATAAGGCACATCAAATCACTGTGCAAAAGCAACTACAACAGTTGCAAAGAATGGTCTGTGAAGGAATCTCGGGAGAGATGACGGACGGAATAAAGCAATGACAGTGCTCAGTAGGTCCGAAATAAGTTCAGAATTAGATTGCGAGTTCACGACAGGCAAAAAACGGGTTCTGTTAATTGCCTTAACTTTCTCTCTTATCCAAACCATGGTGAAATTATAAAGGTGCGTGCCCTCTTTTAAAGTGCTTATGTCATGTCATTATGCATTGAAAACACAATGAGTCAACTAATTTATGTTAGTTTAATTATAATTATTTTGTATTTATAATGGCGTCAGTAAATGCAATAATTATTCCAAATTACGGTTTTATTTTTCAAACAAGACCCAATTGAATACTTAGACTATACAGCACAAAAGAATCAACAACCGTAGAAAAATATTTTTCTGTTGAGAACATTAGTTATGTTTTATGGCTTTATAACGCAATACTTTGTGCAATGGAAAAAAAATTGTCCATTAATTTTTCCAGAAAATTAAAAGTTTTTCATAAGCTATTAAGGGGTATACAGAAAAAGGCAGGGTGCCACTAAGACTACAAAATATCAAACATTTTAGGTGATTGAAGATTCAAGATTTAAGAGCGTTATCTTACCACGTATAGAGAACAACACCTAGACTCCAAATATCTACCTTTTGTGTGTAAGATGCACGCCCGCCAGTGATAAGCACCTTCGGTGCTACAAAAAGAGGAGTGCCACATAGTGTGCGCATGACTGAATCCTTGTGAACAAATTTGCTAAGTCCAAAGTCAGATACCTGAAGCAGTGTATCTTCTTCGCTCGACTCGAGCAGCACGTTATCCGGTTTTAGATCGCGATGTGAAATCCTTTCGAAGCGAAAACAAAACAAAAAATTATTTAATTTTTCAGGATTTGGCGTATGTGATAACTAAAGTAGTTTGGTTTTGCAGCAAATCTCTTGTCGTGGCTTTTGGAGTACTTGTGTGGCTGAATACAGAAAGTAGTATATAAATCTTCCGTATCCAAATCATTCTGCTCACTACTTGCTTGATTATTCAACACTTGTCCGCGTTTTTGAAATTAAAGATTTATTCTGTTGGCTTCTGGAGACCTCAACTACAGCACTCAAACGATCGATCCTTTTTGATGTTTTAACATCTACAGGCACGGGTATCTATTTCTGCCAGTTGAATACATGCAAATGAATGCAGCGTGCCTTGCTACGCTGATCTCGACCTACGAACAAATTTAGAGTGATGTCGTGAACCGACTGAAAAATTTCATATACATATTCATCTGAGTATGATTGTATTAGTGTAACGGCAGAGAATAACTGTAAAATACTAATTTTAGAGTTTTGCCTCAATCTGCTTGATATAGTCAAAGTTGGAATGGTAGTATAAACTCAATATGAACTTTGTTCAATTGAATAGCAAAACTTGAGATTCTTAAATATAATTTCAATTATATATGTTTGTTTATATTCTAGCATTGTTTATTGTTTATATTCTAGCAATACAATATATATATATATATTAAAATCATATATTAAAGTTTTCATTGACAATCATTGAATGTTGTTTCAAGTGGTATTGTTTCTATGTGCAGTTTGTGCGTCTCAGCTACGACAAGCCATCACGTGGTTGTTTTCTTCAGTTTCCCTTTGCCATCAGCGGCCTGTCGATTAAAGGAGAGGCGGCGGGTCAGCGGACAGCAAGAACGGTAAAATGCTGTTAGTACATATTGTATGCAAGAGCGTTTGAAACATACATACATATATTTCTTGCTGTGCCTGCTAATGGCAAGGATTGTTAGAAAGTGTCATAGGGTAAAAATTGGAAAGGGTATGTATGATCAGCAATAGCAAAACTTATACTTGACTGTCTTAAAATACAATATTGTTTTCTTACTCAAGCGCAATAATGGGCGAAGAAAAATAGTTTTGTGGACAAACGTTTGCAGAAGCCTAGTTTTTAGCTCAAGATACTAGGTTGGCTAGGTGCATATCAGTGCATGTGTTTTGTGGGGTAGGACAGGTATCAAAAGGTCATATAATACGTAAAGCAGGCAAGCTATCGTTTATATCCAAGAATCTTATTTATTGCAAAAATAACTAAATTCAATAAACTATTCTTTTCTTTTTTATGCTAATATATAGCAATCAAACAGGTACAAACAGGTGTTAAAACTCGCTCGTGAGTTCTAACACTCATTAGCATTTTTTTTTTAATTAAAGATTTGGGCATCAATCCTGATAAAAAATAAAAATTTGATTCTCACATATCGTCGATGGTCAATAAGGCCATTAATATCATCGGTGGTCAAAAGAGTTTACTGGGCCCTACACCACGAAAACGTTATATACATTCTTAGTACGTCCCATCCTGGAGTAAGAATCTTGTGTGTGGGCCTCGCAATTCGGGATTCACGAGGATAGAATTGAATCTGTGCAGAAGAAATTTCTTCTGTTTTCTCATAAAACTTTTAACTGGGTTTTTGGAATAGACTTACCCCCCTATTCAAGTAGACTTCTTTAAATTAATCTTTCTTCTCTGTTGAACCGTAGAATTATGCATGGAGTTTTATTTATCACTAACCTTTTTAACGGTGAAATCGACTCATCAGTTCTTCTAAGTCGAATTTTATTATTTGTTCCAATTAAATCTACCCGTAACTTTTAACCACTTAGCCTGGATCATCGCTCAAGCAACTATTTAATTAGGTTGGCTCCTTGGAGAACTCAACTACAGTACTCAAACGATCGATCCTTTTTTTATCTAATCGTAACCAAATTTGTTACCTTTATTTATATTTAACTTTTTATTTAATTATTTTTACGATTCTTTGATTTGAATCAATTTTGATTTAATGTCAGCTGCTCATAGCTGACAATTAATTAATAAATATAGAGAGCAGATTTGTTTAGCTATACCTAATCGTAGTAAGTCCCAAGCTCGCGTACGGAGCGATTACTGAGTTGATAAGGCACATCAAATCACTGTGCAAAAGCAACTACAACAGTTGCAAAGAATGGTCTGTGAAGGAATCTCGGGAGAGATGACGGACGGAATAAAGCAATGACAGTGCTCAGTAGGTCCGAAATAAGTTCAGAATTAGATTGCGAGTTCACGACAGGCAAAAAACGGGTTCTGTTAATTGCCTTAACTTTCTCTCTTATCCAAACCATGGTGAAATTATAAAGGTGCGTGCCCTCTTTTAAAGTGCTTATGTCATGTCATTATGCATTGAAAACACAATGAGTCAACTTATTTATGTTAGTTTAATTATAATTATTTTTTATTTATAATGGCGTCAGTAAATGCAATAATTATTCCAAATTGCGGTTTTATTTTTCATACAAGACCTAATTGAATACTTAGACTATACAGCACAACAACACTATACAGCGCAGAAATATATTTTTATGTTGAGAACATTAGTTATGTTTTATGGCTTTATAACGCAATACTTTGTGCAATGGAAAACAAATTTTTCATTAATTTTTCCAGAAAATTAAAAGTTTTTCATAAGCTATTAAGGGGTATTATTGCCGCCTTCGCTTGGTGGGCGGCTCCAGGAAATTGTTTTTCGCCTCGCTCATCTCAAATACTTCGATTTCATGAGTCGCTTAGCCTTAAGTAAAACTGTATTATGCCGCAGCCAGTTACACTTGAGTACAGCATCAATTGAGGGTCGCTTTTCGGGATCCACAATGAGCATTTGTTTGATCAGCAACTTGGCCCGCTGTGAAATGGCTAGCCAGGCGGGATGGCGAAAACGAAAGTGACCTTTTTTAATCTGCTCGCCAGCTGGCGACCCGTATCCATTAGAAAAAATTGACAGCCTGTGCCAGATCACACGGGCGCATAGGTTAGCCGTAGAATACGTCTGTCCTTGTGCAACAAAAATTATGAAGCGGTAGCCTAATAACAACAACCACATAGATGTTTTATTTTATTTTTAATTGTGTTTGTTGTCATTTGGCTAATTTTTCCTTTTTACTGCAATACTGGTTAGCATCTCTGATATAAATTTAACAAACATTGACTTGAAATAGAAATATATATTTACATAATTTATTACATCAAAATTTGTGCATAATTAAATCTAAAATTGTATTTTTGTTTTATGTTTGAAATGTGACTTTTAATATGACAGTTTTGTGAAAGGAAAAGTATGATATGTAATTCATTAATAATACACTTAAATTTCTAGCAAATACTAAATCTATATTGGTTAGAGCTAAGGTGGTTGCTGCATTTTTAATATACTTTAATTTGAATTTTTCTTCCATAAATTCTGCAAATGAACAATCATTTGTCATTTCTAAATTAAAATCACCTACGATGAGCATGTCCACCTCGGTGTCAACTGTGAAATTCTTGTCTATTAGTGCAGTGAGGTGAGAATATTTCATCAAAGCAGAAAAAAGCATTTGTTGCTTGTTGTTTTGGGAAACATTTGGATGAAAGTACACAGAGCCAAGAATACATTTTTTTTGATTATTAATTTTAATTTCAGACAGACAAATGTCGCCTACATCGCTATAGACCAGTTGCCTGTTTGAAATATCGATTGGAGTACAATATGTTAACATGGTACTTTTTGCATAGATTGCTACTCCAGATGCACGACGACGTTGCTGTAAATTATTAAAATGCGAAATTAATTGTTCAATATTCATTTAAATTAAATTAAATTAACTTAATTCACAGTAACTGTTCACAAGATGCGAAAATCAGGGCTGCCACCGTAAAGACGAATTATCGATAGTTTAACTCACGATAGTTTATATGATATTTTTGCACGGGCATATGTATTGTTTTGGTGCAAAAGCATAATTAAATGTGCAACACAAACAATAAAACATGATTTCGAAAACATGCACGCAAATTTCAGAATTGGGGTTAACATATTTTATTGTGTTATAATTGTTTGGGGCTGACGTTAAGCTGAGCTTGTTCACCCCTGGCACGGAAGAATTTATGTATGAAAATTTAATTATGCCCGAATATCTTATTGAAATTTCCACATTTAGAAGCTATCAGTCATGACCGCATGTATATCAAACGAAAGGAAATCAAGTCTACTTTGTATTAAAACAAGTTTTAATCGATTCTCTGGCGGAATTTTTGAGCAATGTGCAATTGAAAAAAAAGTAGTGATTTTTGCACTGATTTTTTGCCTTAAAAAGTTATATATTTGGCAAAATTATTATAAATTTGACTGTGGGAATGTTTGTTTACCTCATCTCAACTTAACTTCGAAAAACTCAGATTAATTGATTGATTATTGAGATTGCTAGAGCAATTTAAAGTCTTCAAAATGAAGCAAAATTTTGCATGTTTTTGGTCTCATTTTTTCAATAGAAAATGTAATCACTTCATATATATATATAGCTTAAAATAAAGGTTGAAGCCTTAGCTTTAAGATGAAATTAATTTGAGGAAAATCTATTCATTAGTTCATGAGCAATGAGCGATTTTGTGAAGCAACCATATTACAACAACAACTTTTTTGGATAGCACACTCATACCGAAACGTAAGACGTATTCTACGTCAAAATTATTAAATTTTTAAGGTTTTGGCGTATGTGATAACTAAAGTAGTTTGGATTTCCAGCAAATCTCTTGTAGTGGCTTTTGGAGTACTTGTGTGGCTGAATACAGAAAGTAGTATATAAATCTTCCGTATCCAAATCTATTTTTGTTACCTCCGGTATTCCCCAGGGGAGTCACCTAGGACCATTGCTATTTAATCTTTTTATTAAGGATCTTCCAGATGTTAATTCCAACTCTCGTGTTTATATGTTTGCAAATTTGGGTGCACTGTCGGCCTGATGCCGTTACAACTTACTAAATTACAATTGTTCAAAATGTAAAGTCTGCCTTTTGTAGAATTACCATTCATGCTGCTCACTACTTGCTTGATTATTCAACACTTGTCCGCGTTTTTGAAATTAAAGATTTATTCTGTTGGCTTCTGGAGACCTCAACTACAGCACACAAACGATCGATCCTTTTTGATGTGTTAACATCTATAGGCACGGGTATCTATTTCTGCCAGTTGAATACATGCAAACGAATGTAGCGTGCCGTGCTACGCTGATCTCGACCTACGAACAAATTTAGAGTGCTGTCGTGAACCGACTGAAAAATTTCATATACATATTCATCTGAGTATGATTGTATTGGTGTAGCGGCAGAGAATAACTGTAAAACACTAATTTTAGAGTTTTGCCTCAATCTGCTTGATATAGTCAAAGTTGGAATGGTAGTATAAACTTAATATGAACTTTGTTCAATTGAATAGCAAAACTAGAGATTCTTAAATATAATTTCAATTCTACATGTTTGTTTATATACTAGCATTGTTTATTGTTTATATTCTAGCATAAACAATATATATATATATATTAAAATCATATATTCAAGTTTGATTGACAATCATTGAATGTTGTTTCAAGTGGTATTGTTTCTATGTGCAGTTTGTGCGTCTCAGCTACGACAAGCCATCACGTTGGTGTTTTCTTCAGTTTCCCTTTGCGTTCAGCGGCCTGTCGAGTAAAGGAGTGGCGGCGGGTCAGCGGACAGCAAGAACGGTAAAATGCTGTTGGTACATATTGTATGCAAAAGCGTTTGAAACATACATATATTTCTTGCTGTGCCTGTTAATCGAGGTTTTTGTTATTTTCTATATTTTTCCTTTTTTTGTGTCTGCGGCAAACACGCGCTTACATTGTACATGTACCAATGGACTACTGAATACACTTTCGTAGTTTGTGTACATCTATGCATAACTGAATGGCAAGGATTGTTAGAAAGTGTCACAGGGTAAAAATTGGAAAGGGTATGTATGATCAGCAATAGCAAAACTGATATTTGACTGCCTTGGAATACAAAATCTTGTTTTCTTACTCAAGCGCAATAATGGGCGAAGAAAAATAGTTTTGTGGACAAACGTTTGCAGAAGCCTAGTTTTTAGCTCAAGATACTAGGTTGGTTAGGTGCATATCAGTGCATGTGTTTTGTGGGGTAGGACAGGTATCAAAAGGTTATAAAATACGTAAAGAAGGCAAGCTATCGTTCATATCCAAGAATCTTATTTATTGCAAAAATAACTAAATTCAATAAACTATTCTTTCCTTTTTTATGCTAATATATAGCAATCAAACAGGTACAAAAAGGTGTTAACACATCGCTCGTGAGTTCTAACACTCATTAGCATTTATTTTTATAATTAAAGATTTAGGCATCAATCCTGATAAAAAATAAAAATTTGATTCTCACATATCGTCGATGGTCAATAAGGCCATTAATATCATCGGTGGTCAAAAGAGTTTACTGGGCCCTACACCACGAAAACGTTATATACATTCTTAGTACGTCCCATCCTGGAGTAAGAATCTTGTGTGTGGGCCTCGCAATTCGGGATTCACGAGGATAGAATTGAATCTGTGCAGAAGAAATTTCTTCTGTTTTCTCATAAAACTTTTAACTGGGTTTTTGGAATAGACTTACCCCCCTATTCAAGTAGACTTCTTTAAATTAATCTTTCTTCTCTGTTGAACCGTAGAATTATGCATGGAGTTGTATTTATCACTAACCTTTTTAACGGTGAAATCGACTCATCAGTTCTTCTAAGTCGAATTTTATTATTTGTTCCAATTAAATCTACCCGTAACTTTTAACCACTTAGCCTGGATCATCGCTCAAGCAACTATTTAATTAGGTTGGCTCCTTGGAGAACTCAACTACAGTACTCAAACGATCGATCCTTTTTTTTATCTAATCGTAACCAAATTTGTTGCCTTTATTTATATTTAACTTTTTATTTAATTATTTTTACGATTCTTTGATTTGAATCAATTTTGATTTAATGTCAGCTGCTCATAGCTGACAATTAATTAATAAATATAGACAGCAGATTTGTTTAGCTATACCTAATCGTAGTAAGTCCCAAGCTCGCGTACGGAGCGATTACTGAGTTGATAAGGCACATCAAATCACTGTGCAAAAGCAACTACAACAGTTGCAAAGAATGGTCTGTGAAGGAATCTCGGGAGAGATGACGGAGGGAATAAAGCAATGACAGTGCTCAGTAAGTCCGAAATAAGTTCAGAATTAGATTGCGAGTTCACGACACGCAAAAAACGGGTTCTGTTAATTGCCTTAACTTTCTCTCTAATCCAAACCATGGTGAAATTATAAAGGTGCGTGCCCTCTTTTAAAGTGCTTATGTCATGTCATTATGCATTGAAAACACAATGAGTCAACTAATTTATGTTAGTTTAATTATAATTATTTTTTATTTATAATGGCGTCAGTAAATGCAATAATTATTCCAAATTACGGTTTTATTTTTCAAACAGGACCCAATTGAATACTTAGACTATACAGCACAAAAGAATCAACAACCGCAGAAAAATATTTTTCTGTTGAGAACATTAGTTATGTTTTATGGCTTTATAACGCAATACTTGGTGCAATGGAAAAAAAATTGTCCATTAATTTTTCCAGAAAATTAAAAGTTTTTCATAAGCTATTAAGGGGTATTATTGCCGCCTTCGCTTGGTGGGCGGCTCCAGGAAATTGTTTTTCGCCTCGCTCATCTCCAAATACTCCGATTTCATGAGTCGCTTAGCCTTAAGTAAAACTGTATTATCCCGCAGCCAGTTGCACTTGAGTACAGCATCAATTGAGGGTCGCTTTTCGGGATCCACAATGAGCATTTGTTTGATCAGCAACTTGGCCCGCTGTGAAATGGCTAGCCAGGCGGGATGGCGAAAACGAAAGTGACCTTTTTTAATCTGCTCGCCAGCTAGCGACCCGTATTCATCAGAAAAAGGCAGGGTGCCACTAAGACTACAAAATATCAAACATTTTAGGTGATTGAAGATTCAAGATTTAAGAGCGTTATCTTACCACGTATAGAGAACCACACCTAGACTCCAAATATCTACCTTTTGTGTGTAAGATGCACGCCCGCCAGTGATAAGCACCTCCGGTGCTACATAAAGAGGAGTGCCACATAGTGTGCGCATGACTGAATCCTTTTGAACAAATTTGCTAAGTCCAAAGTCAGATACCTTAAGCAGTGTATCTTCTTCGCTCGACTCGAGCAGCACGTTATCCGGTTTAAGATCGCGATGTGTAATGCCTTCGAAGCGAAAACAAAACAAAAAATTATTTAAGCTTTAAGGTTTTGGCGTATGTAATAACTTAAGTATTTTGTTATGCACAAACTATTTGATCACTAAACTGCATGTTAACAATATTTATACCCTGAACCCATAAAATGGGTAAATCAGGGTATAATGGTTTTGTGCAAAAGTATGTAACAGGCAGAAGGAAGCATCTCCGCCCCCATAAAGTATATATGTATATTCTTGATCAGTATCAATAGCCGAGTCGATATGGCCATGTCCGTCTGTCCGTCTGTATGAACGCGCAGATCTCAGAGACTACAAGAACTAGAGACTTCAGATTTTGAATATAAGTTCTCCTATACCATAAGCAGAACAAGTTTGCTTCAAATTATCGATAACTACTCTGGTTTGCCATATACACATGGAATCGATAAAAAAAAATCGAATTTGGAAAATGTTAAAATGGGGGTAGATGTAATGGGTAACGATAGAACTTTTCTCCAAATTTCGTCCAAATAGGTTAAGAAACACCGGAGATATTGTAAAGTTAAGTCAGTTTTTAGTTTTGTTTCAATTGATCATTATTTGAAGCATACTTTTAGGGCGCAAGGAGTAAAATATTTATTGCAACTGGGTTCAGGGTATATTCTAGACGGGCTCTCCCGACTAAAGCCTTCTTACTTGTTTTCAAATATGCCCGTTGGTCTGTATGTGAGCGGCGTCGATCTCAGAGTTTATGGGGGCCGGATCAGGTTCGTTTTAAATTATCGAAAACTCTTCCCTTGTACGATATACTCTCGTAATTGATATCAATAATATCTTGAAATTCAAAAGTTGGCGTGACTTGCCTTCAAAATTAAAGCAAATGATTGATAGCATATGTTTTACAAATAATGGATTTTATTTTTAATATGGGTGTCGCTTCCCGTCTTTAGAATTTGCTTATCACATCAGAACTCAATGTGTGCGTTATTGGCAGCACTTCTCAATTGATAGAGGTTCATAAAACACACGTAAACTGATAATTGATAACTAAAAACCAATGAACCACATATATTCTACCTTCTTGTAGTCCCCGAAATCACCATACATATCCAAAATATTCGAGCCGCATCCACCACCAAGTCGCTCAGAGCCACACTTTCCTTAAAACGGAAAGGAAATAGCTTTTATAGTTTTCCACGTTTGGTGATGTCTCCCGATTTGCATTGAAAGGACAAGATACACCCACAACTACCCACCCATAAATGCCTATAAGTTTCACAGTTGATAAATAAAGGTGAGTTATATAGTTATCAAAATTATTTTACCAACCTCTATCATGCAAATATTTAACTGCATGGCACATTTGATAGAAATATAATTTAGATGTGTTCTCGGAAAGCAGTTTTTTACTAATAATGCGATTTAGCAAATCGCCTCCGCGCATAAACTCCAGCACCATATACACTGAGTCCGGCTTATCGACAATGTCATGCATGCGCACAACGCACGGATGGGAAAGGTTTTTCATAATCTTTGCCTCATTAAGCACGCGTTCCGGATCGTTCAGATTGTTGTTGGGTTGTGCGCTCGCTTCGAGCATGTTTTTTTTAACAATTTTCATGGCAAATTGCTCGCACGTGCGTCGGTCATAAACGAGCCTCACCAGGCCGTACGCACCAGATCCTAATTTACGATTTATATAATAGGTTGCCGTTATTTCAGCAGGCAGGCCAAACGCCTCGTTTGGACTAAGATCCTTAAAAACGAAAGCTAAAAAAAAAACCATGGCAAAAACATAAACTATATTTTTGTAACGGGATCAGCTCTTACCTTTGTATGTAGGATGAGAGAGCGCTATGATGTCGTCATTTTGTAATATACGAGTTTTGTTTGTTCCAATTTTTTCGCCATTGACAAAAGTTCCATTACGTGAGAGATCCTAGAGGATGGCAAACAGAAATGATGTTATTCAATTATGTGTAATTTTAACACGTTTTTTCCGTGCGCGTGTGTGGGCGATTAAATTATATATCTACTGATTTCTAATGAATGGAATATGTTACTTAAATAATACTATTATTTTATTTTGTAAATAGTGAAATTTAGTTAATTTTCACTGTCTCTAAATAAATAATAAACTTGTGATGATTTGTTTGGTTTAAAAAATATAACTGCGCAAATACATATTTCCCATCTTACCTGAATGTAAACCGGATTATTCAAATCACAGTTGGCACGCTTTATGATAAAATGTACCTTAGATATTCGCGATAAGATTTTTTCAGGCAAATCATTGAGTGTCAATATTAAATCATTCAGTTCTCCGCGTCCCGATGAAAACTCATCGTTGTTTAAGTCTGAGAAAAACAAAATATATGTTAAATATATAATAATATAATATAATATGTTAGGAAAATAAAAAAAAATAAATTTTTATTATAATCTAACTATAATAAAAATTTATTTTATAATTAGACGAAGGTTTTGTAAAAATAAACAATATTTTCTTTAAATAAGCAGTCAACTTATGTTCTTAACTGAGATTATTATGTTTCGGTGGTTAAAAGTTTATGTTTGCAGGAAGTGGTTATGTACGTATGTATGTATTTTCAAATTTAACAGTTGAGTATAGCGACGCATAATTTTTGTTCGAGCTATACATACGAACTGTTTTATTTATTCATCACAAAAACAAACGAAAACTTGTTGGTGAGTGTACGGTGCATTGAAAACCGGAAGCCCTTCTGATAATAATACATATTTATACTCTATACCGAAGTTAAAGAGTATATTGGGTTTGTGCAATGTCCGTCATGGTGTCCTTCCGTCCGTCTGTCCGGCCGTCTGTATGAACGTAACTTTTTTCGACACCCTTCAAGCTAAGGACTTGAAACTTTGCAATATCTTTATCTATGGCATAGTAAATTAAAGTGTTAAGATTGGAGTTCTACGATAACTAGGTGGCTGGCAAATCGATAAACTCGATAACGCAAAATCGATAGATCCAGCTATTTCGCAAGCCCTTACAGCTAGAACTACCAAATTTGGGGAGAAAATAGCTACTACCAACCCCCAAAAAACTGCATCAAAAATTTTGGAGCCACGCCCACCCATACCGCCCCCAGCCCCCCCGCCGTTTAACCCCAAGAATGCCCATATCTTCTACAGTTTTTGAGCTAGAGCCATCAAATTTGGTGCCAAGATAGGTGTTGACGATCCCCAACCAAATTCATAAAAACTTTGGATGCCACGCCCATCTATACTGCCCTATCCGCCCTCAAGCACCCCAACGCATCGCTAAAAACGGTAGTGCGTGTATCTTCCTAGTGTTTGAGCTAGAGTCACCAAATTTGGTAGGTAGATAACTGGTTACGACCCCCCAAAAACTGCATCAAAGATTTGGAGCCACGCCCCTCCGTTCCGTGCCCCTTGCATATTTTAAACAAGAACGCCTATATTTTCCACATTTTTTGAGCTAGCGCCGCCAAATTTGGTCCCAAGATAGGTGATGAAGAAACCCAAAAAATGTGGATGGCGCCCCCCACCCATACCGCCCCCAGCCCCCTTCCTCCATATTCTACTAACTTTGAGCTAGAGTCACCAAATTTGGTATGAGGATAGCAATTATCATCATAAATAGATCTGCAGCAAAACTTTGGACGCCACGCCCACCCAATGCCAGCCCCCAGCCACCTTTCCCACAAATTTTACTATTTTTAAGCTAGAGTCGCCAAATTTGGTATGAAGATAGCAATTGACATCATACACAGATCTTCAGCTAAAATTTTGATGCCACGCTCCCCCCCCACCACATACCTCCATCAGCCTACCATCCACCATATTCTTTTAACTTGCATTGCAATCAGCTTTCTTTTAATCTGTTTTACTACTGGTATCGAGTACACCGCAGTCGGGTGCGTCCGACTGCAACGGTTCTACTTGTTTTAACTAAAATCGCGTTTTTCACTTCGAAGTGCTGTAAAAAATAGAACAAAAAAAAACAAAAACTCTTGCTGATTACCTCGAGAAATACATCACCTTTAAAATGCATATCAATTTTTTTGTTTTAGATAATCCGGTAACGAGTTATAATGTACACCGCAAAACCACTTTTTTTCAAGGCACCTATGGAGATTCACCGTCACCGGCTTATTTATTAATATTTTTCTTTGAAAATTTTTTGTGACATACTTTAAAAGTTGTACAATAATATGTAAAAAAAATTAATAAAATTATATTGTTGATTTCGCCGAAAAATAATCTTAAAAATATTCGTTTTTCTCGCCTTCAAAACCCCTTCCCCGCGCTTAAGATTAAGACTTTGAGTATATTTGGTTAAGCGATTAAAGGTGACCGCTTTATAAGACGCACTCTCAAAATTTATTTTAATATACCATTCAACTTAGAACGCTAATTTTTGTTTAGTTTTCTGGCAGACAAAACATTGTATGAGTGAATATGAATAGTAGCATATGTCGATACTAATATTCATCAACATTCATGACATTGAAGTTGAGTACTATGAGTAGAAAACGCAATACATACTAAGGCGTAGACTGAATCCATTCTATTGTAATGATTCCAATCATTTGTAATGATTCCATTTATTTCGTGGGCCTAGAGAAATTACGTATATATGTATGCACGGCGCCAGACTGACGCACAAGCTGACGGTCTGATTGCAAGCGTTGCCTCGTCAGCGGGCCGCACAAGCAGCTCGGGCAGAGGGTTTTAAAAAAAGGGTTCCTTGTGTGCACTTATAAAAAAAACTGTAGACCTACTTCTAAGAGAATGCGTGCATAGGCAAATTAGTGAACGATGCCCCGCTAAATTGAAATTTCTAATTTTTGTACATGTATCATTTCGCTCAGTGCAAACATTTTTGGTGATATTTTCGCGCCGCTGACAATCGATTTATGACCTAATGGCATATGCACATACATATTAGCCAGCCAAAAAAACACAAACATACATACACAGCAGACTTCATATTCGAATACATTCAGTACAACTCGAATATAACTGTAAATCTTCATTTATTTGATCCGTGGCCCGACGTTTGAATGTTGTGCGACTGAGTACGTTGCCAGGGCACTACATTCACTCATACAATTTTGTAGAAGTATTCTATTCCATTCAATTCATTTTATACATTGTATATTCGAATGCCGTTTTTTTGCCATTCATGCAGCTCTCTAGTATGTACACAAAAAACACGCATATGAAAAATGTATTGCGCTAAAGATTTTATTTACTTATGGATTCAAAAACTTTATTTGTAGCAATACTTTACTTTACATATATACTGTTTGAAAGCTAACATATTTATTTAACTCCTATATAAATGAGATTTCATTTGGGTATATTTAGTTTAAAAAAATCATAATGAACGCTGCGATAGTGGTCGCCAAAATTTTTACTTCAAATTGCACACCTACCTTGATTGGAAATCTACGATATCTAGGGGGCTGTTAAATCGATAGACTCGATAACTCGAAATCGAAAAATCCAGCTATTTCGCAAGTCCTTACAGCTAGAACTACCAAATTTAGGGAGAAAATAGTTACTAACAACCCCAAAATATAGCATCAAACATTTTTAAGCTACGATTACCCATTCTGCCCTCAGCCCCCCGCAGATTAAAACAAAAAATGCCTATATCTTCTACAGGTTTTGAGCTAGAGCCACCAAATTTGTTGACAAGATATATGTTGACGACCATCAAAAAAATGCATTATAAATTTGGATGCCACGCCCATCCATACTGCCCTAGCCGCCCCAAACCACCAAGACGCTTCGCTATAAACGCGAATTCATAGTGTTTAAGCTCGAGTCACAAACTTGGTAGGAAGTTAACAGTTAATGAACCATGAAAAACTCCATCAAAGTTTTGGAGCTACGCCCCTCCGTTCTGCTGCCCCCAGCATTTTGAAATCAAAAACACCTATATTTTCCACAGCTTTTAAGCTATAGCCACCAAATTTAGTGCCAAGATTGTTGATGAAAAGCCCCAAAATATTTGGATGCCACCCCCAGTCACCCTTCCACTATATTTGGATGCCGCCCCCAACCATACCGCCCCCAGCCCTCCTCTCACCATATTTTATTATTTTTAATTTAGTCGCCAAATTTGGTAGAAGGAAAGCAAATTGACATCATACACAGATTTACAGAGAAATTTGGATGCCATCCCACCCATACCGCCCCTAGCGCACCTTCCACCATATTTTACTATTTTTAATTTAGTCACCAAACTTGGTAGGATAGCAATTGATATTATAAACATATCTGCAGTAAAACTTTGATGATGAGCAAGAGTCACGAAATTTGGTATGAGGATAGCAATTGACATGATACACAGATCTTCAGAAAAAATTTTGCTGCCACAATATTAATTCTTTAAAAACTAAGATCTTAATTAATAGTCGAAAATAATCATTAAAAGTTGTTTTTAAAGCTGATCGACGAACTTTAAGGTTATAAAATATGTATCATAATAACAACAGAAAAAGCATAAACAAAATAAAATAAATGTTAATAAATAATATCAAATATTATAATGACAGTAGAAATAACATAAAATATATAAAATTAACAATGTTAACAACATATTTTTAATGAATGAAGATGTTGATGTTGACAACCAGAGACCAGAGGTAATTGTATGAAGACGCTTTAATGTTCTCCCCTTTTCGTATTGAGTTAGTTGGTTAGCCAAAAGACCGACATGATTGTAATATCGGTCACTGTTTTGACTATTAATTTGCTTCTTTCACCTTGCTAGTTATCAACAGCGCTCCAGGGCAAAATGACGCTAATTACTCCAATTTTAGTAACTCTATTCTGTCAATCATTCTCATTTAATCAAAACTCAAATGTTATAGGGTTTCCAGCAAAACTCTTCTCGTAGCATTCAGAGAACTTGCGCGTACTGATTATGTTAAGTATACTCAGCGAGTTTAAACATATGCGATAATTCCCGTCCTTTTCAAGTTCAAACGTCAAACTGCATTTATGTCCCCGTTATAGCTGAGTGTACGCTACTAGGCGACCTTAACTCTATCAAACCCGGCTTCTTGCCCGGTCCAGATGGAGTGCCAGGTTGTACACTAAGATACTGTGTGGATTCACTTTCTAAGCCCTTACATAAATTATTTAACTTGTCGGTTGGATTACTTAATTTTGAAATCAGCTCTTTTAGGTCGAATTAAAAATACTGTTCCAATTAAATCTACTAGTAATTGAATTTCCCAGGTCGATAAGGTTAACTTTTCTAGTTTTTTAAACCTTATTCTGAATTTTCGTTCAGTTTTAAATGTCATTTAAAATCTCAATTTAAATTAAATAATATTAACTATATTTGAAATTTAATGAATTTATATATAAATGAATAACTGTAAATTTGGTAACACAATAAGAGATGTCTCGAAGCTTTTTATTGAGTAGGGCTTGCACCGGTTTTAACTCAAAATAAAACGGTGCCCCTAAGTTGTATCACGTTTGCATGATTATGTATTATTGTAAACAAAAACTTTTTGCTCATGCTGAGTTTAAATGATTTTTTAACATCCAGTTAAGTTAACTTTTACTAGAGTTTTTCTTACTTATCAACTTAGGAGTCAATTTATCGGTCGATATTTTTTTCTGTCGTGTAAAGATAATAACTAAATTTTACGAAAAACGTTGACGGTTAGGTAAAATGTTTAGGTAGGACAAATTAAAATGTAACTAAAGCGGAAGGGGAGGTCGAGGATGAAACCTTGAAAGCCTGCGGAGCTCATTGCTGTTGTCCAACAACTGAAGAGCCAGCACATTTTCATGGTTCTCCAATCTTTGTAAGTACCTCTGGCTGTATTGAGTGATGGATTCTTTAGCTGTAGCCAACTTTAAGTCATTATAAATGATATCATTAATAACGTAAATCGGAGCACTCACTAAGGTGTGCAGAACTTTACGTTGAAAAGTTTGAATATTCGAGGCAGCTGCAGTGCCCCAAATCTGAATCCTATAAGTCCAAATATGGTTAATATGGTTAATTGCCTTGTAGACCAGGAATTTTTTACGTAGGCTGAGGCGTGATGCGGGTCTTAGCAGCCAGTTTCGGTCGATATGATGCAAAACGATTTTTTGGATTTCCAATTTAAAGTAACATTTTTATGCACATCCAAAAATATCACCTCTTTTTGTGGCAGCCTCAGCAACTCTGTCGCGTCTACCACCATAGCCAGGAGCCTTAGTACTTTTATGTTTGCGAACTTGCAAGCGGACTTCTCCATAATAATATTAACAATATTGCATAAAAGACTTTTCCATAGTCCTTGAGATCGACGCGTTCACACAGACAGATGAACATGGCTATAAAGACTTAACTTATGATGCAGAGCAAGAATTTAAACATTTTAGGGGATCGGAGATGCTTTCATTTTCCATCATTGAATAGATTTGAAAAAATCGTTATACCCTTTTGAATTATTTCATGGGCTCAAGGCAAAACTAAAATGATCATCGAGCTGTACAAGCATAAATTTCGGGAATCGCTTTTAAACTTGCCTTGTGAAAAATTATATGAAATTCTGTCTAACTTTTTCAGCTATGTAAAGTGAACTGAGTTAAAAAGATTTCATACTTCGCCATATAGTGTTTAAATTGGGAAAACAACTATGTATAAAAACAGACAACTAATGGATGTAATTGGCCATTGTCAAATGCTGACATTGAATAGTTTTTCAGCCAAATTATAGGTAAAAATAGACATTTAACGCTTTTATTGCAATAAGGTTAAGTTAAAATATTTTAAACATTAGATAATTACTTTTATCATTAGATTTTGGCTACGGGGACGAAAAAACAGTGAGTTGTAGCCAAGCGGGCTGGGATGCACACATGAAATTTTGACCTAAGGCTAAGGATACATTTGATTAAAAAACATTTAAAATTTAAGCTCTTATGTATGTTTTTAGAGTCGAAATATTAGACGCGGGCTAGGTATGTTCTTACATACTATAGGGATTTTGCTTAAGATAACATGAAAATACAAGTACTATAATCAAACAATATATAAGCATAAGGGTTACCGACACAGAAGGACGAATGCGTATAGATAATTTTGTATGGCGTGATGCTCGTACCCAGGGACTTGATTTTTATATTTTTGCCATAGAGCCGGCCCCAAACGATGTTCTCCATTGGTTGACTCTCGACTTGAGTCCAAATGTTTGACGCCTGACTCTGTGTGCCCTGTGTGTCGCGAGCCATGTTTCACTTGTTCGACTTTCTTATATATTTCGCAATAACTGTTTCTTTTCCGTTTAACTTTGATGCGCAAAAAAACATGCACACGTAAATTTGCAGTTATTCGAACTCACATACATAGCACAAAGTGACTTTAATATTATGCTCATGAAAGCGACGGTATTGAAAAAGGAATAAGATCAACAGTAAATTGGTGTTGCTCTTGTTAAATAACTTCAAAAAATCTTTTCTTATACACACAACACAATTACTGAACTGCGAACGTAGCCGGGCAGCTGTACTCATGTATGTTAGCAAGTTGAGCATAAGGTTGCCGCCATGGAGGGCTGCACGAATGTTTCAGTGCTGCAAAACTTCGAACTATGATATATTCAATCTTCTTTTCCTATCGATGGGTCATCGACAATATATTCTTAAATTACTTCCGATAGATTTTAAATGCTCAATAAATGGATAAATGCCGATTATTCTCATACATGTCTCTATTTTCTATCTCTCTGTCAATATAAACATATTGTTTCATTTATAAAATTTTGAGATCAATAAATAGTCCAACATGTTGATAATCGGCAAATAAGATATATGAGTAATATATCGTAGGTTTATTAAGAAGAGAAACAAGATAGTTTAAGCTTTTCACCTATTCGTTTAAAGGTGAAAAAATCTCTACAAACTCTGCAAATTGCATTTACCTTGATGACAGAAACAAATTCTATGAGTTCATTTAACATAGATATACATATGCTCATTTTTGGACAATATTATTTGCTTTCACCACTAGCTAAATAGCTAGCTAAACTAATCGCTCAGTCACAGCCCGCTGTTGTTTAACTGTGTTGAATTAATACAGAGCTATCGATAAAAATTGGGCAGCCCTAGTTTGCGGCGTCATTTGAAGCTACTGTAAATTATTACCAATACTAGCACAATAATGAAAACGAAGGCATAAAAGACAACAGCAGCAAAGTACACAAAATAAATAACTAAATAAATAATAAGACTATCTATCGTTGAAATTTGAGTTTGTGTTGCTTGGGAGTGTACAAATTGCCTAGTAGGAGGTAAGCAAAATATTTTGCGTGTTGAGTTTTGATTTGAAGATCATGACGTTACCGCGCGCCGAGACGCCACTCCGTCGATCAGCAGTGGGCAGCCACCATGAGAGTATGTTGCGTGATCTGACGACCAGGATAAATGACGATGAGGCAGAGCGTCGCGAAGCGCGGCGCCGCACGATACAGCAGAATCAAACGCGTCCCAGGGACAGTAGCGTTTTGGAGTCGATTGAAGAAAACGAAACGATACGCAATTGCCTGGAGATATACAACGGCAACAAGCTCAGCCGTGACAATGCGTGGAGCCTGTCATTGATCGATACGCTATCCTCTCTACTTGATCGACATCACAAGACCTTAAGCAACTTTAAGGTAAGCTGAGAAATTTTTTCGTAGAACATTCAGAATAAATAATTTTATACTTGCGAGAATGATATATTTTGTCATAAAATATGCAAAGAATTAAGGTAAGAGAAATTCTTGGTAAAGAAATTTTTTTATCTGTCTTTATAAAACTTAATTCTAACAATATATGCTTTTTAAGATGGCTGGCTCTTCGCTCGAAGCCTCGTCTAAAGTGTATGGCTTGCGAGTGGATTCCATTTACGTGGATGCGATGCGAATGTCAGCGGGTCTTAATGCGCGCACTTTAACAGAACAGCAGCTGAATGCGGCTACCGATCGCGACGTTAGTGTTGCGGCCAATGCAGAACAATCTGCTATTGAACCTTCGTCAGCAGCGGCACCGAAACCAAAAAAACGTGCACGCAAACCCGTTTCAACGGTGACTAAAAATAAGGAAACACTAAATGCACGATTGGATACTGCGCCTTTGCAGGATCCAGTATTTGGAAAACTCAACTCCACAGTGGGTTCAATAAATGCCTCGAATAGACTTATGCACAACATACTTCCTACAGAGGATTCGGAGCTCCGACTGCGAACTAATTATCTCTTCTGGAATTCAGAGAAGCAGTTAGCGCATGTTCAGGATTACACTTCAATGCTCCCTTATAACAAAAATTTGGGTACACAGTCGCTCGTCAGCGCTGAGTGGGCCATAAAACTGCGGCGTTACGATCAGCAACTGAAATTGCGTCCATTGCATTCTGGTTATATCATCACTGATGCGCCCAATCCATGCAATGCCAACCAGTCAGTTGCCCAACAGTTAGCAGAAAATGAAGATACTGGCATAGATAATGCTGATGAATTTTATGACAATCCCAAGGAGCTATCCATGGCATTTGACATCAATGCCGATTGCGAGCCCATGCCTGAGCTGGATGTGCCGGCGGCAACTGTTCTAGAGGTGGACTACAATGAGCTTGAAGAGCTGACAGCCGAGGAGCGTACAACATTGCAACATTGTCGCGCTCTACGCAAAAATCCTACGCTTATAGATGATTTGCGGCCCGTTGATGGCAGCTCTAAGCTGGAATACTCTTATAGACCAATGGATCAAATATGCCAGTTCTGGGCGGGACCATCACATTGGAAATTTAAGCGCTCTAGGGCTCGCAGTACTTTTGGCCAGACTAACGCTCAGGAGAATATTGCTGCTGCTGGCGGCTTTAGCAGCAATGCCACAGCAGCTGGAGCACGCGCGCGTCGTGCGGCGTTGCAGGCCGCAAAGCGTCGTAGTAAACAGCTAATCTTTGGAGAGTGTACTGAGAGTCTGTTTCAGACTCTTGATGCAAATACGAAACTGCGCAAAGCCAATTATCAAAAGCGCTGGGATGCTCGTAAACTGATATTGCCTACTAAGTTCGAGTTTGACCCAAATTATTTTTATAAATATGATTATGCACCTAGCATTAAAGTGAGCCGAAGATTTGGTGTGCAAGACGAAGATGATGAAATGGATATTGACAATATTGCTGCTGATGATGGTACCGACGATGTTGAGCTCTTTGACAATGATAATTTTGACGCGGACACTCCTCATTTAACTGGAGATTTGAATGTAAGCAGCATGCAAATAGGCGGTAACAAAAGCGACAACTTTTTGGACGGTGATTCTGCAACTTATGGCATACTCAGTCAAGCGAATAAAATTATGCGGCATAACTGCAATGATACGGTTCTGGAAATAGCCACCGATTTTGAGGGAGCACCAACACAGGTGAGTGGGGATATCAATCAATTTAATCAAATATATTTCCAAAGATTACAAAAAGGCGTTATGTACTGTTTGATGTGCGAAAAACAATGGAATCTATTAATTTATTTGTTTATTTATCAAATCTAGTATGTAATACTTAACGTAATACTAGTTTTGAGGAGTTATGGCTGCTGAGGCATACTACTGTATAAGCTATAAATAATTTAGTATAGTTTATTTATTTATTTATTTATTTATTGTCAGCTATGAACAGCTGACATGAGAATAAAACTAATTAAAGTAATCATAATGAAAATAATTAAGTTTAAAGTAAAATTTAAAATTATGTGAAGTGCTGAAAGTAAATTAAGGTTGAAACAATTATAAAGTTAACGTTAAAGCTCTGGGAAATTCAACAAGAAAATAAGTGGCCCAACATTTGTTGCGTGGATTGGGAAAAACCCAGAAAAACCCAATCAGACCAGTGGTAGGTTAGTGATTAGTGGTTACGATTAGATAAGGCAGAAAGGATAGATCGTTTTAGTACTGGAGTCGAGGTCTCCAGAGAGACAAGAGAATAAAGTTTGTTATAGTCAGAACATAATACACGAAATGGTTCATGAATTAAATAGTTGCTCGAGCAACGATCGAGGCTGAGGGGTAAAAAGTTACGTGTGGATCTAATGGGAACATTTAATTTTATTCGACTTAGAAGAACTGATGAGTCGATTTCACCATTAAGTAGATTATTGACAAATACTACACCATGCATAATTCTACGGTTCAACAGGGAAGGAAGATTAATTAAAAGAAGTCTACTTGAATAGGGGGGAAGGTCTATTCCAGGAACCCAGTTAAAACATCTGAGCGCAAACAGAAGAAATTTCCTCTGCACTGATTCAATTCTTACCTGGTGAATCCCGTATTGCGGGGACCACACACAAGATCCATACTCCAGGATGGGACGTACTAGGGATGTATATAGCGTTTTAGTGGTGTAGGGGTCATCAAACTCTTTAGACCACCGCTTGATGATGCCAAGAACGTTTATGGCCTTATTGACCATCGACGATATGTGAGAATCAAATTTTAATTTGCTATCAAGAATGATGCCTAAATCTTTAATTTCAAAAACGCGGACAAGTGGTGAAGCATCAAGCACGTAGTGAGCATTATGAAGGGTACCTCTACAAAAAGTCATGATTTTACACATTGAACAATTTAAATTAAGTAAGTTATAACGGCACCAAGCTGACAGTGCTCCCAAGTCTGACTAGTAAGTTACTAAGAGAATCATCATTATTGGTGAAACATAGCTTTACATCATCAGCAAACATAAATACACGAGAATTAGTAACAACAGCAGGAAGATCGTTAATAAAGAGATTAAATAGCAATGGTCCTAGGTGACTCCCCTGAGGGACACCTGAGGTAACAAAAATAGGTTTAGATACAGATGATTTAAAAAATACTTTTTGTGTTCGGCCACACAAGTACTCAGAAAGCCACGACAGGAGTTTTACTGGAAATCCAATAATATTTAATTTTTTAAGCAAAAAGAATGACTAACAGAATCAAATGCCTTACTAAAATCTGTGTAAACGACGTCAGTTTGCATTTTTGCTTGAAACCCTTTGATAACAAGTGAGGTAAACTCAAGAAGGTTGGTGGTAGTAGATCTTCGCCTAACAAAACCGTGTTGATAAGGGGATAAAATTGAACAACATAAGTGCTGCAATTGAGAGCATATAATTTTTTCCAAGACTTTCGGAATGGCAGACAACTTGGATATACCCCTATAGTTTTTAACGTTAGACTTAGAAGAATTTTTATGAAGTGGAATAATAAAAGATTCCTTCCATATACCAGGAAACACAGCTGAGTCAACCGATAAGTTAAATAATTTATGTAAAGGTTTACAAAGTGAATCCGCACAGTATCTAAGTATACAACCTGAAGTGGAATAATAAAAGATTCCTTCCATATACCAGGAAACACAGCTGAGTCAACCGATAAGTTAAATAATTTATGTAAAGGTTTACAAAGTGAATCCGCACAGTATCTAAGTATACAACCTGGCACTCCATCTGGACCGGGCAAAAAGCCGGGTTTGATAGAGTTAAGGTCGCCTAGTAGAGTACACTCAGCTATAACGGGGACATAAATGCAGTTTGACGCTTGGACTTGAAAAGGATAGGAATTATTGTAACTATATGAACTCGATGAGTATACTGATTGAAAATACTTAGCAAATAGATCGGCCACTGCCTGATCGGTATTTGCTTTTGTACTATCAAGGTAAACCGAGGATGGCAAGCAAGAAGATTTACGTTTTGAGTTAACAAATTTATAAAACTGTTTTGGATCACGGGAAAAGTTTAATCTGCAACGATTGAGATAATTGTTGTAACAAAAAGTGTTTTTCGAAATAAAATTTGACTTTGCAATTATATACGAGGATAAATCTATGGTATTTCCATATTTTTTAAATTTTTTATAGGATCTTGTTTTCACGTTTTTTAATTTTGAGAGTTCCCTCGTAAACCAAGGTGGTTTATTTTCACTTGGAGGAACATTGAGGGGAACACAGATATCCAAATGCGAATTCAAGGTCCTGTAAAAAATGGTAATGGCTGTTTCTATATCACTACAAGAATAAAGGTGAGACCAATTAGTGTGATGAAGAAGATCATTCAATTTTTTAAAGTTAGTTTTACGAAAACATCGGGTTTTTAAAGAATTTTTAGATGCTGGTATAAGGTTAAAAAGTTCAAAGGAAAGTTCTAAAGTTGGATGGTAGGTATCTTCAGGAAGCACTAAAGGGTGTACTCTACTAACATTACTACAATCAGAATCAGAAACGAATATCAAATCTAACATTTTATTACTACTGTTCTGCACCCTGTTAACTTGTGATAGGCCTAACTCTAAAAGGCCCTCGATAAAATCATCAGAAGTGGCCGGTAATTGCGCCGAAGATGTGTCGTTCACAGACCATACATTATGTGGCAAATTAAAATCACCAACCACTATAAGTTGATCAATATCCGTCAACAACGACGCAACAAGTTGCAGGGCATTCAGATGGGATATGTAAATGTTATTATCAGAATTGGGAGGAATATATGAGCAAGTAATATACAATGAGCGGCCGCTACATAATATTTTAACACAAAGAAACTCTATACCCGGATAATCATGGGAATGAATTTGTTCAGAGGAAATACAAGAATCAACAGCAATGAGAACACCGCCCCCCTTGCGGGAGGTGCGATCGCATCTGTACAAGTTATACTTATTAGGCAAAACGGAATAATCAGATATATTAGGTTTTAACCAGGTTTCTGTGAATGCAACTATCTGTGAATCAAAGGACAAGCTGTTTACATAAAGTTCAGAAAGTTTAGTGTTAAGGCCTTGAACATTTTGATAGGCCAAGCTAACTACTATTATTAGTTTTTTGCCGTGGAAGTTGAGGCAACAGGTTGGATATCTGGCGGTGCACTACTGATTCTAATACCATTATTAACGTTGTTTCGCCGATTAACATACTCCTTTACCACGAGCTTTGGCGGCCAAAACTTTTCTGAACAAATTGTTGCGAAAAGTTCGGGCGGAACACTCAGCTTGAAGGAAGATATGCTCGGGCATGTATAAACTTAAACTTTTCAACATTAATAAAAGGGGAGTCTATTTTACTTTTAACATAGGCACTCACATCTTCCAACGAAGTGTCGGATGCTAGCCTAGACACGAATATAAATTTATTGATAGGCACAACAATAAGAGGTTTGGGGGCCCCAAGTGTACCTATAGAAGAATTAATAGGGACGCATGCTGTGGATATTGAGGGTTCATTTATAGGATTGTGAGTAGAGTTGCGAGCAGGCGAATTAAATAACATCAATGGGCATGTTAATGTGCCCATTGGAGGATTTACACTAGGGACTAGAAGAGGTTTGGTTGGTTGGATAGGTGGAGCTTTTAACGAATTACTATCCGAAGCCTTTTTTCGTTTCGGAGAATCTACAAGTACCCTGCCATTTTTAAAATTTGACTCTAGCTCTTTAAATGATATATGCAAATTGTTAAACGCAACCTGCATAGCTTTAAAGCCTGCGTGAGTCTGCCTTATGAACTTTGAAGATTCATTCATCGCTTCTCTGCAGGGCTCACAGTACCATTTTAAGCCAGTATTTGCTAGTAAGCAGTCTCTTATTTTGGCTGTAAAGCCCGAACATTTTAAGTGGATCATGTTATCACATAATCTACATAAAATAAAGTCTTGGTTGTTGGACCCAACCAATTTGCAACTTGAACTGCAGCAAGCAAGCATATTGAGTATAATTTAATAAATATGGAATGACCTAGAAAAGTTGATATGCTTTATCAAACAAAAAGTAGGGTGCTAGAATGAAGTAAGAAAATGACAATTCAATGAGCACTTTAGAAACAGTAAAAATCAGAAGAGCGCTTAAGCGAGAGAGCGTGAGCGCACTAGCAGATTTATCCGCGCGTACGTCGGATAAGAGCGGACGAAAACGTGAGAGGACTGATGCTGGCAAGCAAGAGCAAGAAAAATAGACAAGCTGTTTGTTGTTAGTGTACGAACGACAACACAGAGTAAGCAAACGCAAATATACTGATATATTTTACTGATACTAAATGTACCATGTCGAGCATATTGGCTTTGTACATGCTGTGTCCGTCTCGTCTGCATTATAATCAATAATTTAAAATCATATAATTCATATATTTTAATTTTACATTTAATTAGGTGACCGCACACCAGCGTTCCGGTCTGAAATATATATTCAATGATAAATTGAACATATATTTATCCATAAACGAATTAACAGAAATACGGGTTTTCAGATTTGTTGATAATAATATGTTTGGGAGGCAAGTCGCAACCTCGTAGCGGACACGGAACGCATAGAAAAGTCGGTTATTCCTCAACGACAATCGGCTGTTATTTTTTTGATTAGTGCTTCTTTTTTTACAGTACACACAGCAGCCATGTTTTATTTGGTTTGTTCGTGTTTTGCATTGCTGTCCTATTGCTGTGCTCCTGAATATTGCATAATGTATGTACAAATTTTATGTATGCCTGCTTGCACTCGTGCGTATATATGAATATGCTTATATGTACATGCAACTGTGCGTTTGACATTTTTCTGCAGTTTTGGTTGACTTAGGCTGTGAAATGATTTTTTATATATTGTTTGCGTGTCCCTTTGTGTATACACGTGCCTATTTAATTGTAGGGTTTGCATTGTCGTTCATTAACCTGTTTTAATTATGTATATGTACATTAATTGAGTTTACCGCTCCATATTATGCAAATGATTCGCCTTCCCTCATTGAGCTCAAAATACTTGGTTGGCAAGGTGCATATCAGTGGCTAGTGCAAGTGTTTTGTAGGGTGGGACAGATATCAAAAAGTCACAGAATACGTAAGGCAGAGAAGCTATCAGTCGTATCCAAGAACCATATTGATTTGAAGAAAAAACCTGGCTTCTGCTAACATTTGTCCACACAACTTTTCTTCCTGATTAATGCGCTTTAGTATAAAAAAAACACGAATTTGTCTTCCAAGGCAGCCAAATATCAGTTTTGGTGCTTCTCATCATACATTTACTCAATTATACTTTCTAACATATTTTGCCATCGCAACGACTAAGTTCCTTCACAAATACCGAAAGTGTATTCAGAAGTCCATTTCTTTGTAAAATCCAGTTTCTGAAAACTCGGAATATAGTAACGTAAAATTAGATAATGTGCCGGCAGACCAAGCCGGAGACAACACAGTCCTAATTTGCTAGACGCTTGTTTATGAGCTGCGCGCCTGTTGCTGGCTTGTAATATTATTGTATGTATGTATGTACATATATGTATTATTACATTCAATGCAGCAGGTATATTCGAGCAAAAGTCTAAAATTGCCAGTCAAACCAAATTTTATTAAAATTTTGTGACAACAACAAGAGAAACGAATGTGGCAACATTTAGTTGGGCCGTACGCATCGGACACTTCGTTGTCAAAACAAAAGGCTATACAATGATGGCCGTTGTGCAAAGGCGGCTGGCATTGTAGCGAGTGGAATATGTAAACAAATAAGAAATACTGGCATTTGCCTCAAAGATTGTTTGATGCAGATGGGGATGCCAAAAGCCTATTTTGCTTCCAAATTTGGTGACTCTAGCTCAAAGTTTGTTAAATGTATGGGCTGGGGGCGGTATGGGGGCGTGGCATCAAAATTTTTGGTGAAGAAATATGTATCATGTCAATAGCTATCCTCATACCAAATTTGGTGACTCTAGCTCAAAGTTAGTAGAATATGGAGGACGGTGGGCTGGGGACGGTATGGGTGGGGGGCGCCGTCCAAATTTTTTGGGTTTCTTCATGACCAATAATCTTGGCACCAAATTTGGCGGCTCTAGCTCAAAAGCTGTGGAAAATATAGGCGTTTTTATTTCAAAATGCACGGGGCTGGTGAACGGGGGGGCGTGGCTCCTTAACCTTGATGCAGTTCTTTGGGGATCGTAAACAGCTATCTTCCTACCAAATTTGGTGACTCTAGCTTTAACGCTTTGTAAAAATACACGCATTCCCGTTTTTAGTGAAGCATTGGGGCGGCTTGGGACAGCTTGGGCAGTATGGATTGGCGTGGCATCCAAAGTTTTTATGTTTTTTTTTTTGGGGGGCTGTAACCACCTATCTTGGCACTAAATTTGGTGGCTCTAGCTCAAAAACTTTATAAGATATAAGCATTTCTGTTTTATAAACTCGGGGGGACTGGGGCGGAATGGGTGGGTGTGGCTCCAAAATTTTTGATGCAGTTTTTTGGGGGTTCGTAGTAGCTATCTTCTCCCCGAATATGGTAGTTCTAGATCACCCATCCTGGCACCTCATTTGGTGGTTCTAGCTCAATAGCTGTGGAACATATAGGCATTTCCTATTTTCAACTGCGGGGGTTTGGGTAACGTAGAGGCGTGGCTCAAAAAATTTGATTTAGTTTTTTTATGGTTATCTTCCTAGCAAATTTAATGACTCTAACTCAAAAAGCTTGGAAGATACACGCATTACCGTTTACAGTGAATCTTAGCACCGAACTTGGTGGCTCTAGCTCAAAAACTGTAAAAGATATAAGCATTTTTGGTTTAAAGCTGCGTGTGGGCTGGGGTCGGAATGGGTAGGCGAGGCTAAAAAATTTTTGATGCAGTTTTTTGGGGGCTGTAAGTAGCTATCTTCTCCCCAAATTTTGTTCTTTAGTTCTAGCTGTAAGGGCATGCGAAATAGCTGTATTTATCGATTTTGAGCTATCGAATTTATAACCCCAATATTAACACATTATCTGTCCCGGCCATAGATAAAGATACACTGAGCCAAAAAGTATTGGCACACTTAACAAATCAGAGTTTCCTGTGCATTAACTTTTCTCCCAATTAAGCTTTGTCAAAAATGGAAAACAGTTTTCATTAAACTCATTTATTAACAAGAAAATCAAAGAAAAAAAAACTAAATTTATGCTAGGGTTTCTTAGCGTAACCTTTAAAAGTAAAAAAGGCACAAATTTACATCAAACAAGTAAGAAGGCTCTAGTCGGGATAGCCCGACCAGAAGATACCCTGAACCCAGTTGCAGGCCTTGCGTCCTAAAAGTATGCTTCAAATAATTATCACTTTAAGCAAAACTCATAACTGACTTAACTTTACGATATCTCTGGTGTTTCATAACCGATTTAGACGAAATTTTAAGAAAAGGTCTATCGTTATTACCCATTACACCAACCCCCATTTATATATTTTCCAAATTCGATAGTTATTTGTTATCGATTCCATGTGTATATCGAAAACCAGAGTAGTTATCGATAATTTGAAGCAAACTTGTTCTGCTCATGGTATAGGAGAACTTATATTCAAAATCTGAAGTCTCTAGCTCTTGTAGTCTCTGAGATCTACGCGTTCATACAGACGGACAGACGGACGGACAGACGGACATGGCCATATCGACTCGGCTATTGATACTGATCAAGAATATATATACTTTATGGGGTCGGAGATGCTTCCTTCTGCCTGTTACATACTTTTGCACAAAACCATTATACCCTGATTTATCCATTTTATGGGTTCAGAGTATAAAAAGTAATGGCACACACTGTATTCTAGCTGCGCGTTTGGCGCAACAACGGTAAACTCCCGTTATTCTTCACTTTTTCTTACAACTTAGTCGTTCGTTTTCGTATATCTTTGTATATCTTTGCATATGGCAAGGATTGTTGGAAAGTGTCATAGGGTAAATATTGGGAAGAGTATGAATGAGCAGCAATAGCAAAACTGAAATTTGACTGCCTTGGCAGACAAAATCTTATGTTTTTTATTTCGACACTTTCCAACAACCCTTGCCATACAGTTACGCAAAGTTGCGAAAAAATTACGAAAGTGTATTCAGTAGTGGATTGGTACATATGTAAAAGGGAAAATATCAAAAATAGCAAAAACCATGGTTGAATTATACATGGTTAAGTCGTGAGAGCATGCTCGCTCAATTTTTAGGAGCCTGTTGTTAGTCGCAAGGCAGCTGTCAACGTGATAAGTTGTGAGTGCGGACGAATTTTTCGTGGAATTTTAAGGTTACGTTACTTTTTTAGAACTATGTTTATATGCTTTATACGTTTATACATGTTTCATGTCATTTTATTTCATTTACATAATCAGCTTAAATTGTTGTTTACACATGTAGCCAAAAACACAGAACGCTCTGATATTAGAACCTCTGTTGAAAAATGTAAAAAAAATCACACATCGTTCTATCTCTTTTTTGCTCACTAAAACAAGACGACGAAGCAATATCGAAACAGCAATTATGCTATCTCTCTTGCACTCGCATGGTCTTATCAACAGGCTCCTTCTGCCGCGCATGACTTAACCTTGTATAATTCAACCATGGCGAAAACCTCGGCAGGCAGGCCCAGCAAGAAATATATGTATCAATCGCACTTGCATACAATATGTACCAACAACTTTTTACCGTTTTTGCTGTCCGCTGACCCGCCGCCTCTCCTTTAATC
The DNA here is from genome assembly GCA_035044585.1 of Scaptomyza polygonia. NCBI lineage: Eukaryota > Metazoa > Arthropoda > Insecta > Diptera > Drosophilidae > Scaptomyza > Scaptomyza polygonia. The sequence continues at coordinate 120,299 of JAWNNU010000658.1, forward strand.
GACGGGCCGCGAACAAACCAACAACGCGCTGGCTTGTCGTTGCTGAGACGCACAAGCTGCACAAATAAAAAATACCCCTTGAACCAATATTCAATAATTGTCAATGAAAAATCGAATATATGATTTAAATATATATATTGTTGATGCTAGAATATAAACAATAAACAATGCTAGAATAAACATGTAGAATTGAAATAATTTTAACGAATTTCAAGTTTTGCTATTTAATTGCACAAGGTTAATATTAAGTTTATACTACCCTTCCAACTTTGACTTTAATAAGCATATTGAAGCAAAACTCAAGAACTGCCGATTTACAATTTTGTGAAAATAACAAGAATACAGACCGCGCCTACAGCGTTGCCGAAAAGCAACAAAAACTAGTAAAAAATACTTTTGGTTGTTGTACTTTTTGTTGTATTTTGGCAGCCATGCACGGCGTATACACATATGTATAAACTTGCTGTTTGTGGGCAAAGAAATATGCGTTGATAGAATTTTGTGTGGCGAGACATTGTTGTTGCTGCTTGTGAGAAATACTTTATGCATGGATTACTTTGATATTATTCGATTATAAATTTATAACATTTATGTGCAATCATCACATCGGTTATAATGTGTCATTGTATTTTTAATATATTTGCGGATTAAATGTAATTATGTCTGTATATGTTTTATTAGTTCTAAGTTATTTCAATAGTAATAAGAAACCTGTAATAAATAGTAACAAATATAGCAATTAATAATAAATATACACATATTGTTAACATTGCACTTCTTTATGTTCCTCAACCTGTTAATAAATTGCCAAAATCCTAAAAGTGCGGCAGGTCAGTTAATGCCATAGCAATAACCACTCATACAAATGAGCTGGATATACATACATTAACACACACATGCAAATGCAAGGCATAGAGAAAAATATAAAAAATCTAGGCAAAGCACAAAGCAGGTAGCCCAACCAAACCAAACTCACATGTATTCACATACTAATGCATTATGCCCGTTGGTTGGTTGCCTACCCCCCGCGCGCCCTCTCTATCTACAAACAGCTCACACTGGCTGCGAGCTCGCTCACATATGAACGCATACATATGCACAACGATTGGATCCAGCGGCTCGAGTCTGCCGTTGCCCAACGTTCGCAAGCAAAGCAGGCAAAGGAATGACTTGCAGGTTTTGCGCTGCACATTTTGTCGGCAAAAATTTGCGGCGAGAGACCGCTCATTTCGCTCTTTTTTCTGCCTGGATCTGATCTCACTGGTACTGAAGGATAAACTTCGCCGTACTGAATGAATGCTCTATATTATTTTCTGCTTAGTGGTATGACTGCAATCACTTTTGATCGCTATTTTATCAGAAGAAGATCAAAATGAAAAGAGATGCATAAATTTATCATAAAACCGTACTTGGAGAATAAATCTTATCGCGAAATTGGCACCATTATCAGCAAATTATGGTCCAGCGTGCGGAACATTGTGATGGACTACTTAAACACTGGAAAAATATCATCTGAATGCAGATCAGGCTGGCCAAAAAAATTAACGGAACGCCAGGAGCGAGTTGTAGTATCCACAGTGGCACAAAATACAAAAACCTAGGCCGTGAAATTATGCGAGAAGCTCCAAGAATCGTTTGACATCAATTTCATCCCACAAACTGTACGGAATACCCTATACAATGCTGGGTATCATGGTCGAGCTCCTCGACGCAAGCCCTTCATTTCGGAGGTCAATAAAATAAAGAAGCTAGTATTTAACAAACATCACTTAAATAAGCCGGATACATTTTGGTACACTATTATATTTAGTGATGAGTCAAAATTTTATCTATTTGGGTCAGACGGAACACAGAAAACTTGGCGGAAGCCCAAAAAAGAGCTGCAAGAAAATAACTTGCTCAAAACAATAAACCACGGTGGAGGTGACGAGATGGTTTGGGGGTGTTTTGCGGCGTCTGGAGTTTGAAACCTCGTGTTTGTTGACGAGAGAATGGACAAGCATGCTTATCGCGACATTCTGATTAACAATTTAAGTCTAAGTGTCGAGAAACTGGGCCTTAATGGCACGAATTGGCAGTTTAAACAAGACAACGATCCCAAACATTCGTCCCATCTGGTGCAGGAAAGGTTAATATATCATTGCAAGCAGTTCAAAACACCCCCCCCAGTCACCGCATTTAAATCCTATTGAGCATGTGTGGCACCTACTTAAGCGGAAGATACGATCTCACCACATTACATCTAAGGATTCGTTAAATCAGGCATTATCTTAAAAATGGATCAAAGTAACACCTTCTGAAAAGGCAAAACTGGTAAACAGTATGAAGAGACGTTTGCAAGCCGTTGTGCAGTCAAAAGGAAGCCCCACACAGTATTAGCGTGTTTCAGTTGCAATGCATAATACTGATTACGCCATCTGTGCCAATACTTTTTGATGTAAATTTGTGCCTTTTTTTACTTTTAAAGGTTACGCTAAGAAACCCTAGCATAAATTTAGTTGTTTTTTCTCTTATTTTGTTGTTAATAAATGCGTTTAATGAAAACCGTTTTCCATTTTGACAAAGCTTAATTGGGAGAAAAGTTAATGCACAGAAAACTCTGATTTGTTAAGTATACCAATATATTTTTGACTCAGTGTATGTGCAAAGTTTCAAGTCTCTAGGTTGAGGTGTGGAAAAAGTTGCGCTTATACAGACGGTCGGACACCATGACGGGCATTGCACAAACCCAATATGCTCATTACCTTCGGTATCGAGTATAATAAAAATTTGTATTCTCACATATCTTCGATGGTCAATACTTTACTGGTCCGTACTCCACTTTATATAACATATTTATTTATTTCTTGATATATTGTCAGCTACCAGCAGCTGACATGAAATCAAAATTAATTCAAAATAAAATATCGTTAAAATACTTAAAGTAAAATATGAAATTATATATGTCTGAAAGTAAATTCAGGTAAAAATTCGAAAAAGTTAATGTTAAAGCTCTGGGAAGTTCAACCAGAAAATAATTGGTCCAACTTTTGTTGCGTGGATTGGGAAAAACCCAATAAGACCAGCTTTAGATTAGTGATAAGTGGTAACCATTAGATTAAGAAAAAAGGATCGGTCGTTTTAGTTCTTGAGTTGAGGTATCCAAAGAGACACGAGAATAAAGCCTGTTATAGTCAGAACACATATTACGAAATGGTTTATGAATTAAGTAGTTGCTTGAGCAACGATCGAGGCTAAGAGGTAAAACGTTTTGGGTAGATTTAATTGGGACATTTAATTTTATTCGACTCAAAACAACTGATGAGTCGATTTCACCATTAAGTAGACTAGTGATAAATAACAATCCATGCATAATTCTACGGTCCAACAAAGTTGGGTGATAAAGGGCGGGTAGGGTTTTAAGGGCGAGAAAAACGAATATTTTTATGATTTTTTTTCGGCGAAATCAACAATATAATTTTAGTAAATTTTATTACAAATTATTGTACAACTTTTGAAGTATGTCACAAAAAATTTTCAAAGAAAAATATTAATAAATAAGCCGGTGACGGTGAATCTCCATAGGTGCCTTGAAAAAAGGTGGTTTTGCGGTGTTCATTATAACTCGTTACCGGATTATCTAAAACAAAAAAATTGATATGCATTTTAAAGGTGATGTATTTCTCGAGGTAATCAGCAAGAGTTTTTGTTTTTTTTCTTCTATTTTTTACAGCACTTCGAAGGGAAAAACGCGGTTTTAGTTAAAAAAATCGTGGTTAATTTGTTATTAAAAAATAGAAAATGATAAAAAAAAAACTTGCTAATTACCCGTTGATTTATGTGAAGAAGTAATGTTCAAGTTTTCAAAAGGATCGGTTCAGTAGATTTTGAGTTCTGATGTTCCCAAACTTAAAAAAAGACGTTTTTGGGAAAATCGATTTAAAGTTTATCATACGTGAAAATTCGAAATAAACCATCAATAAAAGAATATTAATTTTTATACTTACATAGAGTTATCAATGCCAGCTCCATACAGTGAAACACTGTCACACAGCATATCCAATGCATATTTTTGCTCTTGGGATAACAAAAGAAATTGCAGCTGCTAATAGGGGTATCGAGCGTCTACCGGGCAGGTATAAAAATCAGGTAGCACGGCCGGTCGTTTGAAACGCTGTAACTCCGTTAGTTTTACTCGGATTGACTTGAAATTTCGACATAATATTCTCGACATATAATTCATTCAGAAAAAAAATAAAAAAAAATGAAAAAAAAATAATTTTAAAACCCTACCCCGCCCTTAATTAAAAGAAGTCTACTTTAATACGGGGGGTAGGTCTATTCCAGTTAAATTTTCTAAACGCAAATGAAGACCACACTCAAGATCCATACTCCAGAATGGGACTGATATTTCAAATTTAGTTGTAACACGTGAACCTGCCTCAAAAAACTCGTTTTGTTTAGATATTGAAACCAATTGAAACATATATATTTATTTTATTTTTATAGGTTACTAAAGTAATCGTGCCTTTTGCAAAGCGTGCTAAGGTTATTGACATGAAGAATCTAAAGCGTAGCTGCAATTGCTTAATTCAAAAACAATTGTTGAATGCGGTGGAGGAAGAGAAAATACCTGCACATCCAAAAGGAAAAGAAGAGCACTATTCAAAAGGTATGGCCAATTTTAATGAGATGTACGAAATGTTACCAGGCATCTTGACCCCAAAAATGGCTGATTCGCTGTCGCCGTCTGTGGCGCTGTATGCTGTTCTTCACCTAGCCAATGATATGAAACTACGCCTCATCCCACAGGATGATTTGGACAACATTATAATAAGACAGGTATCTGAATAAGATACCAAATTAAACAAACATTACAATTGTCCTTTTGTATGTCAAAGTCCGTGTCTTTGTGTGTATGTAAAGTTGTGTGTTTGACAATTGGAATAATAGTAAACTCCAAATTGATGTAATGTTTTTAACAGCTATAATCGCAAATCAATCTTAGCTCTATAAAAAAAAATAAATTTTTTTATAAATCTTCGATTATACAAATAAGGATAAGAAAGCAAAAGCCCATCTGTGGTTTCTTTCGTTTCTGGTTTATTTTGAATAATTTTACGACGCCATATAACAAATACTCTAAGATTGGTTTTGATCCACAAATTAGTTTCCACGTATTTTCGACTGGTATTTCTAGTCAAATGCTAGTCTTTTTCGAAACGCAATTGAGTCACATTTATTTGTTTATATAATTTTTTATTGTCAGCTATGAGCAGCTAACATGAAATCCCAATTAATTCAAAATTAAAATATCGTACAAAAAACTAAATTAAAAGAAAAATATAAAATTAAAAATATATAAAAAAGTGTGTTAACGTTAAAAAAAAACAAGAAGAAACGTTGCAGTCGGACGCTCCCGACGGCAGTATACTCGATACCAGCGGATACGGCAGGGGTGTACGCTGCTTCAAAGACTATGGTGTAGGTATGGTGCAGATGGGGATGCCAAAAGCTATCTTCCTTCCAAATTTGGTGACTCTAGCTCAAAGTTTGTTAAAGGTAGGGGCTGGGGGCGCTATGGGGGCGTGGCATCAAAATTTTTGCTGAAGATCTATGTATCATGGCAATAGCTATCCTCCTATCAAATTTGGTGACTAGCTCAAAATAGTAAAATTTGGTAGAAGGTGGGCTGGGGGCGGAATGGGTTGGTGCGGCATCCAATCTTTTTGGTTTCTACATCAACAACCTTAGCTCAAAAGCTGTGGAATATAAAGGCATTTCTGTTTAACTGCGGAGTGGTTGGGGAACGGGAGGGGGTGGCTCTAAAACTTTGATGCAGTTTTTTGCGGGTCGTTAACAGTTAACTTCCAACCAAATTTAGTGACTCTAGCTCAAACACTTTGGAAGATACACGCATTACCATTTTTAGCAAAGCGTTGGGGCGGTTGGGGGCTCTAGGGCAGTATTGATGGGCGTGGCATCCAAAGTTATGAATTTGGTTGAATGTTGGTGGCCCTAGCTCAAAAACTGTTGAAGATATAGGCATTTTTGGTTTTAAACTGCGGGTAGGCTGGGGGCGGAATGGGTGGGCGAGGCTCCAAAACTTTTTATGCTGTTTTTTGGGGGTTGTTAGTAGCTATCGTCTCCTCAAATTTAATAGTTCTAGCTGTAAGGGCGTGCAAATAGCTGGATTTATCGATTTAGAGTTATCGAGTTTATCGATTTGCCAGGCCCCTATTTATCGTAAAACTCCAATTGACACTATAGTTTACTATGCCATAGATCAAGACTCTAACTTGCAGGGTGTGGAAAAAAGTTGCGAACATACAGACGGACAGTCACCATGACGGACATTGCACAATATCGAGTATAATGAATAATTTAAGCAACAGTGCAGGTTAAAAAACCAATTTAATGATGATTACATTGATCCAGTTACTGCTGATCAAGAAAGACGATTACGAAGATCTGAGTCAAACTGCGCATATCAGGAAAAATGGAAGCGTCTTGCTGGAAAACAAGTAGACGAACTAGAAGAAACTGAAGCTCACCTGGCAAGACGTATAAGACCCCTTTTAAACGATGAACTTTTTGCACCATGAAATTTTTTCATTCTGTTTTAAAAGTTCTTCGCAAATGTGGTCGCATTTACACGATGATGTTTTTTCATAAGGCTTTTTATGCAGTGATCTGTGTAAATGCAACTCTGGTTTGAATTTATGGTCGATAAACATTAATCGCTGCCATCATATTGACATAACAGCAGTTCCATCAACTCTTTTGTCCAAAACATTTTAATTAATAAATTTAAACCACAATAATGAACAACGTATTTACTAATTACGGCAATAGTTGCATGTGCAATATTTCGTATCGATAATTTTATTATTCACATCAAACATTGTGCAAATCTGTGTTTACATGTAATCGGAATAGGGCAAAGCAAAATGAGAAAATTGAATCATTGCTACCAATGTCATGAAGCATTGCTTGCAGCTGTTTCGCCACTACCCCCTTTGCGGACAAACGAATGCAGCAGAAGCAAAAAGTTCATCGTGTAAAAGGGGTCTAAGAATGACGGAATACATTCTAGCTGATGCTGTCTTCAAAGAAAGGTTTGCGGAGAACAAATTGGGTGCCTGTTGTTCAGTGTGCCACAGAATTCGGTTTGAAAATGATGTTTTCAAGGCACCAGTGAACAGCGTGGATATGTTGAAAACAGTTTTTCATATCACAAACCACTATATTTATTACAGCCATACATATGAACATACACAAAACAAAGTTAAATAAAAACTCAAAGAAATAGCATGAACTCCCAAGACATATTCATGATACCTTGCTTTTTCCTTAAAAGGGCAAACACTGTAATTGCTTAGGCCCGCACGAAGCCCGCACGTAATCAATCTCATTGAAAAATTGGGCAATAAAAGCCGAGTTCATTTCGGGCTTCCATTACACCCTGCATTAAAAAATCT
>JAWNNU010000659.1:0-32820 GCA_035044585.1 Scaptomyza polygonia
TGTCTGCCTGGATCTGATCGCACTGGTACTGAATGATAAGATTCGACGTACTGAATAAATGCTCTATATTATTTTCTGCTTAGTGCTTTGGGGCATTTTGCCAAAATAAACCGTCATTTATTTATTTTAACATGTCCTTAAATTAACTTATTGTTAATGCAAATCTCTTTTACATATTATATAGTTTACCGATCTCGATGGGAAAAATCCCAAAAATGTTAGTATGTATTATAATTACAAGCTTAACTGCCAGAATTAGACCTGATATGTTGTAAACAAGGGGCAAAAACAAGCCAATTTTATAAAAATGATTTTCCTGTGCTTCTTTCAAGCTTGACGCAGAAAACCAAATCAAAATATCTTGCGTGGTTTCCGAGCTATTAGTTAATGCCAGTTTTTTGGCAAAATGCCCATTGTGCGATGGCCAACCGCTTGCCATGAAATACCACTGATCGCAAGAGCAATTGAAACAAAACTATACGCACATTCTATTCGCTATCGCAATCGCTCGCTTGCTATAATTGCTATTGTTATATTGTATTATAAAACACGGTGGTGTTCACTAATCGTTGTAAAATTGTAAAGCGTAAAATTGCAAACTAAAAAACAACAAAATAACGGAGAAAAAGTTTACGAAGTTTATGATAATCCTAAGTATTTCTAAAAAAAAACTGTCGTAAATAGCTAAACAAGAATCGAGTAATAATACTTGGTATCGAGCATATTTCGATATTTTCTTCACAAAAAACACTGTGGTAACCTTAAACAGAAAAACAAGTGAAAAGAGTAACTAAATCGCAAATTAAAACCAATTAAAGTATTTTAATCAACTTTTTTTATGTGTTTATAAGGTACAGCGTGCCTCTGGCTTCTTATTTAACATATATGAGATCCTATTTCTACCGCACCATCAGTTGGTCTACCTATTTGACCATAAATGCGCTTACTTTTTATGATTTTATAAACTTTCTTTTTATTCTTAAAACGATTTACGATTATATTTATTATTTAAGTTTTTTTACATGGTTTCACACAATTGCGCTTGACATCAGAGGAACCAGAAAAAAGGTAGAGACACGATAAGTGTGGCCAAACCACGCTTTTCTCTTAACACTTAGCACTAAAATTGATACTTAAATACTATCTTACGATATATCGATACACTAACATCGCAACGGCAGTCAATATAAATAACTTAAACGCTTTTCAATAACATAAATACTTTACAATTTAATATTTTGGATTTTCAACATGTGTCCCTTGCACTCTCGGTTGGTCTACCTGTATGACCCTAAGTGCGCATATGGCATCTTTATAATTTATCTAATTCATACGTAAAAAGTAACGAGGTTTTGCATTTATATATCAGCAGATCAAAACAGCTGTTTTACGACGACAATTAAGACAGTCAAGCAAAAATGGGAGCTCACAAGCTCGTGTGTCGTAAAATTACACTTAACAATTTTACAACGACTAGTGAACACCACCAATGAAACTTGTATTGCGCTAAAAATGTTATTTACTTATGGATTCAAAAACAAAGCTTAAATAATCAACTAACTCCAATAAAAATAAGATTTCTTTTGGGTATGTATAATATATAAAATAATCATAATGATCACGGCGAAAGTGGTCGCAAAAATGTTTACTTCAAATTAAACCCCTACCTTACCGAATAACTTATTCCACGTTAAAAACAATGTACCATGCCTTACCATGAAATACAATGAACAAACCCAAATACTCGTCACTTTCGGTATCGAGTAAAAAATTTGAATTAATATGTTTGTTCATTTTTCAATTATTCAGTGCATATAACTTCCATATGATGCCAAACCAGTGCTAGCAACCTGAAGCAGACTGACTATCGTACCAGGGGCGTAAAATTGCGTAAAATTATCGTACATGGATCGAAATTATCGTACATTTTAAGATAATGTCTATTATAAATAAATAGATTTTATTAATTATAATATTATTAAATTCCTCTAAATCTGTGTCGATATATAAATCTTGAACCGATCTAGCAGTGGTTTCTGTGGGTATCTATTTTTGCCAGTTGAATACATGCAAACAATGCAGCGTGCAGTGCTGCGCTGGTCTCGACCTACGAACAAATTTAGAGTGCTGTCGTGGACCGACTGAAAAATTTTATATACATATTCATCTGAGTATGATTGTATTGGTGTAGCGGCAGAGAATAACTGTAAATACAAATTTTAGAGTTTTGCCTCAATCTGCTTGATACAGTCCAAGTTGGAAGGGTAGTATAAACTTAATATGAACTTTGTACAATTGAATAGCTTGAGATTCTTAAATATAATTACAATTATACATGTTTGCTTATATTCTAGCATTAAAATCCTATATTAAAGTTTTCATTGACAATCATGGAATGAGGCGGCGGGTCAGCGGACAGCAAAAACGGTAAAATGTTGTTGGTACATATTATAAGCAAGTGCGTTTGAAACATACATATATTTCTTGCTGTGCCTGCTTATCGAGGTTTTTGTTATTTTTGAGATTTTATTTTTTTTTGCTGTGTCAGCGGCAAACGCGCGCTTTCATTTACATATGTCCCAATGCACTTCTGAATACACTTTCGTAATATGTGTACATCTTTGCGCAACTATATGGCATGGATTGTTAGAAAGTGTCATAGGGTTAAAAATGTATGATCAGCAATAGCAAAACTTATATTTGACTGCCTTGGAGGACAAAATCTTGTTTTCTTACTCAAGCGCAATAATGGGGGGAGAAAAATAGTTTTGTGGACAAGTGTCTGCAGAAGTCTAGTTTTTAGCTCAAGATAATTGGTTGGCTAGGTGCATATCAGTTGCTAGTGCATGTGTTTTGTTGGGTAGGACAGGTATCAACAGGTCATAGAATACGTAAAGCAGGCAAGCAATCGTTCATATCCAAGAATCTTATTTATTGCAAAAATAACTAAATTCAATAAACTATTCTTTTCTTTTTTATTCTAATATATAGCAATCAATCAGGTAAAAACAGGTGTTAACACATCGCTCGTGAGTTATATTACTCATTGTTTTATTTTGTATAGTAGCGCTTTGTTCATGCGACTGTATTCGCTCTGTGATAGATCATACGTTGTGCAATCGTTTTCTTTACCTCTAATCTATAATAACTAGCGCTCTAAATTATAAGTTTTAAACATGTTGCGTAAAATCAAATATACAAAATGTACAAACTAAATAAACAAATAGCTCCATGTTTAGCTAATAGCACACCGTTTACCGTCAAAATTGTCATTTTATTGCGAGCCTTAGTTTTAATCAAGTTTATTTGGCTGAATGTGCGTTCACGTCAGCATTCGGAAGTGAAATTGCTTCGAGCACAAATTTCGATATTTGATGTTATTGCATCATGATGGAAATTATCGTACAATCTGCTTAAGATAATGATATGCTATCGTACATCGTACGAAGGCCCAAAATTATCGTATTTGTACGATAGCTATCGTACGGTTCCGAACGCTGCGCAAAACAAAGGCAGTATATCGATTTTTCTTTATAGGCTTTGATAGGCTACGATGATCGTAAACAACGATGTTTTTGCATCACCACATAGTTATACCCAATTCACACTAGGGCACATTTAACATTTTACATCCTAAATCAAAGATGTTACGTATAAAGTACCCGTTCCAAGTTTTCTCAAAATATTCCAACATCTTCTGGAAATGTTCCTAATTCAAGTGTTTTTATTTAGTTAGTTTCGATATTTTTGATTCCACCACTAAAAAATTGTCATTCACAACCAAAATGTAAACAATGTTTACGCAAATGAATGGCAAATAAATCATGGCGGGCAACGACAACGGTAACTCAAATGCAAATTATTTATGTTATTTTCATAATATTTTCGAATTTAGAAAGAAAATGTACAGCAAATCGAACAATATGGTCGGCCGAAAAGGAAGCACTCCTACTGGACTTGTGGGCAGAGTGTATTGATGATTTAAACACCAAAGAGCCGTGCCACAGTCCGATACTCGGCTGCACTCCCCAAGGCGTACAGTGCGATGGCTATGCGCTTTTCGTACTCTATTGCGTATCTAAACGGCGTGTTTTTCCTTCTTAAAACTCCCAACCTCTGCACCTGTAACGAAAATTACGCCTTCTCCATTTTTATTATTTTTGGGAATATCCTTTCCCCAAAACTCACCAAACCGCATCTAAAAGTTTTTTGATTATTTACCTTGGATTTATTAATTTTTATTTTCACTTACATGCTCCCAAATCCTCCGAGGCATTGCAACTAGTGCATAAAGTTGCTCATCTTAGAAATCCTCGTCTTCACACGGTTATTTAAATAGTCAGCAAGATCAACAATCATTCCCTGTTGCTGAGCAACTATAGATATTATCTCTAAATTTATTTTATCCATTCTTTTGTAATATTTTGTAACGACAAAAAAATATGTGGTGAAATAAGCGTCGTTTTTACAAATGAAGAAGAAGACGCAAGATTTTAAATGTTGCAATGTGAACACAATTTAACATCTTCTCATCGTTCCCCGATATGTGCCCTAGTGTGAATAGCCTATTATTTTCAATTGGTAATTTACATTGCCAATCGTTGTGGAGGATATGCGATTGGCGTTATCCATGAAACCAACGATTTTCTTAGAGCTCCTGGATAAATAAAGATAAGCTTAAAGTTAAAATATAGTGTTTTATTTTATTTAATAACATGGAATACGAAAGTGTGTTAATTGTAAAGCCCGAAGTATTTATATACAAAATACCGCCCCGTGCTAGTAATAGAGGATACAGGTGAGGCTTGTACAACAATTCTAATGTGGCTTTCCAGCTGATGTTTTTTTTATGGCGCAAATACAAGTTTTGTTCGTTCTTTTAGAGACGCTTCAAAAGAAGTTAACACTGTGTGTAGCATCTGCACATGAAAAATTTGTTCAAAATATATAAATTATGGCGAAATTGTGCTAATGAGGCACCAATAAAGAAAGACGCAAACTATTGTACCTAAGGTTATCAAACAAGAACGTGACATTGGATATTGTTCCCTCATTAAAGTTATTAAAGAAAAACTTTGAGTATATTATTAATGCAGTTGCAGATTTTGCCTAGCAATTTCTCGGGTTTACTTCATATTTCACTTGCAATTATAGTTTAATTACATATGTTTCCATGTACATATGTATTGATATTAACCCTGCCAACATTTGGAAACGAGTTTTATCGTCTAACTTTAGTGATTTTTGCACGTTATTTTGTCGACACAAGAATGCTAAATGCAGGGATGCTACTTAAAAAATTTTTTTCCGACCAAAATATTGAAAAGTGCACCATATTAATTTAATTTTTTGGGTTTAGGCAAGATCCGCTATGTGTCAGTCCGTCTGTATAAAAGCACACCCCTCGAGCTAAAGACTTGAAACTTTCCAAACATTTGTATCTATGGCCGGGACACAAGTGTCAAGATTGGGGTTCGACTCCTGCCGGAAGCTGGCTCATCGATTAATTCGATAGCTCCAATCCATAAATCGACATATTTCTCTCACCCTAGTAGGAAGAAACTCTAAATTTGGTAAGAAAGCTTCTGGCGACTATGACCTTTTATAACGGTTAGCTTGTATCTTACACAGTTGTTGAGCTCAAAAATACAAAACATAAAAAATTAAAATAAAGAGCAAATACAAGTGATTGGTAATATGTTTTATACTTGATTCCGAAAAGAAAGAGTATATTGTGTTTGTGCACGGTATCTGTCCGTCCGTATGTTCGCAACTTTTTTCCATACCCTTCAAGCTAGAAACTTGGGGTTCTACGATAACTAGGGGGCTGGCAAATCGATAACTCAATATCGATAAGGCCAGCTATTTCACACGCCCTTACAGCTAGAACTGAATTTAAAGGAAAGATAGCTATTAACAACCTCCAAAAAACTGCATCAAAAATTTTGGAGCCACTCCCACCTATACCGCCCCCAGCCCCCCCGCAGTTTTAAACCACAAATGCCTATATCTTCTACAGTTTTTGATTTTGATTTGGTGTCCAACCAAATTCATGCCACGCCCATCCATTCTGCCCTAGCCGCCCCCAACCACTCCAATGCTTCGCTAAAAACGGTAATGCGTGTATCTTCCATAGTGTTTTAGCTAGAGTCATCAAATTTGGTAGTTAGATAACTGGTAACGACCCCCAGAAAACTGCATCAAACGCCTACCCATTCCGCCCCCAGTCCCCCCGAGGTTAAAAAACAGAAATGCCTATATCTTTCACAGTTTTAGAGCTATAATCACCAAATTTAGTGCCGAGATAGGTGTTGATGATCCCCAAAAAAAGTAAAAAAAACTTTGGATGCCACGCCCATCCATACTGCCCAAGCCGCCCCAACCCTTCGCTAAAAACGGGAATGCTTGTATCTTCAAAAGTGTTAAAGCTAGAGTCACCAAATTTGGTAGGAAGATAAGTGTTTATGACCCCCAAAAAACAGCATCAAAGTTTTGGAGGCACGCCCCCAGTTCCCCAGTCCTCTGCATTTTGAAATGAAAATCGCTGGCAAATCGACAAATTTGAAAACTCAAAATCGATAAATCCTCCTAAGCGTACAACCTTGCCCTAGCGAAAAACGTTGCTTGCACCTCAGAGAACATAGTTTTTGAACAAAAAGCTTTTGGATTAATTAAGCTATACATGTTTAAGCAATAATTGCAATAGATTGGTCAAATTATGCATGGTGGAATATTTTTTTATCAAATGCGGTTAAGGTCGGAACGTAAAGAAGAAGTAGCTTAGTCATTTAGGCCCAAATTCATTTTTTCCAATCAAACCAACCTGAATACCTTCGGTATCCAGTATGAAAAATATTTAACAGTCCGGCAGGGGACAATTTTGTATAGGTATTAAAACTACAAGTTTTGATTGGTTCCATTTGATTGGTTTTATACACAAAATGTGATGTTGTTTTTGCATGAAATTTGTGACGATCCGATAAAAATCTTGTTTTTTTTTATAGTGTCGCAAGGGGACAACGCAATATGCAATAAGAACTCCCAAATTTACAGGTGTTTGCAAACGCTTAGTGTCCTTTGATAAGGCGCAGCCCTTTCATAAAAAAAGAGAGCAACACTTAATTGATTAATAGTCTCGTAAAGAATTTGAGCTATGACAAATCATACAGTCAATTTACTTAAATAAAAACTAGGTATGCTTGCGACGTAAGTAGAATAATAAATAAAAAAAGCACACTTAAGAAACTGTGTTACTTTCCGTATTTTCTTATCACATATTCGTTGTCCCAAGAGAAAAAAACATACAAAATTTGTTTTTAGCTTATCGAAAAAACATGCAGAACTCGCATCAAATTTTGTGTAGTAACACATTTTTATGAAACTAAGTAACATAAAACCTTTAAGGAAAAAATAATATTTGTGATTTTGATTTCGTCAACAGCGCAAGTGTAAAATCTGAAAATAGTAAAACATTTTTTCCAAATTTTACATAAACACCCATGCTGTTGGTATGACTTATTATACATGTATGTTGCTGCACATCCATATTTGTTTAGCTTGTTATTTATGATTATTACGTGAAAACTGAAAAATTGCATTAAATGCCAGTGAAAACCATTTCTATTTTGAATTTTTTTTTTTCTAAAAAGAGTTTTTCTCAAATTTGTCCTAAGCACCCATAATAGGGCTTACCAAACACTTCTTTGTAAAGAGAAATTTGTTTGATAATCCGTTTTATTGAGACCTTTTGTATCTCTTGCATTGTACGACATTGTGTTCGCCACCAGAAAAAGCTTGTACCCGAAATTGGGCTATGACAAAATATTGATTTACCTTATGATTATTAAAAATTCGTTCTTTCTTTATCCAAATATAAAATAACCAAGGCCCAACGACCTTTTCTGTGGGAATGCCCATCAAAATTAAAAAACCTGAAAACAAGATCCTATAAAAAATTTAAAAAAAATCTGGAAATACAATAGATTTATTCTCGTATATAATAGCAAAGTTTGATTTTATTTCTGTAAACAATTTTTGTTATGACAATTATCTCAATCGTTGCAGATCAAACTTTTCCCGTGATTTAAAACAGTTTTATATATTTGTTAACCCAAAACGTAAATCTTCATGCTTGCTATCCTCGGTTTACCTTGATTATACAAAAGCAAGTTCCGATCAAGCTGTGGCTGATCTATTTGCTGAGTATTTTCAATCAGTATTCTCATTGAGTTTATATAGTTGCAATAATTCCTATCTTTTTCAAGTTAAAACGTCGAATTGCATATATGTCCCAGTTGATGCTGAATCTAATACCATGTTCTGATATACCAGTTAATCACGCGATTAGCGTCGTTGACGTGATTTAAGCGCTAATCATCTTGTAAACGCGCGTTTAACTCATACAAGAACTGTCAAACGTAATCACTTCACTGACGTGGTTAACTTTTAATCATGATGATTATTGGAGTGCAACCCTGTGTTTGTTTAACAAAAACCACAGATGGCGCTGTTTTTGCATATTTCAAAGCTAATTGCTATGAAAAAACTTAAATTTGCTAGAAGTAATCATATGTGAACAGCTGTTATCTGTCACAAAAAGAACAAAGAAGTAATGGCAGCAAAAAAAAAAGAGTTAATTGGTGCGATGGGGCAGAAATTTGCCTCATAGAGATATGGCAGAGCAGATTGCAACATCTGCGATCTGCCAGAAAAAACTCGCACATCTACGAGGAAATGGCACATATGGCTGCACGCAACTCGAGGTGCATTTTATATTGCATTTGCGCAATACTTATGTGTGCTCTTGATGTTTTGAGCAGATCCTCCATTATTTTTGCCATATCAAAAATTCTTATCATATAAAATATAATTTGAATAACATTTGGCGCCATCTTTATTCACTTTTCTTTAATTTAGATTTTTTCTGCTGTTTGCTATTCAGTTTGCTTGATTTATAAATGTAAACAAACAGCTGTCAAACTTAATCTTGTGCGAAACAGCTGTTTGATGTGTGAACGCATAAGTTTATCGCAAGTAGATTATCGTACTGACGAGATTAACTTTTCATAGTGTGAACATGGCATAAGCTGCTTAGTGACCTTAACTCTATTAAACCCAGATTATTGCCTGGCCCAGATATGGACAGCCAGGGTGTATACTTAGATATTGTGTGGATTCACTTTGTAAACCCTTACATAAATTATTTAACTTGTTTGACTCAGCTGTGTTTCCTGGTATATGGAAAAAATATGTTATTCTTCCACTTTATAAAATTTCTTTTAAGTCTAACGTTCAAAGCTATATATATATATATCCAAGTTGTCTGCCATTCCGAAAGTCTTTGAAAAAATTTTATACTTTCGATTATGGAGTTAAATTTTATCCCCTTACCATCACGGTTTTGTAAGGCGAAGATCTACTACCACCAACCTTCTTGAATTCACCTCGCTTTTTATCAAATATTATGAAATATCCAGCGAAACTCTTGTCGTGGCTTTCGGAGTACATTTGTGGCCGAACACAAAAAGGGGTTTTTAAATCTATCCAAATCTATTTTTGTTACCTCTGGTGTTCCCCAGGGGAGTCACCTAGGACCATTGCTATTTAATCTCTTTATTAATGAACTTCCTGCTGTTATTACTAACTCTCGTGTTTATATGTATGCTGATGATATAAAGCTATGTTTCACCCATAGTGATGATTCTCTTTGTAACTTACTACAGTCGGACTTCAGTGCCTGGTGCCGTTATAGCTTACTAAATTTAAATGGTTCAAAATGTAAAATCATGTCCTTTTGTCGACGTACCCCTCAAACTGCTCACCACTTGCTTGATGCTTCACCACTTGTCCGCGTTTTTATACTCGATACCGAAGGTAAAGAGTATATTAGGTTTGTGCAATGTCCGTCATGGTGTCTGTCCGTCTGTATGAACGCAACTTTTTTCCACACCCTTCAAGCTAGAGACTTGAAACTTTACAAATGTCCTTATCTATAGCATAGTAAATTAAAGTGTTAAGATTGGAGTTCTACGATTACTAGGGGCCTGGAAAATCGATAAACTCGATAACGCAAAATCGATAGATCCAGCTTTTTCGCAAGCCCTTACAGCTAGAACTACTAAATTTGGGGAGAAAATAGCTACTAACAATCTTCAAAAAACTGCATCAAAAATTTTGGAGCCACGCCCACCCATACTGCCCCCAGCCCCCCCGCAATTTAACACTAAAAATGCCCATATCTTCTACAGTTTTTGAGCTAGACCCACCAAATTTGGTACCAAGATAGGTGTTGACGATTCCGAACCCAATTCATAAAAACTTTGGATGCCACGCCCATCTATACTGCCCTATCCGCCCTCAACCACCCCAACGCTTCGCTAAAAACGGTAGTGCGTGTATCTTCCATAGTGTTTGAGCTAGAGTCACAAAATTTGGTAGGTAGATAACTGGTAACGACCCCCATAAAACTGCATCAAAGTTTTGGAGCCCCACCCACCCATTCCGCCCCCAGCCCCCCGCAGTTTAAAAACAGAAATGCTTATATCTTTTAGAGTTTTTGAGTTAGAGCCACCAAATTTTGTGCCAAAATAGGTGATTATAGCCCCAAAATAAATGCATAAAAACTTTGAATGCCACGCTAATCCATACTGCCCAAGCTGCCCCAAACCGCCCCAATGCTTCACTAAAAACGGGAATGCGTGTATTTTCCAAAGCGTTAAAGCTAGAGTCACCAAATTTGGTAGGAAGATAGCTAATAACAATCCCCAAAAAACTGCATCAAAGTTTTGGAGCCACGCTCCCCCCCGTTCTCGAGCCCCCTGCATTTTGAAAAACGCCTATATTTTCCTAATTTTTTGAGCTAGAGCCGCCAAATTTGGTGCCAAGATAGGTGATGAAGAAACCCAAAACTTTGGACGCCACGCCCCCCCCCCGTACCAGCCCCCAGCCCCCCTTCCACCATATTCTACTAACTTTGAGCTAGAGTCACCAAATTCGGTTTGAGGATAGCTATTGACATCATACACAGATCTTCAGCTAAAATTTTGATGCCACGCCCCCCCCCCCCCCCCATACCTCCCCCAGCCTACCATCCACCATATTCTTCTAACTTTGAGCTAGAGTCACCAAATTTGGAAGGAAGATAGCTTCTTGGCATCCCCATCTGCACCAGACAATCTTTGAGGCAGCCTACACCCCTGCCGTATCCACACACCATTGCAATCAGCTCTCTTTTAATCTGTTTTACTACTGGTATCGAGTATACCGCAGTCGGGTGCGTCCGACTGCAACGTTTCTACTTGTTGAAATTAAAGATTTGAGCATCACTCTTGATAGCACACTAAAATTTTATTCTCACATATAGTCGATGGTCAATGAGGTCATAAATGTTCTTGGCTTCATTAAGCAGTGTTCAAAAGAGTTAATCTAAAACATCTATACATCTCTAGTACGTCCCATCCTGGAGTATGGATCTTGTGTGTGGTCCCCGCAATACGGGATTCACCAGGATAGAATTAAATCTGTGCAGAGCAAATTTCTTCTGTTTGCGCTTAGAAGTTTCAACTGGGTTCCTGGGATAGACCAATCCCCGCATTCAAGTAGATTTCTTTTAATTAATCTTCCTTTTCTGTTATGCATGAAGTAGTATTCCTACTGCCGACTCATTTAGTTATATTAAGTCGAATAAAATTAAATGTTCCAATTAGATCCACACAAAAAATTTTAACTATTAGCCTCGATCGTTGCTCAAGAAACTATTTAATTCCTGAACCATTTTGGTTATATGTTCTGACTATAACATGCTTTATTTTTGTGTGTCTTTGGAAACCTCAAATCAAGAACTAAAACGATCGATCCTTATTTTCTTTATCTTATCGTAACCACTAATCAATAATCTTCCGCTGGTCTGATTGGGTTTTCCTGGGTTTTTCCCAATCCAAGCAACAAATGTTGGTCCACTAATTTTCTTGTTGAATTTCCCAGAGCGATAACTTTTAAACTTATTAACCTTAATTTAATTATCTGATTATAAATCAGAAGAAAAAAATATTTAACAAAATTTATCGGGACGCAGACACACACCAAGATGAGCAAGTAGTTCATAATGCATAACATTAGCCACGCCAATTCCGCGCAAAAGACTGGCTTTCACCACGAAGTTTTGATCCAGATGCATGTACATATCTGCATTTGAGAAAATTAACTTAATTTCTTAAAAAAACCAAGTGGAAGCGTCGCAGTCCGACCCAACCGACTGCGGAATAATTGATAACTGTAAAGCCGGTAAAAAGAAGTCTGAATGCAAAGTCGTACGGATATAACAGGAATGTACGCTGTCTGATGCAGAACCAGTAAAAAGAAGTCTGAATGCAAAGTCGTACGGATTTTACAGGGATGTACGCTGCCTCAAAGGCTATCTAATGCAGTGGAGAATGTCACCAGTAATCTTCCTTCAAAATTTAATGAGCTCAAAGCATGTAAAAGGCAGGGGTAGGAGGGTTGGGAGTGGAATGGGTGGGCAAGGCATCCAAAGTTATTTAACATTTTTAATGACCTATTTTGGCCCCAAATCCAGTGGCTCTAGCTCAAAAACTGTGGAAGATATCAGCATTTCTGATTTCAAAGTGCAGGGGGTGGCTAGGGAACGGGGTGGTATAACAAGAGCTTTTTAAATTTTTTCTTCTCTTTGTTTTGCCTTCGCTTCAGTAAATATGAAATTAAAAACATGAAAGAGTACTTAAGACCAGCATCTGAAAGCAGGTCTTCGGCTGTGGCTTTACCGTCAGTATCTAGTATAAATAAATAAAAAAACTAATGAGTGTTAGAACTCACGAGCGATGTGTTAACAGCCGTTTGTACCTGTTTGACCTTTTGATACCTGCCCTACCCCACAAAACACTTGGACTAGCAACTGATATGCACCGAGCCAACCACGTATCTTGAGCTAAAAACTAGGCTTTTGCAAGCACTTGTCCACAAAACTATTTTTGCGCTTGAGTAAAATAAAACAGAACAACAAGATTTTGTCTTCCAAGGCAGTCAAATATCAGTTTTGCTATTGCTGATCATGCATACTCTTCCCAATTTTTACCATATGACACTTTCCAACAATCATTGGCATACCGTTAAGCAAAGATGTACACAAATTGAGAAAGTGTATTCAGTAGTGCATTGGTACATATGTAAATGTAAGCGCGCGTTTGCCGCCGACACAGAAAAAGGAAAATATCAAAAATAACAAAAACTTCGATAAGCAGGCACAGCAAGAAATGTATGTTTCAAACGCACTTTCATACAATACACTAGTCGGCATAATTATTTTGACGAAATCAAAATCATGCATTTTTGGCAATAACTTTTTATTGGCTTCATAGAACGTAACAATTTTTTTGTTCATTTTAACTTTTCGGTCATACAAACTTAAATAATCATATTAGAATTTTTCTATGAAAATTTAAAACAATATGAATTAAAATAAAATTAAGAAAGGCGAAAAATTGTTTCGTCAAAATATTTATGCCGACTAGTGTATGTACCAACAACTTTTTACTGTTCTTGCTGTCCGCTGACCCGCTGCCTCTCCTTTAATCGACGGGCCGCTGAACGCAAAGGGAAACTGAACAAAACAACAACGTGCTGGCTTGTCGTAGCTGAGACGCACAAGCTGCACAAAGAGTAAATACCCCTTGAACCAATATTCAATAATTGTCAATAGAAACTCTAATATTTGATTTTAATATATATATTGTTTATGCTAGAATACAAACAATAAACAATGCTAGAATATAAACAAACATGTAAAATTGAAGTTATATTAAAGAATCTCAAGTTTTGCTATTGAATTGCACAAAGTTCATATTAAGTTATACTACCCTTCAAACTTGGAACATCGTTAGCAAGACTTTGAATTTTACAGTTATTCTCTGCCGCTACACCAATACAATCATACTCAGATGAATATGTATATGAAATTTTGCAGTCGGTCCACGAGTGCACGCTAAATTTGTTTGAAGTTCGAGCCCGTCACAGTTACGGCACGCCCTTTTAGCAGAGCTGCATTGTTTGCATGTATTATCAAATGGAAAGAACGTGTACCCGTGGCTATAGATGTTAACACATCAATAAATGAATCATAACGTTCTCCCGCACGCTCTGCATTGTCTCATTAAATTGTTGTCCAGTGTCCAAGCAAAATTTTAAATCCCTTGTTAATTTGATGTGGTCAATTTTTAGGCTCCGCAAATCCGAAAAAAAACACACATGCAAACGAAGCACGACGTTATCACACAGATTTTTGGTATTGCTACTCGTAAACTAACAAACATAACACGATGTGTCTGCTGCTTTGCGTTCGCTTTGCTTTGTTTGCGCAGTACTTTTAACAGTTAAAGCACTCGCATTACAATTTACAGTAAAAGCCTATATTTTAGGCTCAGGACTACTTTAATAAGTTTCTCTCTCATTCTGACGGTGTGATGCTTTAATGTAGTCGATGCGCTTGTGGGCTGACAGTACAAAACTATCGCGAGCTTTTACCATGCAGGACTACGTCTAAATCTTGGGATCGACCGCGGCTTTGCACCTCTGGGGCTCGCTTTTGAACTCTAAGCTTTGCCAGCTTGACGATAGGGCGGGTAACCAGCCCGGCAGCGCACCACTGCACTGCGTTTTGGCTTTTTCTCCAGTGCATGTATCCGCTTCGTCCAATATGATCACTGCACCACCGCTTTGTCTGTAGGTTGCTTCATTTGGCTCTCAGAGTGAGTTTTGAAATTTATTTCCTTATCCAGCGTTTGCGAAACTTTTCTTCAATAGAGCCTGCGACTCGTTAGGACTTCGACATCAGTACTAATGTTAAAGTTAATGTCTTCTGTAACTTGTCCTTCGATACTCAGTCAATATCTTGTGCTAGCACTTGCCTAGCGCTTTTAAAGTGCGTTCCATAGTCAGATTCTCCTCGTCTTCATTGGCGTTTAGTTACGGAGGCCACTTGAAGATTCAGCTACTTCTCCATTAAAAGCAAGCCATCTCCTCGGCAAATGCATCAGCCCTTACTGTCTATAAAAGTTGTCTACGTCATTGATGCTGCTTGAGAGTACCAATTTTTGCACAACCGGTCTCCAGTTCCCTTTTGAAGACAGTGCCCAGAAATCGCATTTGGTATCTTATCGCATTTCTGAACCGCTCCCGCTTGCCGTAGTAGGTCACCTCGCAACAACGTTTCCAATGCAGACTTCACCTCGGTAACCACGCGTATTAATTGTATGCGCTTTAATCTGGCATCTCCTTAAGACTAGGTTAAAAATGGGTCCGTTGCCTGAGTCCTCTCCTAGAAATACAAGCCGAACGAACCTTGCGCTGCTGTGGAATCGCAGCTCCTTTGTCCACTGGCCATCGTTTGCTACGTTGAACTAATAATAGTAATTTTCATAGGAGATCTAATCCAATAGAGCACGTTTTTAGGGTCGGCTACAACGTTCGTTTCAGCCCTTTACCGACATCTGAGCTTCCTCTAAAAAGCTTAATTTTATGCGTGAAATCGACATTGATTTCAACGGCGCTACTCTCGTTTTTAACTCCACAAGTGGCAAAGTACCGTGCCACCTTCGCAAACCACAGGAATGATACGGCGGCGTATGCGTAGATGCTTGCGTCCGTTAATGTGCTATTCATTATTGTTTTTTGTGTTCAAACAACGTTGTATTTTTATGTCTCTTACTAGCTACGCAATAAGTGGGTCTCTCATTTTGACGTAATCGGCGTGCTTGTCGGCTGACGGTACAAAACTAACGCGAGCTTTTTACCATGCAGCTCGCCAAGGAACTGTCGGACGGATGCTAAACGCTCCTTTTCAGTTTATTTGCGTTCCTGATTAAATTGCGCATCATACCTTAACTATGTTTGCAACGCTGCAACTTCAAACGGGTCGAACTCTATGATGTCGTCCTACGGCGCATTTTCATGAGCCCCTAAAAAATATTGAATGAACCTTTTTTTCTTCAAAGATTTCAAATTTGCTACTCTAAATACAACCAATTTTTTTGTTTAAATGACAGTTCTTCAAAGACGTCTAAATTTCAGTGTTACATAAAAATAACAATTATAAGGTAATTTGGTTGGCTTTGAGATACAATGTCTCTAAAACTAGGAAACAGATCATTATTTTTGATTCTATTGATAGAGCTATTAATTAAGAAAAGAATAATAAATAGTTTTACTGTTTGCTTGGCTTTAGGCCATGTAAATCAGCGTTTGGCCATGTAAATCGATATGTTCCAACTATCCACTTCTCACTGTCTCCACTTTGATGGAAAATAAAAAAACTTATCACTTAATACACAAACTGTGAAAACCCATTTTTATTGTTATTGTTTCGATTGTTATTGTTAAGGTACATGATTTTTGATTTGCATTCTGTAATGCTTGAGATCCTTTGTCAAATCCTGGTCCCTAAACTCAGGTGCAGTTACAGGATATACAAATAAACTACCAGGCACGCACCAAATATAGACATTGCGTTGGCGTACAAGTAGTTACACATCCCATTCAGGTAGGCACATATCTTTTTCGGACACGTGCGTAGTATCCGAATTGTATAAATTGACCTAAACCCTAATGTATTAAGGTAATATATACAATTTTAGGCATGGAAGCATAAACCTTTTCATAAACACAATATTCAAACCGTAATATAAAATATAATCTGAAAAATATTAAAGTGCAAGGAAAGAATTGATTCTGCAAGATATGAAGAATATGCTTCAAATGCTGCATCACTTATAGCAGAATTATATCCACAGGACTACGACAGTTCATTAACTATTAGCGCATGGCCATTTGCCAATTGAAGAGCTTTCTCAAGAAGAACAATAAATAAATTTTATAGAAAATACTTTTTTGCGTCGGTTAAATTTGTTTAAGTAAAATAGGCGTTTTTGGTATTTTTTAGTAATTGCTGGCAGGAAAAATAAATAAAATAACTTAATAAATATTCTTAGCTTGAGCTACCGCAAATAAAATACAAACAACCTCTAATATGTTTTCGCCTGTATCCATTTTAAGGTTGTTTATTTATATGTTTGTGCTGAATAAAATAGAGAAGTGTGTCCAGATTGTGTAAACACAAAAAGTGATGGGATTTTCAATTTAACCGATGCGAATAATGTAAATGCCAACATTTTTGGTCGGGTAAAAAAAAGCTACAAAAAAACCGACCGTGTGAAGACAGCTTTAGTCTTTTAGAAAGGATGAGTCCATTAGATAACCTTCTGTCATAGGTTGTGAACAATTAGATTACCTTCTGAAATAGGCTGTGAGCAATATTTTACAAAAACAAGTAGAAACGTTGCAGTCGGACGCACCCGACTGCGGTATACTCGATACCAGTAGTAAAACAGATTAAAAGAGAGCTGATTGCAATGGTGTGTGGATACGGCAGGGGTGTACGCTGCCTCAAAGATTGTCTGGTGCAGATGGGGATGCCAAAAAGCAATCTTTCTTCCAAATTTGAGGGGCGCCATCCACTTTTTTTGGGTTTCTTCATCACCTATCTTGGCACCAAATTTGGCGGCTCTAGCTCAAAAAATGTGGAAAATATAGGCGTTTTTGATTTCAAAATGCATGGGGCTCGGGAACGGGGGGGGCTTGGCTCCAAAACTTTCATGCAGTTGTTTTGGGATTGGCTATCTTCCTACCAAATTTGGTGACTCTAGCTTTAACGCTTTGGAAAATACACGCATTCCCGTTTTTAGTGAAGCATTAGGGCGGTTTGGGGCAGCTTGGGCAGTATGGATTGGCGTGGCATCCAAAGTTTTTATGCATTTTTTGGAGGTTGTAATCACCTATCTTGGCACAAAATTTGGTGGTTCTAGCTTAAAAACTGTAATAGATATAGGCATTTCTGGTTTTAAGCTGCGAGGGGGCTGGGGGCGGAATTGGTAGGTGGGGCCCCAAAACTTTGATGCAGTTTTTGGGGGGTCGTTTCCAGTTATCTACCTACCAAATTTTGAGACTCTAGCTTAAACACTTTCGAAGATACACGCACTACCGTTTTTAGCGAAGCGTTGGGGTGGTTGAGGGCGGATAGGGCAGTATAGCTGGGCGTGGCATCCAAAGTTTTTGATGCAGTTTTTAGGGAATTGATAGTAACTATTTTCTCCCCAAATTTGGTAGTTCTAGATGTAAGAGCTTGCGAAATAGCTGGATCTATCGATTTTGCGTTCTCGATTTTATCGACTTGCCAGCCCCCTAGTTATCGTAGAGCTCCAATCTTGACAATTTAATTTACTATGCCATAGATAAAGAGATTTGCAAAGTTTGAAGTCTCTAGCTTGAAGGGTGTGGAAAAAAGTTGCGTTCATTCAGACGGACAGACGGACAGACACCATGACGGACATTGCACAAACCCAATATACTCTTTAGCTTCGGTATCGAGTATAAAAAAACCGTAAACCTTTGAAACCTTCACACAATCCAGTTTGTTCACACTACCAAGGTTTTGTTATTTTGTTGAAGAATTGTTATATATATGAATACAACATAGTTTAAATAATTATTTATTCTAATCTACTATATAAAAATAAGTCAAAATTTGCTTCCTGACGCTATAACTCCAGAACGCACTCCACGGTTTAGCATTCATTGAAAAGGTCTCGGGCTTCGTGAAGTTTATAGCAAAGAAAATTCTGGAAAAAAGAAGAGCGGGAAAATCTTTTTTCACATACAGCGCCAACTCTAATACATAGCATGTACTACAAACCAATATTGATAGATTGTTTGACAGCTACTCATTGTTCTCTGCTCAGTTCATTTCATGTGACACACAGGTATTGTGTTCACTGTGAAATTGTGAAAAAAGTAAAAAAAATAAGTTATTCATTTCCTAACATTTCAATTGGAAACTTTAAGGTGGTAAGTTGAACTGTGTAAACTTTGTGGATCGTGCATTTGAGGTTAAATTCACCACTCTGTCAATAGTCCAAAATGCCTAGAGGACGACGTGCGAACATCGGAAGCCGCTCAAGACATGCAAGCCAGCAACAAGTGGATAGATAGAATTGATACTCCAACATGCAATATTTCCCGATCCAGTGCAATGCGAAAATTGTTGATGCAATGCAAGCTCATTGTTTGGGATGAGTGCACAATGGCACGTAAGAAATCAGTTGAAGCACTTAACTTCACACTGAAGGATCTTCGGCGAAATAACCACATCTTTGGCGGCTTGATGATATTGTTGGCAGGCGATGTCAGGCAGACGTGGCCAGTAATTCCTCGTGGAACACCTGCAGATGAAATGAACGCTTGCCTGAAGGCATCAACTTTATGGAATAACGAAAAAACATTATCGCTAACCACTAATATCAGAGTTCAACTTCAAAATGATCAAAGTGCTGCACAATTTTTCAAACAATTGTTAGCTGTTGGATGCGACAGTTGATGCGACATCTGGATTAATTACTCTTACCAACGACTTTATCGGATTTGCAGACTCTTAATTAGCTCTTATTGAAAATGTTTTCCCAAACATTAATCAGAATTATGCTTGGTTAAGTCAACGAGCAATTCTGACCGCATTGAATAATGATGAACACGCACTGAATTTCACCATTCAATCAAAAATTGCTGGCGATTTGGTGACATACAAATCCATTGATTCCTCAACAAATCCCGATGATGTAGTAAATTATCCAACGGAGTTTTTGAACTCTCTGGAGTTACCAGGATTTCCACCACATAACTTGCAACTTAAAGTTAGTACTGTTATTATGATATTGCGTAATTTGAATCCACCGCGACTTTGCAAACGGTACTCGACTTTCGGTAAAAAGACTTATGCCGAATTTGATTGAGTACGTAGGTGAAAATGTATGTATTCTTCGAATACCAATGATTCCGACTGATCTTCCGTTTGACTTCAAACGATTGCAATTTCCAGTTCGCCTTGCGTTCGCAATGACAACTAAGAAGTCGCAAGGCCAATCGCTTAATGCTTGCGAGATAAACTTAGAAAATCATGGTTTTTCACATGGGCAGCTATACGTTGCGTGTTCACGAGTTGGGAAACCATCCGCTTTGTTTGTGTTAACGTCAGACCAAAAAACAAAAAATGTGGTTTACCAAAGAGCACTTCAATGAAACGGATAATTTGCGGACACGTATAACGCTTCGATTCAGTATTTACTTTCATTTACTTCAACTAAATAACACTTAATTTATGTAATCGAAATGAATTCATTACTGTTGTGAAATGAAATAAAATTTGGTGGCGAAACGGAGTTCGCCGGATTTGCTAGTACATATATAAAAATAAAAATCTATAAACAAAAATTTTGTATTTGAGTATAATGTCTAACAATGAAAAAAAATGAAATACACTGATTTCAAAACAGTTTTTAAAGAAGTATGAATATTTTGTTGTGATCTTAAAAACAATTTTAATGTTCATACTGAAGAGGATTTGGTTGTTCACACTGGATATAGTGAACAAAATAAGAAATAAATTAATTAAATTTGTGAACAAAATAATATCTCCGGTGTTTCTTAACCGATTTGAAATTTTGGGTAAAGTTACCCATTATTTCAACCCCCATTTTAATATTTTCCAAATTTGATATTATTTTGTAGTCGATTCCACGTGTATATCGAAAACCAGAATAGTTATCGATAATTTTGAACAAACTTTTTCTGCTTATGGTATAAGAGACCTTGTATTCAAAACCTGAAGTCTCTAGCTCTTGTGGTCTCTGAGATCCACGCGTTCATACAGACGGACGGACATATCCATATCGACTCGTCTGTTGATGCTGATTAAGAATATATACTTTAA
This sequence comes from Scaptomyza polygonia, assembly GCA_035044585.1. NCBI lineage: Eukaryota > Metazoa > Arthropoda > Insecta > Diptera > Drosophilidae > Scaptomyza > Scaptomyza polygonia. The sequence goes on from JAWNNU010000659.1 coordinate 20,828, forward strand.
GGGGTCGGAGATGCTTCCTTCTGCCTGTTACATACATTTGCACAAAACCATTATACCTTGTTTTACCCATTTTATGGTTAAAGGGCATAAAAATTACAACGTTAAATTTAAACTCTGGGAAATTCAACAAAAAAACAAGTAGAAACGTTGCAGTCGGACGCACCCGACTGCGGTATACTCGATACCAGTAGTAAAACAGATTAAAAGAAAGCTGATTGCAATGGTGTGTGGATACGGCAGGGGTGTATGCTGCTGCAGGGGTGTATGCTGCCTCAAAGATTGTCTGGTGCAGATGGGGATGCCAAAAAGCTATCTTCCTTCCAAATTTGGTGATTCTAGCTCAAAGTTAGAAGAATATGGTGGATGGTAGGCTTGTGGAGGTATGGGGGGGGGCGGGGGGGGGGGGGGCGTGGCATCAAAATTTTAGCTGAAGATCTGTGTATGATGTCAATTGCTATCCTCATACCAAATTTGGTGACTCTAGCTCAAAAATAATAAAATTTGATGGAAGGGGGGATGGGGTTGGTAAGGGGGGGCATGGCATCCAAACTTTTGCTGCAGATCTATTTATGATGTCAATAGCTATCCTCAAACCGAATTTGGTGACTCTAGCTCAAAGTTAGTAGAATTTGGTAGAAGGGGGGCTGGTATGGGGAAGCGTGGCGTTTAAAGTTTTGCTGCAGATCTATTTATGATGTTAATTGCTATCCTCATACCAAATTTGGTGACTCTAGCTCAAAGTTAGTAGAATATGGTGGAAAAGGGGCTGGTGGCGGCTCTAGCTCAAAAAATGTGGAAAATATAGGCGTTTTTCAAAATGCAGGGGGCTCGGGAACGGGGGGAGCGTGGCTCCAAAACTTTGATGCAGTTTTTTGGGGATTGTTATTAGCTATCTTCCTACCAAATTTGGTGACTCTAGCTTTAACGCTTTGGAAAATACACGCATTCCCGTTTTTAGTGAAGCATTGGGGCGGTTTGGGGCAGCTTTGGCAGTATGGATTAGCGTGGCATTCAAAGTTTTTATGCATTTATTTTGGGGCTATAATCACCTATTTTGGCACAAAATTTGGTGGCTCTAACTCAAAAACTCTAAAAGATATAAGCATTTCTGTTTTTAAACTGCGGGGGGCTGGGGGCGGAATGGGTGGGTGGGGCTCCAAAACTTTGATGCAGTTTTATGGGGGTCGTTACCAGTTATCTACCTACCAAGTTTTGTGACTCTAGCTCAAACACTATGGAAGATACACGCACTACCGTTTTTAGCGAAGCGTTGGGGTGGTTGAGGGCGGATAGGGCAGTATAGATGGGCGTGGCATCCAAAGTTTTTATGAATTGGGTTCGGGATCGTTAACACCTATCTTGGTACCAAATTTGGTGGGTCTAGCTCAAAAACTGTAGAAGATATGGGCATTTTTAGTGTTAAATTGCGGAGGGGCTGGGGGCAGTATGGGTGGGCGTGGCTCCAAAATTTTTGATGCAGTTTTTTGAAGATTGTTAGTAGCTATTTTCTCCCCAAATTTAGTAGTTCTAGCTGTAAGGGCTTGCGAAAAAGCTGGATCTATCGATTTTGCGTTATCGAGTTTATCGATTTGCCAGCCCCCTAGTTATCGTAGAACTCCAATCTTGACACTTTAATTTACTATGCCATAGATAAAGACATTTGTAAAGTTTCAAGTCTCTAGCTTGAAGGGTGTGGAAAAAAGTTGCGTTCAGACACCATGACGGACATTGCACAAACCCAATATACTCTTTACCTTCGGTATCGAGTATAACAAGTAGAAACGTTGCAGTCGGACGCACCCCACGGCGGTATACTAGATACCAGTAATAAAACAGTTTAAAAGAGACCTGATTGCAATGGGGTGCGGATACGGCAGGGGTGTACGCAGCCTCAAAGACTGTCTGGTGCAGATGGGGATGCCAAAAAGCTATCGTCCTTCCAAATTTGGTGACTCTAGCTCAAAGTTTGTTGAAGGTAGGGGCTGGGGAGGTTTGGGGGCGTGGCATCAACATTTTTTCTGAAGATTTATGTATCATGTCAATAGCTATCCTCATACCAAATTTGGTGACTCTAGCTCAAAAATAGTAAACTTTTGGGGAAGGTGGCTGGGTGTGGTAAGGGGGAGCGTGGCATCCAAATTTTTGCTGCAGATCTATTTATGATGTCAATTGCTGTCCTCATACCAAATTTTGTGACTCTAGCTCAAAGTTAGTAGAATATGGCGGAAGGGGGGCTGGTATGGTGGGGCGTGGCGTCCAAAGTTTTGCTGCAAATCTATTTATGATGTTAATTGCTATCCTTATACCAAATTTGATGTTAAATTGCGGGTGGCTCGGGGTGGAATGGGTTGGCGTGGCTCCAAAATTTTTTATTCAGTTTTTTGGGGATTGTTAGTAGCTATTTTCTCCCCAAATTTGGTAGTTCTAGCTGGAACTATAGATTTTCGATATCCGATTTGCCAGTCCTCTAGCTATCGTAGAACTCCAATTCTAACTCATTAATTTACTATTCCATAGTTAATGACATTTGCAAAGTTTCAAGTCTCTAGCTTCGAAAGTGTGGAAAAAAGTTGCGCTCATACAGACAGACGCGCAGACGGACAGACACCATGACGGACATTGCACAAATCCAATATAGTTTAAACCTTTGGTATCGAAAATAATTAGTGGTCCAACATTTGTTGCGTCGGTTAGATATAAACAACAGATATAGAATAAGAATTCATATAATAAAGCGTTCAAATGCAAAATTCTAGTATAGAGTTGGGAAGTCGTTTAGCAGCTACCACGCTGTCAGATATCGCTGCTAGTTTTGCTTAAGCCGTGAGTCGTGAGCATATCGCAAGTCAGTCTGCTTGCTGGTTTTGCAGAGATGTATGTGTATGCTGTATGTGTGCGCATAGCTTGTTTGTTTCTCTTCTTGTGTCCCTTTGTTTGTTATGTTTGCAGTTTTGGTGGACTTGGGATTTGAAATGACTTTTGATATTTCATTTCGACTAGGTATCATTAGCATGTGTGTGAGTCCCTTTGTATATACATGGGCATTTTTAATTGTATGCGTAGCATTTTCATTGTCATTCATTGATCTGCTGCGATCATTATGCATGAGGACAATTCAAATAAATGCACTTATGTTTTTATAATTATAATAAAAATAAAATACATATATGTATCTTAATTCAATTTCATGACCAATATTATACAATTGATTCGCCATCTTATATTTAACTAAAAAAAACTTGGTTGGCAAGCTGCATATCAGTTGCTAGTGCAAGTGTTTTGTGGGGTGGAACAGGTATCAAAAGTTCACAAAATAGGTAAGGCAAGCTTTCATTCATATGAAAGAACAATAATATTTGCAAAAAAAAAAACTCCAGGCTTCTGCAAACACTTGTCCCTCACAATGCGCTTGAGTAAAAATACAATATTCCGTCTTACAAGGCAGTCAAATATCTGTTTTGCTATTGCCGATCCTAAATACTCTTCCCAACTTTTACAATATGACACTTTCTAACATTTTTTGCCAGCGCAACGTCCAACTTCTTACACAAATACTGATAGTGTATTCAGTAGTGCATTTCTTTGTCCAAGTCAGTTGCCGAAAACTCGGAATATAATAAATTATCATAAAATAAAAGGCAGACAAATGCTTCCCAGGTATACACATTTATATATATATATATATATGATGGTATACGTAGGCTCGCCATGCTCTTCGGCAAGGTTCTGCGCTAAAACAGGCGCACAGCTCACAAACAAGCGTCTAGCAAATTTGGACAGTGTAATACGCACTCTTTCAACGTCTGGCGGATCATCAGAACCAAAACACAAAAGCTTAGAATGGCCGCACTTCGCCTGTTTTTACTTCTTATGCGACATTAAAGAACAATACATTTGTTTATCGCAACGTATGACATTTCAAACTAAACATAAAAAAGAAAACAAATTTATTCTTCCTTCCCATAAAATGGATTTTTCCATAAAATTAACTTTGCTTGCCCATAGGTAAGCTAAGGTCAGACCAACTGACCATCCCAGGGAAGTGTCACTTATAGACCGCTGAAAGGTCCTTAGTGGGGCCGGTGGTCGGATATGGTTGGGAGTCTTGGTTTGAGGTCCTGCGAAGTGTGTGTACGTCGTGCAAACGCTAGAAGGTTTTTGGGTTACTGCTTGCTGCTTTCTTCAAGCGAAGCTAGAAAGTGAATTCGGAAATGGCGCAGTTTACCTTCGGTATCAGAGTATAAAAAACTAGCAAATTGCTTTATTGTGCATCACTTTTTCTATCATTTTTAACCCTGATATCGTGTTAAAGTTGCATCAATATTTTGGTCATAGGTAGGCTAGGTCTAGCAAAAAGTGCAAATTTGATTCGGCACAAACTGTTTTTGGTATGGCTTGCACTTTTACACTTTTGCAACACAAAGTGAAAACCCTAATTGTATAAGTAACTGATCAAATGAGCAATGTGAACACACTTAAAGCTCATCAAAAATAAAATAAAGAACAAGCTAACATGTTCGCTAAAATGAGCACTGTTGACCCAACTCTATGCTCTATGCTGCAAAAACAGCGAAAGCAAGCAAATATATTGTATAAGATTCAATGCTCATGTGGTTTTATCGTTAAAGCACATGCAATGGTTTTATCGTGAATAGCGGACAAAAGAAAAATTAAATTTGCAAGGGTTTGCAATTGAAATTGATTTTCTGTGACCATTATATTTGTTGAAGCTTTTTTTTATGTAAAATTTGCCAACATATTATTTTCTATTTTAAGTACATAAAATTATTGCCAACCCTGCACCTGCAAATAAATAAGCTTGTACGTACATATAATTTTCCTGTGTTGCTGTTTATGCGCTTAAAATACACAAAAGAGCTGCGTGGCTCTAATGTTTCATTAAGCTGCTTCTCTGCATCTGAGCGCAAACAAAACATAGCGAGTGCAAAGCAGCAGACACATCGTGTTATGTTTGTTAGCTTACGAGTAGCAAGACTCCGTCTTTTACAGTTATTCCCGGCCGCTACACCTCGCCTGGCTCGCCATTCAAAATGCCGATACAAGTCGGCTTCTCTCAGTCTGTCTTAACTGAGATATTTTTGCTACCCGCGCCTAAAGATGTTAACACATCAAAAAAAACTCTCCTTGTTTTGTCGTCAATAAATGTGACGAAATATCTCGAGCTCATAAGCGATTTTTCGAAGGGACTGCTCACATCAGTGTGCAACAGCTCCAGCAGCTCCTGAGCAGGGCACTCTGCTGAGCTTGGAAAAGGTTGCAAGTGCACCTTGCTCACCATGCACGTCTTCATGATACTTTCTGCAGCTCGTCCACAATTTCCATCCCCGAACTAATCCTTTTCTTGCAATTTCCTGCAAGCTTGCGTAACTCAGATGTTCAAATCTGCTATGTCAAATTGAGCCATCAGACTAAACATAACATAACATCTGTTATTCTGACTCTTCAATCCATACAAAATGCCAATTCGCTTGACTTCCAGTATACTTCTGCCACTTTGCACAATTTTAGCATTCTTACCTCCAAAATGTGCTACGCACTTATTTGCCTTTCATTTCTGGCACATTCAATACATTGTTTAAGATCAGCGAATACAAAGCAATCTTTGGCCGCACTTCGCCTGTTTCCGCTGCTCGCCATTAGCTCGCAACCGATAAGCCGATCTTCTTATGCAACTCTAAAGTACACAAAATTTGTTTATCGCAACAAATGATATTTCAAACTAAACATAAAAAATAAAAAATTTATTTTTCCTTCCCATAAAATAGATTTTTCCACAAATTTAACTTTGCTTGCCCATAGGTAAGCTTAGCTTAAGCTAAGGTCAGACCAACTGACCATCCCAGGGAAGTGTCACTTATAGACCGCTGAAAGGTCCTTAGTGGGGCCGGTGGTCGGATATGGTTGGGAGTCTTGGTTTGAGGTCCTGCGGAGTGTGTGTACGTCATGCATCCGTTAGAAGGTTTTTGGGTTACTGCTTGCTGCTTTCCTCAAGCGAAGCTAGAAAGTGAATTCGGAAATGGCGCAGTCGTTGTGCTGCCAGTGCGGGGCAGCTGCAAAGAGGATGCTCTAGCGTTTCCTTGACACCTGGATCCTTGCATTTACTGCATTCGTCGTTGTCAGTTATGCCTAGTCGTTTCGCATGTACAGCGTCTAGGTAGTGGCCTTTCAGTAGACCCACTAGCCTCCGGCAGTCATGCCTTTGCTTGGCTTTTTTGCCTTTAGCTTAAGCATTTATTGCGGTAGTTTGTCGTTGTATGTTTTCATGTATGAGTTTGAATGCTATTATTGATCGATTATCTGATAAGGTTCAAAAGTTATGATTTTTGTACGAAAAAACTCAAATGGCTCCACTTTGCGTGGACTGGAAGATGTTTCATGGCTCTAGCTTCAAGGGTGTGGAAAAAAGTTGCGCTCATACAGACGGACGCACAGACGGACAGACACCATGACGGACATTGCACAAACCCAATATACTCTTTTTACCTTCGGTATCAGAGCATAAAAAACAAGCAAATTGCTTTATTGTGCAACACTTTTTCTATCATTTTTAACACTGATATCGTGTTAAAGTTGCATCAATATTTTGGTCATAGGTAGGGTAGGTCTAGCAAAAAGTGCAAACTTGATTCTGTACAAACTGTTTTTGGTATGGCTTGCACTTTTACACTTTTGCAACACCAAGTGAAAACCCTAATTGTATAAGTAACTGAACAAATGAGCAATGTGAACGAGATGACACACTTAAACCTCATCAAAAATAAAATAAAGAACAAGCTAACATGTTCGCTAAAATGAGCACTGTTGACCCAACTCTATGCTCTATGCTGCAAAAACAGCGAAAGCAAGCAAATATATTGTATAGGATTCAATGCTCATGTGGTTTTATCGTTAAAGCACATGCAATGGTTTTATCGTGAATAGCGGACAAAAGAAAAATTAAATTTGCAAGGGTTTGCAATTGAAATTGATTTTCTGTGACCATTATATTTGTCGAAGCTTTTTTTTATGTAAAATTTTCCAACATATTATTTTCTATTTTAAGTACATAAAATTATTGCCAACCCTGCACCTGCAAATAAATAAGCTTGTACGTACATATAATTTTCCTGTGTTGCTGTTTATGCGCTTAAAATACACAAAAGAGCTGCGTGGCTCTAATGTTTCATTAAGCTGCTTCTCTGCATCTGAGCGCAAACAAAACATAGCGAGTGCAAAGCAGCAGACACATCGTGTTATGTTTGTTAGCTTACGAGTAGCAAGACTCCGTCTTTTACAGTTATTCCCGGCCGCTACACCTCGCCTGGCTCGCCATTCAAAATGCCGATACAAGTCGGCTTCTCTCAGTCTGTCTTAACTGAGATATTTTTGCTACCCGCGCCTAAAGATGTTAACACATCAAAAAAAACTCTCCTTGTTTTGTCGTCAATAAATGTGACGAAATATCTCGAGCTCATAAGAGATTTTTCGAAGGGACTGCTCACATCAGTGTGCAACAGCTCCAGCAGCTCCTGAGCAGGGCACTCTGCTGAGCTTGGAAAAGGTTCATGATACTTTCTGCAGCTCGTCCACAATTTCCATCCCCGAACTAATCCTTTTCTTGCAATTTCCTGCAAGCTTGCGTAACTCAGATGTTCAAATCTGCTATGTCAAATTGAGCCATCAGACTAAACATAACATAACATCTGTTATTCTGACTCTTCAATCCATACAAAATGCCAATTCGCTTGACTTCCAGTATACTTCTGCCACTTTGCACAATTTTAGCATTCTTACCTCCAAAATGTGCTACGCACTTATTTGCCTTTCATTTCTGGCACATTCAATACATTGTTTAAGATCAGCGAATACAAAGCAATCTTTGGCCGCACTTCGCCTGTTTCCGCTGCTCGCCATTAGCTCGCAACCGATAAGCCGATCTTCTTATGCAACTCTAAAGTACACAAAATTTGTTTATCGCAACAAATGATATTTCAAACTAAACATAAAAAATAAAAAATTTATTTTTCCTTCCCATAAAATAGATTTTTCCACAAATTTAACTTTGCTTGCCCATAGGTAAGCTTAGCTTAAGCTTAAGGTTAGACCAACTGACCCTCCCGGGGAAGTGTCACTTATAGACCGCTAAAAGGTCCTTAGTAGGGCCGGTGGTCGGATATGGTTGGGACTGTCTTGGTTTGAGGTCCTGCGGAGTGTGTGTACGTCATGCATCCGTTAGAAGGTTTTTGGGTTACTGCTTGCTGCTTTCCTCAAGCGAAGCTAGAAAGTGAATTCGGAAATGGCGCAGTCGTTGTGCTGCCAGTGCGGGGCAGCTGCAAAGAGGATGCTCTAGCGTTTCCTTGACACCTGGATCCTTGCATTTACTGCATTCGTCGTTGTCAGTTATGCCTAGTCGTTTCGCATGTACAGCGTCTAGGTAGTGGCCTTTCAGTAGACCCACTAGCCTCCGGCAGTCATGCCTTTGCTTGGCTTTTTTGCCTTTAGCTTAAGCATTTATTGCGGTAGTTTGTCGTTGTATGTTTTCATGTATGAGTTTGAATGCTATTATTGATCGATTATCTGATAAGGTTCAAAAGTTATGATTTTTGTACGAAAAAACTCAAATGGCTCCACTTTGCGTGGACTGGAAGATGTTTCATGGCTCTAGCTTCAAGGGTGTGGAAAAAAGTTGCGCTCATACAGACGGACGCACAGACGGACAGACACCATGACGGACATTGCACAAACCCAATATACTCTTTTTACCTTCGGTATCAGAGCATAAAAAACTAGCAAATTGCTTTATTGTGCAACACTTTTTCTATCATTTTTAACACTGATATCGTGTTAAAGTTGCATCAATATTTTGGTCATAGGTAGGGTAGGTCTAGCAAAAAGTGCAAACTTGATTCTGTACAAACTGTTTTTGGTATGGCTTGCACTTTTACACTTTTGCAACACCAAGTGAAAACCCTAATTGTATAAGTAACTGAACAAATGAGCAATGTGAACGAGATGACACACTTAAACCTCATCAAAAATTAAATAAAGAACAAGCTAACATGTTCGCTAAAATGAGCACTGTTGACCCAACTCTATGCTCTATGCTGCAAAAACAGCGTAAGCAAGCAAATATATTGTATAGGATTTAATGCTCATGTGCTTTTATCGTGAATGTACACAGACTGTCATAGCGGACAAAAGAAAAATTAAATTTGCAAGGGTTTGCAATTGAAATTGATTTTCTCTGACCATTATATTTGTTGAAGCTTTTTTTATGTAAAATTTGCCAACATATTAGGGGTTTTCACACGCAACGTTGTTATTCGTTATTCGTTATTCGTTAAATTTGTTAAAGGTTGCCAACTGTGAAGACTCGTTTTTTACGTCAGCTGTTAATCGTGAAAATACCTACTTTCAATCAATTATTTGCAACACAACTGACAAAACACAAAGCATAAAACAGCTGATTAGTGTTTTACCGAATAACAAGTAATTTGTCGGGGCTGCCAGCTCGTTAAAGTGTTATTCGTTAAGCCGGCATTTTGTTAAATTTACAAAAACAAAATACATGTAGAACTTTAACGAATAACGAATAACAACGTTGCGTGTGAAAACCCCTATTATTTTCTATTTTAAGTACATAAAATTATTGCCAACCCTGCACCTGCAAATAAATAAGCTTGTACGTATGTATATATAATTTTCCTGTGTTGCTGTTTATGCGCTTAAAATACACAAAAGAGCTGCATGGCTCCAATGTTTCATTAAGCTGCTTCTCTGCATCTGAGCGCAAACAAATCATAGCGAGTGCAAAGCAGCATTCACATCGTGTTATGTTCGTTAGCTTACGAGCGATTTTTCGAAGGGACTGCTCACATCAGTGTGCAACAGCTCCTGAGCAGGACACTCTGCTGAGCTTGGAAAAGGTTGCAAGTGCACCTTGCTCACCATGCTCGTCTTCATGATACTTTCTGCAGCTCGTCCACATTTTCCATCCTCGAACTAATCCTTTTCTTGCAATTTCCTTCAAACTTGCGTAATTCAGATGTTCAAATCTGCTATGTCAAATTGAGCCATCAGACTAAACATAACATAACATCTGTTATTCTGACTCTTCAATGCATACAAAATGCCAACTCGCTTGACTTCCAGTATACCTCTGCCACTTTGCACAATTTAAGCATTCTTACCTTCAAAATGTGCTACGCACTTATTTGCCTTTCATTTCTGGCACATTCAATACATTGTTTAAGATCAGCGAATACAAAGCAATCTTTGGCCGCACTTCACCTGTTTCCGCTGCTCGCCATTAGCTCGCAACCGATAAGCCGATCTTCTTATGCAACTCTAAAGTCCACAACATTTGTTTATCGCAACAAATGATATTTCAAACTAAACATACAAAAAAAAAAAATGTATTTTTCCTTCCCATAAAATTGATTTTTCCACAAATTTAACTTTGCTTGCCCATAGGTAAGCTTAGCTTAAGCTTAAGGTTAGACCAACTGACCCTCCCGGGGAAGTGTCACTTATAGACCGCTGAAAGGTCCTTAGTAGGGCCGGTGGTCGGATATGGTTGGGACACACTTAAAGCTCATCAAAAATAAAATAAAGAACAAGCTAAAATGTTCGCTAAAATGAGCACTGTTGACCCAACTCTATGCTCTATGCTGCAAAAACAGCGTAAGCAAGCAAATATATTGTATAGGATTCAATGCTCATGTGTTTTTATCGTGAATGTACTCAGACTGTCATAGCGGACAAAAGAAAAATTAAATTTGCAAGGGTTTGCAATTGAAATTGATTTTCTCTGACCATTATATTTATTGAAGCTTTTTTTATGTAAAATTTGCCAACATATTATTTTCTATTTTAAGTACATAAAATTATTGCCAACCCTGCACCTGCAAATAAATAAGCTTGTACGTATGTATATATAAGTTTCCTGTGTTGCTGTTTATGCGCTTAAAATACACAAAAGAGCTGCGTGGCTCTAATGTTTCATTAAGCTGCTTCTCTGCATCTGAGCGCAAACAAATCATAGCGAGTGCAAAGCAGCACTCACATCGTGTTATGTTCGTTAGCTTACGAGTAGCAAGACTCCGTCTTTTAAAGTTATTCCCGGCCGCTACACCTCGCCTGGCTCGCCATTCAAAATGCCGATACAAGTCGGCTTCTCTCAGTCTGTCTTAACTGAGATATTTTTGCTACCCGCGCCTAAAGATGTTAACACATCAAAAAAAACTCTCCTTGTTTTGTCGTCAATAAATGTGACGAAATATCTCGAGCTCATAAGCGATTTTTCGAAGGGACTGCTCACATCAGTGTGCAACAGCTCCAGCAGCTCCTGAGCAGGGCACTCTGCTGAGCTTGGAAAAGGTTGCAAGTGCACCTTGCTCACCATGCACGTCTTCATGATACTTTCTGCAGCTCGTCCACAATTTCCATCCTCGAACTAATCCTTTTCTTGCAATTTCCTGCAAACTTGCTGCGCGTCATCAGTTTTGCTTTCTTTTTAACTCAGCTATGAATATAATAATGCGCGTCTTCATTTTTTCTATTTAACCTTATGTTAAAACGCACACACACCCATATATGTGAGCGTCAGTGTCTCTTCTTCTTACTTTACATTTTTTGCGTCTTTTTTTTCTTGTCTTTTTTAGCCATATTATTTGGTGAGTATATTAGCCACGAATTTATTAAAATTCCTTTTTCACAATTGCGGCCGCCTTTGATCTTATCACGATCAGTGTTTTGTCAGAAAAAATAAACATGTTGCAACTTATATCCGTCGCAACGGTGTAAAACACAAAAATAGAATATTACGCATAGAATCTCTAATCTCAAAGTGCTTCACAACACTAACTTAATCTTGTCGATACTTCGATATTCCAAATTCAAATGGTATTTCTTAACAATATAATATTTCTTAGCGCTTAAATGTTAAATTCAAAATTCAAACTCTATCACGCAACAATCAGAGTATAAAAATA
>JAWNNU010000662.1:0-40621 GCA_035044585.1 Scaptomyza polygonia
TGGGACTCAACAGTGAAACTGCGGAAGTCCCAATCTCTCTGCGAACGCTACACTCCTACATGGAAAATAAAGCACGGGAGTTAGCAGATCTAAGGTGGACAAACACCTCTGACTGCAAGATCTCTAAAATAATGTGCAAAACATACAACCACAAACTAGCGCAATATATGCTTAAGCTACAAAGACATGACTGCCGGAGGCTAGTGGGTCTACTGACAGGCCACTGCCTAGTCGCAGTACATGCGAAAAGGCTAGGCATAACTAACAATGACGAATGCAGGAAATGCAAAGATCCAGGTGTCAAGGAAACGCTGGAGCACCTCCTTTGCAGCTGCCCCGCACTGGCAGCACAACGACTACGCCACTTCCGAATTCCATTTCTGGCTTCGCTCGAAGAAGCCAGCAAGCACGAACCCAGAAGGCTTCTTGCGTTTGCACGAAGTACACACACTCCGTAGGACCTCACACCGAGAAAGTCCCAACCATCTCCGACCACCGGCCCCACTAAGGACCCTTTAGCGGTCTATGTGTGACACTCCCCTGGGAGGGTCAGTCGGTCTAACCTAACCTATCATAAGAGTACCGCCTTTATATTTTGAGTTTTTACTATTTAGAGGTGTAGACATTGCGCATGGTTCAACCACTTTTGAGAAAAGTTCTTTAATTATTTCGTTATACTTTTTGGAGCGATTACCCTTTATTACTTCATTAGGCCGATGATTTCTTCTGTGAGCATTTGTTTTTAGTAAAATTTCCTGATATGAGTTCAGGTCCATTTGGTTATATCCACGTGGATTTTTTAAAAAAATTAAAGAATATAATCCAGGAGTAAAATTCCACTTTTCACCCGTGTCAAGTTCTATTATTTTATTATCCACATTTATTTTAGAGCTCCCTAATTTAGTTGCTCCATCAATTTTAGTTAGTCCAAATGCTTTATCTAGTTGTCCCTCGCGTTCTAAGTCTTTTAAACTGAGATTATAGCCCTCATCACTAATTTCGTTTGTCTGATTATACTCTTCATTGCTTACTAGAGCGGGGTTAATATAAGTTTGGTCGCTCGGTATAAGCAATTCATGGAAGGTTTGCTTCCCATCTACTTCCCCATCTAATGCATCATAAAACTCACTAGTGTAATCTTCATTTTTTTGCACCTCATTGTTACTCATATTTTTTTCTTCTTTTTTGATTCGGGAACGAGGTTTAATTTCTATATTTTATTTAATCATCTTTTTAAGAGGTTCTGTCAACGGTTTAAATGTTTCCTCTAACTGATATTCATTCGCAGCTTTTCCTAATTTAATACTTTGAAATTTTCTTTTCAGCGCGTTTCTTGTTATTGTCAGTTCCTTAAGTGTATGTTCATTCGTTTTAATATATTTATAGAAGGAATCTAATAAACTCGATCAGAGAGTAAAACCTAGGTTGTTGTTTAGATGTTATTTAAACGTGTCTCTAATATCAGAGTCTTGTTTTGTTGTTATTTTAACTTTGTTCTAATAACAGAGGCTTGTTTTGCTGTTATTTTAACGTTGTTCTAATAACAGTGTCTTGTTTTGCTGTTATTTTAACGTTGTTCTAATAACAGGGTCTTGTTCAGCTGTTATTTTAACGTGGTTCTAATAACAGGGTCTTGTTCAGCTGTTAATTTAACGTGGTTCTAATAACAGGGTCTTGTTTAGTTGTTTTTTTTTTTTGTTGTTTTTCTTTAGCTAGTAAGTGGTGTAACCATAGGGCTAGATGTGAACTAGTCAGATAATTGCAACAAACTAAGATAGTTTGAAGAAAATATATACAGGGGTGCCACAGAAAACGATTTCGTCCGAACTTCATGCCTTTTCTATTTTACGGTGCCACAGAGAAAACGGCTCACTAGTTTTGGACGTTTGCAAATCGTCGCAAAACCCTTGAAATCTGATGCTGCCACCTAGTCCGATACAGATTTTTTGATGTCAGAGTCAGCAATGCCACATTTCTTAAACAGAATTCGAAGTAATGTGTTTTAATAAAATATATATGGAACCACTTTGGTTTTCCTTTAATTAAGCATTAAAAAAAATAGCTCTTTGTAGCTAGAACAAGTTTAACTGCAAAATTCTTTTACTTGCTGTGCAATTTGTGAAAACATTTGTGGGCAGCTGTAATTCTGCCAGGTGGCTATGGCTTGAAAAATGCAACAGCTGATAGATGGCAGAGCCATAACAAAACTAATCAAGAAGAAGAAAGCGCCCTCAAAAGGTAAGCAAAATTAATTTTTTTTCGTAACTATTTTATAATGTGATTTTTCAAGGGGAAAACATCGCAATCCACGCCTAGAAACAAAATTCTTAGAGTTTATGAAGAAGTACCCGGACATTGCCCGCAATTTTACCAAAGGGGACAGGGTGGCTGTAGCGGCAGCTTGGAATGACTTGGCGTTCCAGCTGAACAGGCTAGGCCCTCCAATTAAAACTGCGGAGGAGTGGCGCAAAGTAAGTAGTTTGCCTTGTAGATAGTAAATTGTAGGAAACAGTAATGACCATTGTTAATTACAGGGTTGGAAAGACTGGAAAACAAGTATTAAAAAAAAAATTACACACAACAGGAAGGAGACCAGGGCAACAGGCGGCGGGCCATTTAATATGTTGATGCTTTCTTCAATTGAAGACGAAATTGCAGTACTGTGCAATTTACATGAGGCGGTTGATGGGGTGACGGGCGCCATAACATTTGGCATCCTGCAGCCTAAAGATGAAAAAATTGAGGATAAAGACGATGGTACGTTCATAACTAATTGAATATTCAAAAGCTATCCAATTAATTTGAAATTTACTTTAAGAATCTTCCCCAAAAAGGGAGAAAAGTGATGCTGCAAGTAGCAGCAGAAAAGAAGCGCAAACAGTAAACCGGCTGGCTGCAATGGTGGAAGATGAAAAAATATTACTTACTCAAATGAAAGACGAACTGGTGGGTATAAAAAAGGGTAATCAACAGATTTTAGAGGAGCTAAAAAAAACTAATTTAATTTTAGAAAGATTTGTGTTAGCTTTAGAAAAATAATTTAAATAAAACTATTAAGAAACTTAACAAAATAACCATATTTATTATTCAAAATTACATAAATAAAACGTCAACGTATTATTAAGGAAACTGCTATGTCGTCTCGAATTTGGGAAGTTGTTTCCGGCTGATTTGAGTTATCTGAAGATTCAACTTCTGCGTGTTCTTCAGGAGCTTCATCAATACAAAAATGCTCATCATTACTTTCGCGGCATAAATTGTGAAGAGCGCAGCAAACATTTATGATACAGGAAACCTTTAAGGGACTGTACAAAAGTATCTCTTGGAGTAATCTAAATCTGCTTTTGATTACTCCAAAAGTTCTCTCAATTACATTTCTTGCAGAAGCATGACGCAGGTTAAAAGCGTGTTGGTACGAGTCTCGTGTTGCACTTCTGTAAGGCGTTAAAAGAAATCGCTCCAAGGGATAACCCGAGTCCCCAAGGAGCCAATTGCCACGTGAACCACTGTCATACCGTTCTTGAAAAAAAGACCTGGCTTCGCTCTGACTCCAAGTGCAAGAGTCATGAGTTGCTCCAGGCTTCGAAGCATCCACATAAAGAACTTTCAGGTCATAATCGCATATCTATAGGAACCATCATTTGAAAGTTAATAAATGTATGGAATAACATATGAACAAAAAACGAGTACCACTACACACACATAACAAAACGGACAATCGAGTTAACAAACCACCTCTACACTTAAAGTATTCATTACTTACTACCATTGCATTAATGCTATAATACCCCTTTCTATTAAAATAAACGTGTTCGGCACTGCTGGGCTTCATTATCTTGAAATGTGTGCCATCGATGCAGCCAACAACACCCGGAATGCTAAACTTTTGATATAAATGCTGTTTGCATTTCGTTAGCATATCCTCCGATCTATTCAATTGAATAAAGCGTGGCCCAAGTTTTTTTCCAGCAAAGGAAGTATAATCCAAAGGATTCTTCCAACGGATTGCCTTGACATTGACAAATCTGTGTCCTTTCCTATCGCTCGTTGAAACGACCCAACTCCTAAAAAACGCAATGCAGTCGCCAAGCACAGAATTGTTGAAATCGAAGAATATGGGATGTCTTTCTCGATTATATTGAGAATCCTTTGAAACGTCCTCTTCTCAACACGATAATTATAATGGAAACTATTTTTGAAACGAAATTAATTTGCATGAGACAATGAAAAAAAGCAGAAAACGCACATACATACATGTACATACGTATCATCAGACTGCAAATACGGATCAGATGCGCTTCTGAGAAGCTTTCGCTGCATGGTCTCTTTTCTTATTTTTTGCCGCCGGAGCTCTTCGATTGCCAATAATCTCGCTAATGGCATTTTTGTGCAATTTAATTTTATATCAATTTATTGATGATTTTTGAACAGCTGATTGCTGCCAGTCACAAAAAGTTGCCAAGCAGTTGGAAAATAGCTGCTAGAGTTGCCGGTAAACTTAAATTGTTTTCGCGCCAAAATTTAATTGTTTTATTTGTATTTTAATTAGCTTTAAACAGTCAATTGCTCTATAAATACATAAAACAATGTAATTAAAACACAAAACATATCGAAAACCAATTATTCTGCAACGTTAAAATGAAAAAATTAGCTAAACAAACACTTGGCTTATTTAGTCTGGCAGGGTGGCAGCCCCTAGCAGCCAAGTCCGATA
The DNA here is from genome assembly GCA_035044585.1 of Scaptomyza polygonia. Classification (NCBI taxonomy): domain Eukaryota; kingdom Metazoa; phylum Arthropoda; class Insecta; order Diptera; family Drosophilidae; genus Scaptomyza; species Scaptomyza polygonia. Next base: position 4,715 of record JAWNNU010000662.1, read on the forward strand.
AGGTTGGTGCCCAAACTAAAAATATGAAACCATTCGGTAACCCTGATATATTTATATTTTGTTTTTTTCTTTATTCAATCATTTACTTTAAAAGCGATTTTGGGACAAGGATTAAAAACTTAAGACATAAGTGACCGCAGTTAAATGTTCCAAATCGTTGTACTTGATTATCATTGTATTTTATGTTCTCTTCCAAATATCTTATAAGTTCTAAAGGTGGTGCTAAATTTCCAAAACTATCAAAATATCTGCTTTCCTCATCCGCCTTATAGTAAGCTACCCAATGCGTTCCAGCTCCAGTTGACGAGTCCAAATTAACAACACCACATTCTCTTTTTCTTACTTGTTTCGGTAAGGAGTTTCTTATATAAACCCCTCTGATATGTGGGAAAAGCTTGCGTGCAAAGTTTATAATATCAATGTTCGAAAGTGGTTTGTAAGGCAGCTCATTCATAAAAAATTAATTTTTTTATTTGATGTTATACCAAAACCTTTTTGATACGGTTTTAAGTAGAGTCCGTTACCTAAGGCAATAGCTTAAATTTTTCTGTTATGCCGTTTATTCTCTTCTAACTCTTTTTTGGCATTCTTAGCACTATTAATGCTTTTAGCAATAGCTGCTCCTCCAGATGCAATTCCACCTAATGCACTGAGTTCTGTTAAAATTGATACAAGTGGTAAAAAACCTAAAATTTTAGGAATGTTGATTACACGAGGAATAAACACTGTATTTTTCTTATTTCCAATGGTTTTAGATATAGCTTTTCGTGCTACCTGAATCGCAGATTGAATGTCAAATGGTTTTTCTTTCTTTAACACTTTGGTTGCGACTCAAACGATATTCATAAATGTTTTTTTTTTTACATGCTTTTCGTTTCTTTTGCTTTTGTGAGAGAGCCATTCCAAACTTTTTCTTTGCTTTCATTGCGTTGGTTACGAAGTATGCAGAGGATTTTTCTCCGAAAGTACTATCGGAGGCTCTAACACGCTCCCACGCTCTTTCTGCTAGAATTGAGTCGGCTTTATGACGATTTTCCAGATCTTTATGTTTAGAATAGGCTATATCGTGTTCTCTACAAGCGGCATCCAGGGGATTTATTCCTTTGTCACCACGTTCTAAACGAGCTTTAAGCTTTGTACCAGGATCACAAAACTGATAGCCCGGAATGTGTAGCTCAACTGGTAAGGAGTTTATTATTTTATTTACAATACCTCTACAAAGGTAGAGTGGTGGTTTTGTTACTAGCTTTATAAAAGCGCAGCACCATTTTATTTGTTGTTTATTCTTCAATGAGATTTTAGTGAGTAATGGTCTTGTCAAATAAGTATCATTAATATGCGTTTAATAAAACAAAAAACTGATATTGAAATAAAAAATATCGATTACAAAAATGGTGATATGAAACAACTTAGACACAGTAGCTTGTTACCCAACTCAATAAGAGCTCTCATTGTCGGACCTTCTAATTGCGGAAAAACCAATGTAATGATTAGTTTGATTGAAAGCCCAAACGGATTAAAGTATGAGAATATTAACTTATATTCAAAGTCGTTATATCAGCCTAAATATGAGTATTTAAAAACACTTATAAGACCAATAAAAGGAATGGGTAATTTCACATTTTCTGAAAATGAGAATGTTGTGGCACCTAACGATGCCAAAAAGAACTCTATAATGATTTTCGATGACGTAGCATGTGAAAAACAGGATAACATTCGGGCATACTTCTGTATGGGCAGACATAAAAATATAGATGCGTTCTATTTGTGTCAAACGTAAACACGCATCCCAAAACATCTGTGCGTGACAATGCAAATCTAATTATTATGTTTAGACAGGATGAAGTTAATATGAAACATGTGTACCAGGACCATGTGGGCGTAGACATGACACTGGAGTCATTTAAAAAAATTTGTCAATTTTGTTGGAGAGAAAAATATGGATTTTTATTAATAAGTTAAGATGATCCGCTAGAAAATGGGCGATATAGAAGGGAATTTGCTGATTATATTCAAATTTAAAATAAAATAAAATAAAAGAAACTAGAATTATTATTTCACTTAACAATAATCTTTCGGAATGGCAACAACACTAACTTTGACGGGTAACAACTCGATTTTAATGGCAAATTATCATCCGCCCATAGAGTTAAATGGAAGTTATGAGTGTGCACTAATTGATTTCCATATGCACAACTCGATTCCAAATGTGGATCATGATAATAATTTATTTCATATTGGAGAGCATATTTTCGAGATACCTGCGGGATCATATGAGTTTAGTGACATAAGCGAAATTATTAGCGAGAAAATCCTCTAATTGAGAGCAATAATAATACCCTGCAAGTAGTGATTTCATCTAAAGAAAATCCGATATATTTTAATAAAGAGCGTACTATTGGTCAACTATTTGGATTTAATAAAAAAGAACTAAAGCCAAATGCAACTCATATATCAGATCAACCTGTTGACATTTTAAAAGTAAATACAATTCGTTTAGAATGTAACATTGTTTGCGGTTCATATGTAAATGAGGTATCAAGTCATGCTCTCCATGAGTTTGCACTCAACGGTCCTCCAGGCTATAAATTAAGTGGGAAACCAAATAATCGTATTTATTTACCAGTTAACACGAGAGAGATACAGTCGTTAATAATACGGATCGTTGATCAGAACGGAAACTTAGTAAATTTAAGAAAAGAATGTGTAACACTTCGCTTACATTTGAGGCAACGAGAATGATTATTTATAATAATAACAAGAAGAAACGTTGCAGTCGGACGCACCCGACTGCGGTATACTCGATACCAGTAGTAAAACAGATTAAAAGAGAGCTGATTGCAAAGGTGTGTGGATACGGCAGGGGTGTACGCTGCCTCAAAGATTGTCTGGTGCAGATGGGGATGCCAAAAAGCTATCTTCCTTCCAAATTTGGTGATTCTAGCTCAAAGTTAGAAGAATAGGGTGGATGGTAGGCTGGAGGTGGTATGAGGGGGGGGGGGGGGGCGTGGCATCAAAATTTTAGCTGAAGATCTGTGTATGATGTCAATTGCTATCCTCATACCAAATTTGGTGACCCTAGCTCGAAAATAGTAAAATTTGTGGGAAGGGGGGCTGGGGTTGGTAAGGGGGGGGGCGTGGCATCCAAACTTTTGCTGCAGATCTATTTATTATGTCAATAGCTATCCTCAAACCGAATTTGGTGACTCTAGCTCAAAGTTAGTAGAATATGGTAGAAGGGCTGCGAGGTGCTGGGGGCTTGTATGGGGGCGTGGCGTCCAAAGTTTTGCTGCAGATCTATTTATGATGTTCATTGCTATCCTCATACCAAATTTGGTGACTCTAGCTCAAAGTTAGTAGAATATGGTGGATGGGTGGCTGGGGGCGGTATGGGTGGGGGCGCCATCCACTTTTTTTTGGGTTTCTTCATCACCTATCTTGGCACCAAATTTGGCGGCTCTAGCTCAAAAAATGTGGAAAATATAGGCGTTTTTGATTTCAAAATGCAGCGGGCTCGGGAGCAGGTGGGGCGTGGCTCCAAAACTTTCATGCAGTTTTTCGGGGATCGTTAATAGCTACTCTTCCTACCAAATTTGGTGGCTCTAGCCTTAACGCTTTGGAAAATACACGCATTCCCGTTTTTAGTGAAGCATTGGGGCAGTTTGGGGCAGATTGGGCAGTGGGCGTGGCATCCAAAGTTTTGTTGCATTTTTTTTGGTGGCTCTAACTCAAAACTATAAAAGATATAAGCATTTCTGTTTTTATGCTCCGGTGGGGCTGGGGGCGGAATGGGTAGGTGGGGCTCCAAAACTTTGATGCAGTTTTTGGGGGATCGTTACCAGTTATCTACCTACCAAATTTTGTGACTCTAGCTCAAACACAATGGAAGATACACGCACTACCGTTTTTAGCGAAGCGTTGGGGTGGTTGAGGGCGGATAGGGCAGTATAGATGGGCGTGGCATCCAAAGTTTTTATGAATTTGGTTGGAGATCGTCAACACCTATCTTGGCACCAAATTTGGTGGGTCTAGCTCAAAAACTGTACAAGATATAGGCATTTTTAGTGTTAAACTGCGGGGGGGCTGGGGGCGGAGTGGGTGGGCGTGGCTCCAAAATTTTTGATGCAGTTTTTTGTTAGTAGCTATTTTTTCTCCAAATTTGGTAGTTCTAGCTGTAAGCGCTTGCGAAATAGCTGGATCTATCGATTTTGCGTTATCGAGTTTATCGATTTTCCAGCCCCCTAGTTATCGTAGAGCTCCAATCTTGACACTTTAATTTACTATGCCATAGATAAACAGATTTGCAAAGTTTGAAATCTCTAACTTGAAGGGTGTGGAAAAAAGTTGCGAACATACAGACGGACAGACGGACAGACACCATGACGGACATTGCACAAACCCAATTTACTCTTTACCTTCGGTATCGAGTATAAAAACGTTAGCTATCTGCCACCAGCTAACACTTTGAGATATACTACAGAAGGCGACAGGTCGACGAAAAAACTACTAACACTCGAGAACAAATTATTTTTAAAATCATTGGGTCTAAAATTAAGAAAATAATGAGTAGTGTATTGAATGTTCTAGAGAAAGCATATTCAGATGAGAGTATAATTAAAAAAGAGTACCATAGTTTTTCTCCCTATCTACAAGCATTTAAAAGCAACGATGAAGTTAGAATTACTATTCAGAATCAGGACTTATATGTTTTACCTTGTGTGAGTTTTTTTAATGTTGAGGGCACAATATGTTTCGCGGATAACACGGTTGCTGTAGACGGGAAACTTAAAAACAATTGTATGAGTTATTTATTTGACGAGGTTCGATATGAGTTAAATGGAATTGAAATTGATCGTACTCGATTTGTCGGTATTTCAACAACCTTAAAAAACTATGCTTCTTTAAACAAAACGGAAAGTCACATGTTAGAGAATTCTGGCTGGTTCAATGGAAATGATAGACAGCTGACAAACGGATATTTTAATTTTTCTATCCCTCTTAAATACTTACTTGGATTTGCTGAAGATTATAGCAAGGTTTTACTAAATTGCAAACATGAATTAATAATATTGATGACTAAGAATATGGAAGATGTATATTATAGTAAAATTGCAACTAAGGAGTATAAATTAAATATTTCTAACACTAATGGAAAATACCACATGTTACTCTAAGTGATGAGAAGAAATTGCAAATGTATAGTCTAACGAAGAGTGGAGGCTCACTACCACTTGCATTCCGCAGTTGGGATTGTTATCTGAATCCAACATTATCAGAAGGTACCCAACATGTTTGGAATGTTAAGCTGGCAGCTAATAGAGAACGCCCTCGATTTGCAATAATAGCGTTTGTAGTGGATAATAAACTAACACATAATAATTTGAGGAACTTAAAAGTGTATCTGAACTCAGAGAACTTTCCGTACGATGACATGAATATAAATTTTAAGCGAGAACGATATGCAAGTTTGTATGATATGTATACAGGATTTCAAGCAAGCTACTATATGAAGGAATCTGAACCATTACTAACACCCATAGAGTTTAAAGAGAAAGCACCGATGGTTGTTGTGGACTTGTCACATCAGAATGAAACAGTTAAAACGGGGCCAATCGATGTGAGAGTTTCGATCGACCTAGAAAGTGTTAGTGTTAAAAATACTAAGGTATATTGTCTGCTTATGCATGATCGATTAGCAGAGTATTCGCCTTTAACTGGATTAGTTCAACCCATCGTTTAAACCAATTTAATTCAATAACATTTATAAATTAAAATACTATGTATACCCTCTAAAAAAAAAACAAAAATAAATAAAATCATGATGAAATTTATAAGAAAAATTAATTTTTATTTTAATCAAGTATACTAGTATAAACATTTTCATTTTCAGACACCTCAAAATGATTGTTTTCTAAGATTAGAAATAATTTAAATAAATTATTTAGTGCACATTGATTAACTATTTTCTTATGTACTCTGCAATTTGTAAAGAAATTTGGCAATCTCGCTAAACTCTTTTCAAGATATAAATCTATTATTTTGGTGTGTACAAATTTACTTAAGAACTCTTTTTTAACTCTTCCTCTTACTATAACAGTTGTGTATCTATTTAATGGCTTTAGAATATCACCAAGACTTAGATAAGAGATATCACCCTCAGACCAATCTAGTCCGTCAACATACTGTTTGGTTATTTTTAAGGTTTTTCTAGTTACTTCATCCAACTCCCTTATATGGTAGGGTGGTTTAAAGTGGAAAAAATTGGGTATGACGGACCCAGCTTGCATAAATGCTAACTTTTTGATAAACATCTGTCGTTCGTTTCCAAAAACATATTGAAAGTCAACTAGAATACAAGAGTTTCTGTCTAGAATGACCATTTTGCTTCTAATGTTAATAATGTACTGAGAAGCCCAGCGAAAATTAATACCTTAAATAACATGGATGACCTAATTTATTGGTTAGTTTGAAATAACAGTTAAGACAGGATGGATACGCTTCACTTGAAAATAAAACAAAAATTCAAGGAAATATCAAGATCATGAAATAATTTTTGGATTTGAGTATTTTGTTAGTCTAGAGCTTAAACTAAAATGTGGATTTTCTACGAGTAGAGAGTTTACACCTATTGTTTGGATGCAGCAACATAAACATTACTTCATTGGATTGCGAAAAGAGGAATGGATTCAACTATTAACGTATAAGGAGTACATCCGCATGAAACTTGAGCACTTTGACTTCTTGATGCCAGATACAATAATTGAACATCCAGTGCTTGATACTGTTAAGTGCTATTTTAAAATTCGAAAAGCGGATAAGCAACGAATACTTATACTCAATCAGTATGGTAATAGAATTGAATTTGACAGCGATTCATGGAGATCGTTTATAAGATTAGGAATTTTTCTAACAACATTTTTGTGTTGGAACACGTTGTTGAAAAATCAAATAAGGAATATATATTATAATTACATTATTCCAAAGTGTTCAGAGGTGCGTAAATGTAGTATACAACTTGCAGATTTAGATGCAACTTATGATTATGAGTCGGAAATTGATCTTACTCGTCTATTGTTTGAAATTTCTAAAAAGATGGGTAAAGAAATAAAAAGAGATGTCAATACTTTTAGAACACAATTTCACCAGAATGTGAAACTTGATAAGAAATGAAATGTTTCGAGGAAAGTAAAAATAATCCTTTAAGTCAGTCTTAAGTAAACGCTTGCCTAGTATACTTCAAAATGGAGCTAACTTCTAACTTTGGATTTAAAACAATTGTTAAGAAAATCGATGAATTTTAAAAAGAGTTCGATGAAATGATTTTTCCCGAATATCATGAACTGTTGGAAGAATATCGAGAATTTTTCTTGCTGTACGAAAACTGTCATCTGCTTAAATCTAAATATGGCGAACACCTTTCAGCATGCTGTTGGTCATCCGACCTGGCTACAAAGGGAGTTGATACATGTGGTTGTTTTTACTACAGTATGCGTCTTACAAGACTAGAACGTTTAATTGCGAAATACAGAAACTTGAATAAAAGATTAAACAAAAAACATTTGAGTCAGTAAAAGACAAAATGTATGAATAATAGGTTAAAATAAAACATGAAATATTTTAACTATACAATAAGCACATTTATGTATCTTAGTAAAATAAAAAAAATAAAAATAAAAATATTTATAAATAAAATAAATTTTATATTACAACTTTAACCAAAACTATCTCTTTTATTGATTTTGAAGTCAATACAGGATATAAGATTTTCCTAGCAATTGACTAATAGGTAAAACAGATATAAATAAACAAAGGTTAGAAACGTACGCACTAAAAAAGTTGAGTACATGTAAGAAATAGATGGCGCTAATAATTTAAATGCTACGGCTACAGGATTGGTTGAGAGTATTCATCTTATGGATAAAAGGGACCAATCAATTAGCACCCCACCTGTTTTTCATAGACGATCGTGTACAGAATAACATGATTGGACTTGTCTTACTAAACTTACATACGGAGGATCACTATCCCCCTCTAACACTTTCCCCCTCTAACACTTTCTCTCTTTAACACTTTCTCCCTCTAACACTTTCAAATCTTTGTCTACAAGTATCAATACTCTTGTTAAGAATCTATGTATTGACCTTGTTGCTGCTGCTGCGAAAGAAAATTCCCATACTTTGCTCACTGACCCTTACGATCACGAAATTTGTTGTTTATGGCTTACTTGCGGGTGTGCAAAACAACGCACATCAAACAGGCTAGACTCACTAGACTCTATCCTTGTATTCTTTGTTCACTGATTCTTACGATCATAAAAATTCGTTTTTTATTGCATGCAGGTGTGCAAGGTAACGCATATTAAACAGGCACACAATTGTCTCTAACAATTCTTAGTAAAATAGCCAAAACAGATCCTTTAAGTACCGATTCTCACAAATCCTGGTGTGCTTGTTGCTGCTATTGTTAATAACAATGCGAGATAGGAATGTTTTCTCCTTTGACTATGATGTACTAACCCTCCTTTGACTTTGATGCACTTACAGGTGTCCATCTGAACGCTGTAAGATTTTGATCTGACAAAATTATCAATCCTTTGTTCTCAACCCTCCTTTGACTTTGATACACTTGGCGGTTCTACTCCAATCAACCCCTCATTTGACTTTAATGCACTCACAGGTGTCCACGCTTGATCTGATTGATAAAAGAGTCAAAAAATCAGCGGGGGGTAATAAAAGGCTCAAAAAAAAAAATCAGCGGGGGGTAATTAGCCTGTCAAAAAATCAATTTAATGGGTGTAATAAAAAGGCGGCATCCCTTTGTCCCAGAACCGCCATTCTCCTACTACTCAACACGACAGAAATATATAGAAATGCATAAAAATAGAAATGCACTGCCAAGCTTGCCATACTAGGCTTTAGTATAACTGCAATGCATGGGCTGCTTGTTGTTATAGCAGCAGCGTGTCACAACCCTCCCTACGGTTGGCTTTCTTGCACGCAGAAATTAACCAGAAAACTCCCAAAATTGGTAACACCTGTTACTACCCCTCCTTCACATCACTTCAAGGAAAATACAGACTTCACTAGCAATCAATATCGTATATATTTATTCTTTCTTTATTCAAATTTTTCACCATGATTCTATGAAATCTACTTAATTTATTTTCTTTATCGTTTATATCTTAAGTTTGATGTGACTTAATTAACCCCTGTATTTAACAAAGTATTTTTAATTTTCTTCATTTTTAATATGCTTTTAAAAAATTGAACTAAATGAGGCAGAAGAGATTATTCTTGTTTATTTTTTTTTTTTTTTTTTTTTTTCTCATGTGTAAATATGCGGGAAGTTAGCATTGTTTATTAATCTGTTTAATGAATCTCGCAAACATGCAGCTGTAACAAAAAGTAACACATGAATGTAGGTGTAATATGAACATATGGTAGCATAAATATGATCACCAAAGCAAACTGCTCCTGATTAAGTTACGATATTTGATAAAAGCCAAAACACATCAAACCAATTTAAAACATATGCATGTATAAGTTCACACAAGCTTTTTAACAATTGCTTTCGCGAAAATATCAATTATGCATTTAACACAAGATAATGCAAACAAAGAGTAAAGCAATTGCTGAAAGCATAACACAGATAATTGCTGAACCAAGTCTTATCTTTAGCTTATCTTAGCCTAAGATGATATCTTCTCCTAGAAAGAGCCGGTATATCTGTATGCTTGCTGGTTTACTTGGCTAAGCAACTATTTTGAATTTTATTATGTTATTTTTTTTTTTTTAATTTGTATTAGTTTTCTTGCGTTTGCTGGATTATTTTTATTATTTTTTTTTTCTTTTTATTTGACATACCCAAACAAGATTTTGGTGAAGGCCTTCTCGATGATCCCGTTGCGTATGTTGTTTGGTGTAGGGTGTATTTGGGATTATTATTGATTTGATTTAGCATGCTTTGGTTTTACACGACTGTACTGAATTTATTTTTCTTTTTAAGATGTTTTAATACTTACTAGATTCTCTTTGAGTTTTTGTCTCGTATATTTGCAAAGATTTTAATAACTCTTTTACACATGGTTCCCCTTGATACTGTCACTATTTGTTTGGGAGATTCACCGCAAATTATTTAACTTTATTTTATATTTATATTAGTATGTTATCTGAATTTTCTAAAACACATTTACACCTTAGTTTTTTTTTTATTTTTTTTTATGTTTTGTTTCTCTTGCCATTGCTTTAAGCTCTTAGTTTGTTTTTATTTTGTTTGAAAAAAAAACTTTAAAGGTGCCCTTTTTCTGCCCTTTGAGCTGCTGCTACTCGTTCTCACGTTCGGAGTACTTCTATCTGCCTGATCATGATGTACTTGATCCAGTGGTGGTCGTTTACGCGAATTCGTAGCCGAGTGTTCCAGAGAGCGTTGGCCACATGCTAGCTACTCTCCCAAAATGAATTGTCGTTTGTATCATTTATATGTACTTGTAAGGCAAATTTGCTCTTGCTGAGCAAATTGAACAAACAAAACAATTGCATTTACATGTACATTTGTTCAAGGCGCACGTCAAATAGAATTTTCGCTGCCGCATAACAGAATTTTTTTCAAATTAGAAACGTTTAATTTTTCCCAATCGCCCTGCCGAAATATTTACCTCTGCGAACAGCAAATTGCAGACAAATAAAACTAGTAAATACTAGATCAATTATTTGCAATGATGCTCCGTCCAAAAGTTGATTTACTTTTCTTTAAAAAGTGTTTTAAGCCAGCTTTGATTCTCAACCCAGGTAGACACGTCTGCTCCGATGTGTGCTCTGAAAGAAAAAAAGCAACCCATGCCACCGGATATACCCATTAGCCTTGCGAGCTCAAGCTGTCAACTTCGTGCTATACCGAACGTCAAAAGCTCATAGTTGCTATGTGCTTGATCGATGCTTGCTTCAATGGTTCGGAACTCAGCTAATTTGAATATCGCAAGCCGCGCTTAACGTATATTTAAATCAAATTTTCAAATTGCATGGTTAAGTTAAATGATTATAATGGTACTATACAAGCCTGGATAATAAGCCAGGTTTTAACCTATGGCGGATTAGCCTGAAAACCGAACAACGACAAGAGTACCATTACTGCCGAATGTCTTTGGCGTGAAAGGTACCAACAAGACGTCTTTGTAAATCCTCTAACACATATGTGGAATTTCCAACCTCGCACGCGTGCTTTTACAAAAAGGTGACATAATTTTGCAGAAATATTTTTCTCCAACAATTTTGAATAAAGTTTCTACGAAATTACTCTTGGCCTACTGTGAAACTAGTACCTTTGTTTGATCTCAAATTATATTGTTTGGATTGATGCTCATATGCGCCTGTTATTTTATGTTTAATTTTATCCCTTAATAAGGTAAGTTTATCTTCTCGCTTGAGTGGTGAAATGAATTCATTTATCAAATTTAAATTTCGTAATAATTTGTTCGTTGACCCATGCGTAATCATATTAAATCCATAAATTGCATAATACGGTGCCATTCCAATACTTTGGTGACAAGTATTTTGCAACGCACAACTAATGTTTGAAATGTTTTTGTCCCAATCCCGTTGATCGGCAGTCAGATATGCTCGCATAGCAGATATTACCATCATTTTCACAATTTACAATTAAAGCTACCAATAATTTACGATTTCTTTTAACTTCTTGCCAATAATTCACAACGCGATTCTTTTGCTTTCTCGCTTTGTTAGAAGATTTTTCGTCAAATATTATTTTTCGAGCGGCTGTATAATTTGCCGCACGTTCTTGATATAACTTGGTTAAAAATTTGTTTTGCATGTCCGGGAAATTTTTATCTCTATCGGATTTTAAAATATTTATAGCTGTTTGAGTAGGTAGTGTTTGGTCAGTTGTTAAGTCTGATTTTTAACCTACTACTGTCGAATCCATTTTAGCAATTACCTCGGGACCATTCGATTGAGTTGATCGAATGGGCCCTCCCTGAGGTTTTTAAATTTTTTGTTTAAACATGTGTTACACTGCGGCTTATAAATGTTTTTCGCACAACATTTCTTGCCTGCAAGCACATATCCCAACAGTGTCCCTCTTGATCACAATTCCAACATATTAAAGTTCGTTTAATATGTTGAATTGCGTCAACATCCGTAACTCGGATTTCTTCATCGTCATCCATATTCTCACTTGATTCAAGTATTGCCACCTGCTTTCTGGCTGCATAAGAGTTAATAATTTTTTTCTGCGACTTTAAGTTAGCTTGCTCTGCTAAAAAATTTTCTCGCATACGACCTTTCCTTAATTGCCCTACAGAAGTAATTTCTTCGAACAGTATCTTATGTCTAATTTCCATACGTAAGTTTCGAATAAGAAGTTTAATTAAACGAGATTCTTCGAGCGGCCTGTTCAATCTAGTTGCTATGCTCATTACGTTATCATAAAACTCATCAAAAGACTCTGCGCTTTCTTGCTTTCGAGCTCGCATTTCTTCCTCAATTTCGTCATCTGTTTTAAAATCACCAAATTGCCTTTTGAGAGCGGTACAAAATTCTTGCTAATCATTCACGCCATTTTCCTTTCGATATTGCCAATACCATTCCCTTGCTTTTCCAGCTAGAAGACTATGTAAGTTAAGAAAATCTTGAGTGAACGATCGAACTCTATACAAAAATTCATCAACTGGGAGTCCTTTTGCTGAACCGTCAAACTTTAAATTCCAGCTTTGAATCATGTTGGCTATTTTCTCAGGCCCCACTGAATGATGAATATCATTATCAACCCCATTGCCAGCATTTCTTTGCCTAAAACGTTGCTGAGGTATTTGGTTTATTGCCTCCATAGCCACTAACCTAGACTGTGGATTATTTATTGACAAAGCTGCTAGTTTGGTGTCTATAACGGATTCTAAACGATGCATTAGATCTTCTTTATTAATATCTCTGCCTAGAGATCCAACGTTATACGATGCTTCACTAATTGACTGAGCCTATCCCGTTTGCAATGCCTTGGGTCTTCCTTTGGGCTTCTTATTTGCTGTTCTGTTGGTTTGCTCGTGTGTTTGCGCCCTAGTTTAATGTACCCTAGGAATTGTTCCTGTAGTTTTTGTTGTTTCCACTACAGAGTTTTCGGCACTCGAACCCACTTGCGCTTTTCTAATATCATTTGGATGAACTAGCTTTTTACAAGTGAAGCATTCCTTGTTATCTTCAACATATGCCAGAATACAAGCCATATGAAAGCTGTGGTAACACGGGGCAATGCCGCAATCTTCATTGGATCCTACTTTTTGCATGCAGATACTACATTCAAATTCTGTTGGAAAGATCATTGTACGTTGATCTGTTGAGCGCGATGGCTCTTTTAGCGAGTGTTCATCTGTAGCCATAGTTAATTGTGTTTTATTTATTTCGGATTTTTTTTTTTTTTTTTTTTGATTTCTTGTTTACACAATATGCCAAGAATAATTTAATTAATGTTTATAACTTCCTGTCCGTGATTGCTTTGAATGGAGGTAACTGTAGTTCTTATATTTTTGTTCGTGCTTAATTGATTTTTATGAAATGATAGAACAAGTAAAAAGACATAATTAAACGGAGTGTAAGCTGCACTATGCCATTACATGAGAGTACAATTTTTGAACTATTTCAAAATGTTATGCATTCTACTCACACCAGCTCTAATGCAATTCTCATTAAACCTTTCGATTAGTTTTTTTTTACCCTTTTAACGATACCAAATTTTTTGTATTCGCATAATCACTATTCATACATCGCCGTTTATTTTCGGATCCAATCCAAAAATTTTGATCGAATTGTTTGTTGTATTACTGCTGCAGAATGAAAATAAGTCACATCTGCTTAAAATAGTAATACGCTTAATTACCACTTTTACTGACCTGCTTTAATAAGTTCTGTGTGCTTCCAATCAGGTTTAATGTAAGTAGATTAAGAAAGCGCTAGAATCTTGGACACCGCCATCTATCTTTTTCACTATCTTTGAGTTACTTCTACCCGTTTATGGGAACACTCACAGTTTTTAAACACAAAAAGAGAATAGATTCAGTTTGGAACTATATAGATACATGAGGAATTCAAGCAGTTCATAGAAAAACTGTCTAAATAGACCCACGTTGTTGGGCGCCAATTATGTAACGTACACACTTAGGCTGATTCATATAAATTATAAAAAACGCATGCCTCAAATTTTATGGTATCTTAATATGTATGCTGCCGGGGTACCGAAAATATAGCAATATATAATCCGATCTCGCACCAAGTGGTACTGCCTGAGTTAAGCTGAAAAAGAAGAAGATCGATTGGGACACGACTAGCTAAACAGCCTGCGGGGGGGGGGGGGGGGTCTTGAACTTTTCAATCTTCAACCTCAGGTTTGTGAGGGTGCGAATATCGCAACCAACAATTGAGCTATTTTGGACTGGCACTTTTGTACAGACGTGACTGTGACAAAAGCAGTGCAAAGCCTCTATATAAGCAACAGTAGAGCAAAGCTTCTCTATTAGTAACAGAGAAAGACGCTAGGCTTAAAAGCTTTTATGTCAATGCACATGCACAGCTGATGCAAAGAAAAGCTCGATCTGTCAAATCGAAGCTTTTTCTAATTGACGCATACTTCCGCTCTGCGCATGCACTGCATTCTTTGGTAAGCTCTTTTCGAGACGAGACTTGTACAAAATCAAGATCGCAATTTTCTTATTTTAAACACGCCTCGTGCAGTAAAAATACTGAAATTCGAATCGATAAGCATCCGAGCCAGCGCACCACCGGCATCGTTTAATACCAATTTTTATTAAATCGCCTCGGCTCTACAACCCTGCGCCAAGTATATTTCACCGATTTTGTGGAATTCTCGGATCTTAAGCAACATTTACATCGCTTCATAACAGTGCGTGTGGGATCGGAGGCTCGGCAGAGATTTAGCTAAAACTTCGTGGAGTGTGTGTTCGCGTCGGATCCATAATATTACATCGAACGCTGACCCCGTGTGGCAGCGAACGCCTACGACAACACAGCGTTACATCACGCGTACACCGCACCTTGCGCACACACTTCACAAACAACGCACATACCCCCACGCCTATTGCATTCCGCCGCCTCGTAAGACTACGTCTACTCTACAAACCATATTGAAAGGTTCATCACCCGCTAATAGTTGACTTGGAAGTAGAAGCGTTCTGGATGTGCCACCAGTTGCACTCTGTTTGTATCCTAGAGTTGGTCTATCACCTGTTCCAAAACAGCTAATCGAACTTCCAATAAGTGCTTTAAACGCCAATAGTTAATACAGATTATAACGAAATTGGAAAACAGTTTGCTTGAAATTTAAATTCATTAATACTAGATATATATATTATAATGTTTATTCTTTTATAGTTTCGCGCTTTTACTGATTTGTTGCAACTGCCAAATTTAACTTTCATCACCTACAGCCAATTCGCGTCAACAGGCCTGCTGACTTCGTTGGACAAATAAAGGTCGTAAGTACGGCTTAGCCGGAAATGTTTGATTAAACAAAACAACAGAAAAGGGGAACATTATATTTGCAACAAATTTTGTAAGAGCGCTTATTTTATTCGTAACGTAATTTGTAGAAAAATGTTTGAATTCTTGATATTGGCCTTATGCCTTAAGCTCGATTAACTTTTTAAATGTATGCTAAACGAAAATATCTGAAGATGGAATAATATATTGTAGAAGTAACATGAATTAAATAATTTTCTTTCAAGGCATCTTAAGTGTTTAGAACCGCAGTGATGTTTAGGGCAGGACTGCAGTATTATTTGAGATCCTACAGGTAGGGTGGGTATAGAAGGAGAACAAGCCCATCTATGTTCTCCAAAGATGGATAAGTTGTCCGAATCTCAATCCGATCCCAAGAAGTCTGGTTTAAGTTCCCGTCTACCGTCCTATCTTTTCTGTCTACGATTTTATTATCGTAACGAAGTTGTCGAGGCAGCACAAGGACTCACGCCATTTTCCCTCGCAACTGAGCTCGGCCGTGCCGAAAAGTAGACAGAATGTGTATGCTGAGACGGCACTGCTGGAGTTTGTTACGGGTTACATACAAATTTTTTTTTATATGTCCATATGTCCCTTGCCGTTTTAGTAGAAAGTAAATCACAAAATAGAACACAACACGACAGAAATATATGTAATCAATCAAGACACAAAAATGCACTGCCAAGCTTGCCATACTAGGCTTTAGTATAACTACAATGCATGGGCTGCTTGTTGTTATAGCAGCAGCGTGTCACAACCCTCCCTACCGTTGGCTTTCTTGCACGCAGAAATTAACCAGAAAACTCCCAAAATTGGATACACCTGTTACTACCCCTCCTTCACATCACTTCAAGGAAAATACAGACTTCACTAGCAATCAATATCGTATATATTTATTCTTTCTTTATTCAAATTTTTCACCATCATTCTTTAAAGTCTACTAAATTTATTTTCTTTATCGTTTTTATCTTAAGTATAATGTGACTAAATTAACCCCTGTATTTAACAAAGTATTTTTAATTTTCTTCATTTTTAGTGTGCTTTTACAAAAATAAAACTAAATGAGGCAGAAGAGATTATTCTTGTTTATTTTTATTTTTTTCTCATGTGTAAATGTGCAGGAAGTTAGCATTGTTTATTAATCTGTTTAATGAATCTCGCAAACATGCAGCTGTAACAAAAAGTAACACATGAATGTAGGTGTAATATGAACATATGGTAGAATAAATATGATCACCAAAGCAAACTGCTCATGATTAAGTTACGATTTTCGATAAAAGCCAAAACAAATCAAACCAATTTAAAACATATGCATGTATAAGTTCACACATGCGCTTTAACAATTGCTTTCGAGAAAATATCAATTACGCAATAAACACAAAAAAATGCAAGCAATGCGCAAAGCAATTGCTCAAACCATAACACAGCTAATTGCTGAACCAAGTCTTATCTTTAGCTTATCTTAGCATAAGAAAAAAAGAGCCGGTATATCTGTATGCTTAATGGTTTACTTGGCTAAGCAACTATTTTGAATTTTATTATGTTTTCTTTTCCACCGTCGTCGGATCTGTTGTATTAGTTCGCAGACCACCACGCACACAAGTGTCCCCCAGGATCCCTAGTCACCTGTTGCATCGCCGCTCCGCTGCATAGCCACAGGACAAAAAGGAATTCATTCAAAGGACCAGCGCGGAAGATTCGCCGGATGTTTTATTTATCGTAAGCTTAGTGTTTAAGTGATTGAAAACAAAACAAAACCAAAATAAAATAAAAAACATAAATAAAAAATAATTTGAAAAATCGAACAAATAGTATATTAAGAAAAAGTTAAAACAAAAAATTACCATAAGTTTAAATAAGTTAAATATACCACATATTTTCTATAAGTAAAATTCAATTAAAATTTAAAAAATAATTCTTGACAAAGTAAACTTAGTGTTGAATGAAGTTAAATCTTCTGGCAATCCAGAACCTAGTTAAGTAACCCTCAAGCAAAAATTTTATCAATTCAATCAAATCTGAAAATCAACTAACTTTTTCGATCGTTAATTGTTGTTAAGACTCTCACACACGAGATACGGCAAGATAAGTGGCATCAATTTTTATCTTTGTGGTCCGTTTTATTTGAATCATAATTTCATTCCGCAGTTTCATGCACAACATGCCCGACGATATAGTAGACGCCATGGCAAACTTAAGCATTGCCGGTGGCACAGGCCAAGCAACAAGTGGTCAGCCAGGTACTATTACACCAATAACAAGGCCCGAACTTAGAACAGTTATTATGACGATGATTAGGGATTGTCTCCAAGACAATTTAAATAGCCCAAACATCGGACACGAGAACTTCCGTGACATTACATTCGTGTGACCCCGATCAGGTGAAGATCAAGAATAAATTCCGGAAATGGCAAGGAAAATACCGTTCAATTCGTGAAAAAAAAATGTTGAACGAATTATGAGCATCTATGCAGGACAAGAACAATCATATAAATATTATTTAATGACTTTATCCGTACGTAACAAAGTGGTTGGTGAAGCTCATGCGGTCTTAGAATCTTACAATACCCCAATGAATTGGAAAGCTAAAAGAGATTTAAAAACTCTCGAGTATCAGATGTTCTCTCTTAGGCAAGGTCAAGGTATGACGATAAACGAATTCTATCAGGCTGTCTACCATCAATTATCGTAAGTCCTAAATCAGATAGGTGCACAGGAAGAATCTCCAGAAACCATTAGGGCATTAACCGATAAATATCGAGGCAAAGCTCTAGATACTTTTGTAAGAGGTTTAAGTAGAGACCTACCACGACTTTTGCCAATCAAGAGACTTAAGCCATGCTCTTCATTTGTGTACCTTGGTTGAAAACCAAGAGCAACGAAATTCTTTTGTGCCCAGAATAAGACAACAACCTCCACCAATGCCACCTAGGCAGACGGTCATGAGATTCCCGGCACAAAAGAAATTTCGACCCTAGACTCTACGATACCCCACGACCTGCTACTAACCAACATCAGGTGCCGATAGCAGGAGCTTTCTTTGGTAGGCCAATTAATCGACCCATATACCCACAATATGCATATCAACAGAAAGTGCCTAATCAAGGGCAACCTTACGCTGTAACTCCTAGGCCATTCGCCCAAAACCCGGAGGCCAAACCAGAACCCATGGACATAGATCATTCTGTCCGATAACGACATATCGATTACATGAATAGGGTTCGAAATAACGACTTAGTAGGAAAGCGTCCTCCGCCTCAAAGCCAATCAGGTCCCCTTCAAAAATACCAGAGACAGTTCCACGTAACTACAGGTGAGGTAAAACCAGGTAAAGAGGAGCAAGAGCATGACGCAATTTCAGAGGACGCCGAACAAGGCTATTTAGAATATCTAGAACAATTAGGGATAGAGTACCTACCAGAAGCCGTACCGTACAAAACCGAAAACGAGTACGCCACGGAGTTAGTAGATACCGCAGACATTAATTTTTTAGATTAAACAGTTCCTCATTGCCCTATTTTAACTGCAATACGAGGAACGGAAAAAAGCTTAAATTTCTGAAAGATACAGGCTCAAACCAAAATTACATTCAAGCTTATTTAGTACCGAAACCCAAACTTAATGAGAAACCTTTTTTCGCAAATTCTGTCGGCGGACAAACAAAAATCACCCATCACACCCATCTCAGTTTATTCGGACCTGACCAAGTTCCGGACAAATTTTTCCTTCTCCCAACTCTTAAAACTTTTCATGGCATATTGGGTAACGATACCCTCAAACAGCTGAACGCTGTAATCGACGTACGCAATGACGTCCTAGTAATAGATGGGAATTAAAAAAAAAAAACAACATAACAGTCAAGGCAGACCACATGTCTGCGAAACAAATAGAGCTCATTGATAGGATGACCGAGATGCATGCAGAGTTATTTGCCGAACCTGATGAAAAACTTACATTCACAACGGCGATAATTGGCGAAATAAGAACCACTTCAGACACCCCAATATATAGTAAACACTACCCGTACCCCGCACAAGTTGAAAAACAAATAGACCAATTGCTGCGAGACGGCATAATAAGACCTTCACGGTCACCGTACAACGCACCTGTGTGGCTGGTGCCAAAAAATCAAGACGCTTCAGGACAGAGGAAGTATATGCTGGTAATAGATGACCGAAAGATAAAGAAGGTAACCATATCAGATCGATACCCAATACCAGACATTGGGGACATTATGCCACAATTGGGGGATAACAAATATTTCTCCGTGCTAGATCTGAAAAGCGGGTTTCATCAAATTCCACTCAAAGAGAAAGATATAGAGAAAACCGCATTCTCGGTAAATTCGAGTTCGCTACCTTTTGGATTTAAAAATTCTCCATCAATATTTGAAAGAGCTCTCGATGATATACTAAGAGACCACGTTGGCAAGAAATGTTACGTCTTCATAGGTGATATAATAGTTTTCAGCAAATCAGAAAAGCATAAATCAAACAATTTTTCAATGGTTGTATCTAATTTCCTACATTACTAGCATAATTATGACATGACTGGCAGCTTTAAAATGTCGTAGCTGCGCTTTGTTAACATCTTAGAATTTCAGGAATTAATAAAATGAAGCATAGTCATACTTTGATCAAGTATTGTCAGACTTGGATCAACTACACAAATTCTTGGAGAAAGAATAAAAATACTTTTTTTATGAACTTACGTTTTAAGAACTCAAAAGCTTAAATCGAGTTCAATCAGTACTTGAATCAAGATTGAATCAATTTTGAATATTCAAGTTTAAAGAGAACATACATCAAGAACAAAAGAACTTAAGAAACTATACTTGAATCAAGTACGACATTCTCGGTTACTGTCATTCCGTACTTAGTGAGAAAACAAGTTCGAATTGTTGGGTTTTAAGTACGGAATACTTGATTTTTTCTGTCAGTGCGTTTTTAAGCGAAGCGTTGGGGTGGCTTGGTGCGGCTAGGGCAGAATGTATGGGCGTAGCATTCAAAGTTTTTATGAATATGATTGGGGGTCGTCAACACCTATCTTGGAACAAAATTTGGTGGCTCTAGCTCAAAATATTTGAAAGATGTTGAAGTTACTGGGGGTTGTTAGTAACTATCTTCTCCCCAAATTTGGAACTCCTAGCTGTAAGGGCGTGCGAAATGGCAGGATTTATCGATTTAGAGCTATCGAATTTATCAATTTGCCAGCTCCCTAGTTATCGTAGAACTCCAATCTTGACTCTTGAATTTCCTATGCCATAGATAAATACATTTGCGAAAGTTTGGAGTGTCTAACTTGAAGGGTGCGGAAAAAACATGCGATAATACGGACGGACAGACGGACGGACACCATGACGGACATTGCACTAACCCAATATACTTTTACATTCGCTATCGAGTTTAATGAATAATTTAAGCAACAGTGCACTAAATTGCAGATTAAGGCATTCAATTTATGTATATAACATACATCCAGTTGCTGCTGATCAAGAAAAACGATTACGAAGATCTGAGACAAATCGACGATACCGGGAAGAGCGCAGGCGTCTTGCTGAAAACAAATTGGACGAAATGGAAGAACTGAAGCTCACCCAGCAAGACGTACAAGAATGACTGATAACATTCTAACTGATGCTGAGTTCAACAAAAGGTTAACGGAGAACAAATTGGGTGTTAGTTGTTCAGTGCGCCACAGAATTTGGTTTACAAATGATGTTCGCAAGTATAATGTACACACTTAGGCTGATTCATATAAATTATAAAAAACGCATGCCTCATATTTGATGATATCTGAATATGTATGCTGCCGGGATACCGAAAAAATACCAATATATACCCCGTTCTCGCACCAAGTGGTACTGCCTGAGTTATGCTGAAAGAGAAGAAGATCGATTGGGACACGACTAGCTAAACAGCCTGCGGGGGGTTCTTGACCTTTTTAATATTCAACCTCAGATTACTTTAAAAATGTATTTCCTTTGGTGTTTTAGTAGAAAGTAAAACACAATATAGAACACAACACGACAGAAATATATGTAATCAATCAAGACACAAAAATTCTCTGCAAAGTTTGCCCTACTAGGCATTAGTGTAACTGCAATGCATGGGCTGCTTGTTGTTAAAGCAGCAGCGTGTCACAACCCTCCCTACCGTTGGCTTTCTTGCACGCAGAAATTAACCAGAAAACTCCCAAAATTGGATACACCTGTTACTACCCCTCCTTCACATCACTTCAAGGAAAATACAGACTTCACTAGCAATCAATATCGTATATATTTATTCTTTCTTTATTCAAATTTTTCACCATCATTCTTTAAAGTCTACTAAATTTATTTTCTTTATCGTTTTTATCTTAAGTATAATGTGACTAAATTAACCCTTGTATTTAACAAAGTATTTTTAATTTTCTTCATTTTTAATATGCTTTTACAAAAATTGAACTAAATGAGGCAGAAGAGACTATTCTTGTTTTTTTTTTTTTTTTTTTTCTCATGTGTAAATGTGCGGGAAGTTAGCATTGTTTATTAATCTGTTTAATGAATCTCGCAAACATGCAGCTGTAACAAAAAGTAACACATGAATGTAGGTGTAATATGAACATATGGTAGCATAAATATGATCACCAAAGCAAACTGCTCATGATTAAGTTACGATTTTCGATAAAAGCCAAAACAAATCAAACCAATTTAAAACATATGCATGTATAAGTTCACACAAGCTCTTTAACAATTGCTTTCGCGAAAATATCAATTATGCATTTAACACAAGATAATGCAAACAAAGCGTAAAGCAATTGCTGAAAGCATAACACAGATAATTGCTGAACCAAGTCTTATTTTTAGCTTATCTTAGCATAAGATGATACCTTCTCCTAGAAAGAGCCGGTATATCTGTATACTTGCTGGTTTACTTGGCTAAGCAACTATTTTGAATTTTATTTTGTTTTCTTTTATACTCGATACCGAAGCTACAGAGTATATTGGGTTTGTGCAATGTCCGTCATGGTGTCTGTCCGTCATGGTGTCTGTCCGTCTGTCCGTCCGTATGTTCGCAACTTTTTTCCACACCCTTCAAGTTAGAGATTTCAAACTTTGCAAATCTCTTTATCTATGGCATAGTAAATTAAAGTGTCAAGATTGGAGCTCTACGATAACTAGGGGGCTGGAAAATCGATAAACTCGATAACGCAAAATCGATAGATCCAGCTATTTCGCAAGCCCTTACAGCTAGAACTACCAAATTTGGGGAGAAAATAGCTGCTACTAACCCCCATAAAACTGCATCAAAAATTTTGGAGCCACGCCCACCCACTCCGCCCCCAGCCCCCCCGCAGTAACCTAATCCTTGTACAGTTTCTGAGCTAGACCCACCAAATTTGGTGCCAAGATAGGTGTTGACGATCTCCAACCAAATTCATAAAAACTTTGGATGCCACGCCCATATATACTGCCCTATCCGCCCTCAACCACCCCAACGCTTCGCTAAAAACGGTAGTGCGTGTATCTTCCATAGTCTTTGAGCTAGAGTCACAACAATTTGGTAGGTAGATAACTGGTAACGACCCCCCAAAAACTGCATCAAAGTTTTGGAGCCCCACCTACCCATTCCGCCCCCAGCCCCACCGGAGCATAAAAACAGAAATGCTTATATCTTTTATAGTTTTGAGTTAGAGCCACCAAAAAAAATGCAACAAAACTTTGGATGCCACGCCCACTGCCCAATCTGCCCCAAACTGCCCCAATGCTTCACTAAAAACGGGAATGCGTGTATTTTCCAAAGCGTTAAAGCCACCAAATTTGGTAGGAAAGTAGCTATTAACGATCCCCGAAAAACTGCATCAAAGTTTTGGAGCCCCGCCCCACCGTCCCCGAGCCCGCTGCATTTTGAAATCAAAAATGCCTAAGTTTTACACATTTTTTGGGCTAGAGCCGCCAAATTTGGTGCCAAGATAGGTGATGAAGAAACCCAAAAAAAGTGGATGGCGCCCCCCACCCACATACCTCCCACAGCCTACCATCCACCATATTCTTCGAGCTTTGAGCTAGAGTCACCAAATTTGGAAGGAAGATAGCTTTTTGGCATCCCCATCTGCACCAGACAATCTTTGAGGCAGCGTACACCCCTGCCGTATCTACACACCATTGCAATCAGCTCCCTGTTTTACTACTGGTATCGAGTATACCGCAGTCGGGTGCGTCCGACTACAACGTTTCTACTTGTTTTTTTTTCAAATTTGTATTAGTTTTCTTGCGTTTGCTGGTTTATTTTTATTATTTTTTTTTTCTTTTCTTTTGACTTACCCAAACAAGATTTCGATGAAGGCCTTCTCGATGATCCCTTTGCGTATGTTGTTTGGTGTAGGGTGTATTTGGGATTATTATTGATTTGATTTAGCATGCTTTGGTTTTACACGAGTGTACTGAATTTATTTTTCTTTTTAAAATGTTTTATTTTTCTTTTTAAGATGCTTTAATACTTTATTATGTTCTCTTTGAGTTTTTGCAAAGATTCTAATAACATTTTTACACCTGCTTCTCCTTGATACTGTCACTGTTTGTTTGGGAGATTCACCGCAAATTATTATTATTATTATTATTATATACAGCTAGGTTAAAGTTAAAAACTTAGTACCTAACTTAGATGCTGTAGCAGGGCTCCTTTGAGGCCTTCAGCTAGATATTTATAGGTGTTGCTTAAAACTATGAGATATTTACAGATTAATGAATGATTATTTTAACTTATAGATAGTGTAGCAGTTTTGAGGCTTTTAAGTATTTTTCTAGTAGTTTTACATTTTCTAGTGTCGGGTTGGCTAACATTTCAATGGGATCTTTATGTTGAAGAATTTGTAGCCGGTGATTTGTGAAGGTTGGGCATTCGGTTAGTATGTGTGTAATGGATGTGTTTGTGTTCGTTGTGCAGAAGTTGCATATGTTAGATAGGTTATTGTTCATGTAGGTTTGGTGAGTGAGTTTGGTATGTCCAAGGCGTAATCTTGTTATTTTCGTTTGTGTATATCGTGATATTTTGTTTTGTAGTATTGATTTTGTAAAGTTATCAGCTTGATAAGTAGTGCTTAGATTTTGGTATGTTGAGGTTTGGTTTAAGCGGTTTCTTCTTTGGTGTGCTAATTTATTTTTTATTAGTTTTGTGATATCGGATGTGTTGTTATTTTGGGTGTATATGAGGGGGTAATTTGCAGCGTTTTTTGCATGCTGGTCTGCTATTTCATTCCCTCTTATATTTTGGTGGCCGGGTATCCATAGTATTTTAATGTTTGGGTGTTGTGTTAAAAGGGATCGTATCGAGCATTCGTAGAAGTTAGAGTTGTTTATGTTATTGATTGATTTAATTGATGATAGTGAATCGGAGCAAATTATGTAGTTGAATTTTTCATTTTTAATTAGGTCTATAGCTTCGTGTATTGCAATCAATTCGGCGGAGTAAATTGAGCTGTATGGCATTAGGATGCCTCTTTTAATGCAGTTTTCTTCATCTGTAATGGCATAAGAAGTATGCTTGTCGGATTTCGATCCGTCAGTGAAGATGAATTTGTGGTTAGGGTAAGAGTTTCTAATTTCCAGAAAATGTTGTTGATACATAATTGAGTTGGTTGTAGTTTTGTTAAGGTAGGCAAGCTGAAGTTTTGTTGCATTGCTGGGGAACACCCAGGGGGGTTTTTTTGGTGTTGTGTCAGTGAGTGGGGTAATGTGTAGATTAAGTTGGCGACAGAGGTTTAGGCAATTACATACAGCTGATGGTACTTTAGTTAATGTGTTTTTGTTTTTGGTAATTTGCTTGAGTATTGTGTGCATGGGTGTTTGCGTCGCAAGTGTTAGGTTTTTGGCTAGTTTAGCGGTAAGGAATGTGTAACGTTCATATATTGAGTTTATGTCGGCTTCAAGTAGCAAATTGTTTGTGGGTGTAGTTTGGAAGGCTCCGATGGCAGTTCTGATTGCCGTGTTCAGGATTGTTTCGATCTTTTTAAGAGCTGATTTTGAAGCGTTCCCGTAGAGGGCCAGTCCGTAGTCTATTTTGGAGAGAATATTTGCTTTAAGTATGTTTAATAATGCATAGGTGTTACAGTTAAATCTTGTGCTGGAAAGACATTTGAGTATATTGAGTTTTTTGTTAAGTGAGGTTGTTAGGTAGTTGATGTGGTCGTTCCACTTGTATTTTTTGCTAACTATAAGTCCTAATATTTTTAGTGTGTCAGTTGTTTGTAGGGTGAAATTGTTGGTTTGAATAGTGCATTGACATTGGTGTTTTCTACATATATGTAGATGTTTGCATTTGTTGGTGGATAGGGATGCTCCCGAGAAGGAGCACCAGTCTTTTATTTGAGAGAAGAGCAGGTCTAAATTGTGTTGCGTGGAAGTCATCAGCGTAGGCTATGAAATTAAGGTTTTTGTTTAGGTGAATGATGTTAGCTAGCTTATTGTAGGCAATGAGAAATAGTATTACTGAAATTGGGGATCCCTGGGGAATACCGTTTTCAAATGGGAAAGTTGCAGAGATGCAATTGGATATGCGGCATCTTATCTTTCTATTGGTCATGAAGTTGGCTATGTACTTTAGGATTTTTGGGCCGATCTTCCATTCTTGTAATTGGGTGATTGTGGTATGAATGCCAATACGGTCGAAAGCTTTAGAGAAATCAAGTGATACTATGGAGATGTGTTTTTTGTGGGTGAGTGAGTCGGTGATCAGATGGTCTAAGTAGATTAGATTGTCTGTTACCGATTTTCCTCTTTTGAAGCCGGTTTGGTTGGTGTGGATAAATTTGTTTATATTGACAAACCACCACAAACGCTTGGCTATGATTTTGTCCAGGATTTTGCTGACACAGAGGTTTAGAGCTATTGGGCGGTAGGAATTAATGTCGGTTTTGTTAGAATTTGGTTTCAAGATTGGGATAGTGAGGCTAGTTTTGTATGTCTGTGGAATGTATGAGTTGAAAATTTGGTTGTAGTGTTTGAGAATTCTATTTTGGAATGAGGGTGGGGCTTTTTGAACCATAGGGTATGATACTCTATCTATTCCAGGAGTATGGCCTTTTAGTGTCCTAAGGGCTGATTGGAGTTCGACAATGCTTATTTCCTTTTCGATTTGTTGGGCTGATTTGGATGGGGCTGATGTGTTGAGGGTTAAGGAGTTTTTTGATTGGATGAAGTTTTGGTCAAAGTTACTGTTGTCAGCTTGTTTACTCCAGTGTTTTGTAAAGGAGGTTGCGATTAGGAGTTTGTCCGTTACTGGTAGGCTATTTTCTGGATTAATTATTGTGTGGATATGTTTTAAGTTGTTTAAGCCACAGAAACGTCTAATGTTTGTCCATATTTTGTTAGTTGTGGTGCTGGGTTGAATTTCGGATGTAAATGTAGAAATGGCATCTCGTTTAGCAGTTTTTAATTCTTTTCTAAAGAGCGCATTTGCCTTTCTGTATTTTATAATGTTTTCTGTGGTTATTGATTTTTTTAGTGTTTGCCAGGTTTGCATCTTATTTTTTCTTAGCTTTTCTAGGGTTTTATTCCACCATGGGGCTTTCTTAATTAGGATGTGTGGGTGGGTTTGTGGAATAGAGAGGTGGGCACTTTTAAGAATTATTTTTTTGATGTTGGCAGCTTCTTTGTTTAAGTTGTCAGTAGTTGGTATCGTGTTGCTGATCTGGTGTATGTGTTCGTTGTATCTGTTCCAGTCGGCGAGATGTAGTTTAAATATTGGTTTGCTGTAATTGTTTTGGTTGCAGTTAGTATGAAAAAGAGTTAGTAGTATAGGGAAGTGGTCGCTTCCATGGAGATCGTCAATTGTATTCCATTTAGCGTCGCTTGTCAGTTCGGGTGAGCCAAAGGAAAGATCAATGTGTGTGTATGTGTTGTGCGTAGAAAAGTGTGTGGGGGATTTGTCGTTGAGTAGTATTAAGTTTGTACTGTTTAAGAATGATTGAACTGTAATTCCTCTACTATTGTTTTTTGGTGAGCCCCAATTTGTGCCCCAGCTGTTAAAGTCGCCTAAAATTAGTTTTATTGGATGTTGGTTTAAAACGTTGTTTAGGTCGGTAGATGAGAATGTTTTTGTAGGGGGAATATAGGCTGAAATGATTTTGAATTTTTTTATGGATTCTATTTCAGCACAGGAGGCATCAAATTCCTTGGATAGGTGTATTTCTTTTGATTGAATAGATTTATGGATAAGAAGGGCAGTGCCTCCGAAAGAGTTAGAGTAGTTATTCGAGAGTAGTGTGAAGTTAGCTGGGGAAGGTATGTTTTTTGGATTTTTTATGTGCGTTTCCTGTGCATTGACATTGGTGTTTTCTACATATATGTAGATGTTTGCATTTGTTGGTGGATAGGGATGCTCCCGAGAAGGAGCACCAGTCTTTTATTTGAGAGAAGAGCAGGTCTAAATTGTGTTGCGTGTTCTTTTGGTATTTGTGGAATTTTAGAATAATGTGGAAGTCATCAGCGTAGGCTATGAAATTAAGGTTTTTGTTTAGGTGAATGATGTTAGCTAGCTTATTGTAGGCAATGAGAAATAGTATTACTGAAATTGGGGATCCCTGGGGAATACCGTTTTCAAATGGGAAAGTTGCAGAGATGCAATTGGATATGCGGCATCTTATCTTTCTATTGGTCATGAAGTTGGCTATGTACTTTAGGATTTTTGGGCCGATCTTCCATTCTTGTAATTGCGTGATTATGGTATGAATGCCAATACGGTCGAAAGCTTTAGAGAAATCAAGTGATACTATGGAGATGTGTTTTTTGTGGGTGAGTGAGTCGGTGATCAGATGGTCTAAGTAAATTAGATTGTCTGTTACCGATTTTCCTCTTTTGAAGCCGGTTTGGTTGGTGTGGATAAATTTGTTTGTATTGACAAACCACCACAAACGCTTGGCTATGATTTTGTCCAGGATTTTGCTGACACAGAGGTTTAGAGCTATTGGGCGGTAGGAATTAATGTCGGTTTTGTTAGAATTTGGTTTCAAGATTGGGATAGTGAGGCTAGTTTTGTATGTCTGTGGAATGTATGAGTTGAAAATTTGGTTGTAGTGTTTGAGAATTCTATTTTGGAATGAGGGTGGGGCTTTTTGAACCATAGGGTATGATACTCTATCTATTCCAGGAGTATGGCCTTTTAGTGTCCTAAGGGCTGATTGGAGTTCGATAATGCTTATTTCCTTTTCGATTTGTTGGGCTGATTTGGATGGGGCTGATATGTTGAGGGTTAAGGAGTTTTTTGATTGGATGAAGTTTTGGTCAAAGTTACTGTTGTCAGCTTGTTTACTCCAGTGTTTTGTAAAGGAGGTTGCGATTAGGAGTTTGTCCGTTACTGGTAGGCTATTTTGGATTAATTATTGTGTGGATATGTTTTAAGTTGTTTAAGCCACAGAAGCGTCTAATGTTTGTCCATATTTTGTTAGTTGTGGTGCTGGGTTGAATTTCGGATGTAAATGTAGAAATGGCATCTCGTTTAGCAGTTTTTAATTCTTTTCTAAAGAGCGCATTTGCCTTTCTGTATTTTATAATGTTTTCTGTGGTTATTGATTTTTTTAGTGTTTGCCAGGTTTGCATCTTATTTTTTCTTAGCTTTTCTAGGGTTTTATTCCACCATGGGGCTTTCTTAATTAGGATGTGTGGGTGGGTTTGTGGAATAGAGAGGTGGGCACTTTTAAGAATTATTTTTTTGATGTTGGCAGCTTCTTTGTTTAAGTTGTCAGTAGTTGGTATCGTGTTGCTGATCTGGTGTATGTGTTCGTTGTATCTGTTCCAGTCGGCGAGATGTAGTTTAAATATTGGTTTGCTGTAATTGTTTTGGTTGCAGTTAGTATGAAAAAGAGTTAGTAGTATAGGGAAGTGGTCGCTTCCATGGAGATCGTCAATTGTATTCCATTTAGCGTCGATTGTCAGTTCGGGTGAGCCAAAGGAAAGATCAATGTGTGTGTATGTGTTGTGCGTAGAAAAGTGTGTGGGGGATTTGTCGTTGAGTAGTATTAAGTTTGTACTGTTTAAGAATGATTGAACTGTAATTCCTCTACTATTGTTTTTTGGTGAGCCCCAATTTGTGCCCCAGCTGTTAAAGTCGCCTAAAATTAGTTTTATTGGATGTTGGTTTAAAACGTTGTTTAGGTCGGTAGATGAGAATATTTTTGTAGGGGGAATATAGGCTGAAATGATTTTGAATTTTTTTATGGATTCTATTTCAGCACAGGAGGCATCAAATTCCTTGGATAGGTGTATTTCTTTTGATTGAATAGATTTATGGATAAGAAGGGCAGTGCCTCCGAAAGAGTTAGAGTAGTTATTCGAGAGTAGTGTGAAGTTAACTGGGGAAGGTATGTTTTTTGGATTTTTTATGTGCGTTTCCTGTAAGGCAATTATATGTGGTTCATATTTTTTAATTAATAATTGTAGTTCACTGTAGTTGGATGTATAGCCGCGTATGTTCCATTGGATGATTTTAAGAGACATTTTTGTGTGTTAGTTTTGGGGTGTAGGTTTTGTCTTTTATAAGTAAGTGTGCTAAAACAGTGAATGTTTCTTTGTAGCGTATGGTAAAACTTGGCAGGAAGTGAAGGCCATACGTTACTTAAAAATTAAATTTTAAAGTTTGGCCACGATGTATTGGGGATGTCTCTTCCAGATTCAAAGACGTAGAGTCCATCCTGCCTATGGGTTCTGCGTTTTGCTAGATTAGCCGAAAGGTCAGTCCTCAATAAATCGCGGCCACATAACTGTTTATATTTTTATTTTATTTTTTATTTTTTAATCGGATATCATTTCTGTGTCTACGGTTTCTATATTGGTATCATCATTGAGTTTTGCTTTTTTGTTTGATATGTTTTCATATTTATTTTTGGTGCTTTTAGGTAATTTATTTTTATCCTTTGCAAGGTGTGATTTTATATGTGTTTTTAAATTTAAAGAATTGTTTTCGGACAGAATAGGGAGGGTTTCGGTTGTATTCCTGGTTGAGGTTGATGGCTGGCTATCAAAATCTGCTAATATTGGTGGGGTTGTAGATAGGTCCGTGTATGAGATAGTGCTTCTTTTTGTTGGGGGTGCGCTGCACGTATTAGAGTAGGTTTGGGTTTTGTTGTATCTTTGGTTGTAGATCACGTTTGCTTGTTTCATGTCGGTTTTTTCGATGACTCGGATGGCTTGTATTTCCTTCTGCTTGATGTATGTTGGGCATTGTCGGTCGAAAATGCTGTGAAAGTATGATGTGTTGTTGTCTTCTTTACAATTTATGCAGGTGTTTATATTTTTGCATTTTTCGTCAGATTCGGGGATGATGTGACTTGGACGTGAGCATGTAAGGCATAGGTTTTGAGTTTTGCAGTACTTTGTTGAATGGCCAAGGCGACCGCAATTAAAGCATCGGCGAGGCAGGGGGATGAATGGTCTGATTGGGGTTCTCTGGTAACCTATAAAGATGTGTGTTGGTAGTTCCAGGGATGCGAATTTTAATGTTATTAATCCAGTTTCCGTTCGGGTATCATGTACTTTTTTCATGATTTTGAAGACTTCTACTACATTTTGTGTTTTTAATTCTTCGAGAATGTCGGCTTCGGGGATGTCTCTTAGGTCATTGCAGTAGATTACGCCTTTTGTGTAGTTTAGGCTGTTGTGTTCGCATACTTCGACTTCTATTGTGTTGTCTAGTGATGTTATTTGTATAAGTTTCATTGCTTGGGTCAGGTTATTAGTTTTTATAAGTGTAGTTCCGTTGCTTAGTTTGGAGCATGATTCTATTGTTCCACCACAAACGGAATCAATAACTTTTTTGATTAGGAATGGTGAAATTCCATTAAGATTGTCATTGGAGTTTATTCTTTTCATAAGTAGATATTTTGGGCCGGTTGTTTTGTTGTTAAGAGTTTTTGTTTTGTCTATTTTAAATGATAAAGTTTTTCTATCAGGTGGGTCCCTCATGGTTAGGGCAGTTGTAAATAACTGTTGTTGCAGATAACAAGTTTTACACTTTCGTTTTGCTATGTGCAGACGGATGGTTTAAGTATGTTGTTGTGATTTTTTGTGATTTGCTGATAACGCGCGAAGAGGCTGACTAACCGGGCACAGGTCTTATCTGGTTGACGGCTGACTTCGAACTGTCACCGCAAATTATTTAACTTTATTTTATATTTATATTAGTATGTTATCTGAATTTTCTAAAACACATTTACACCTTAGTTTTTTTTTTATTTTTTTTTATGTTTTGTTTCTCTTGCCTTTGCTTTAAGCTCTTAGTTTGTTTTTATTTTGTTTGAAAAAAAAAACTTTAAAGGTGCCCTTTTTCTGCCCTTTGAGCTGCTGCTACTCGTTCTCACGTTCGGAGTACTTCTATCTGCCTGATCATGATGTACTTGATCCAGTGGTGGTCGTTTAGGCGAATTCGTAGCCGAGTGTTCCAGAGAGCGTTGGCCACATGCTAGCTACTCTCCCAAAATGAATTGTCGTTTGTATCATTTATATGTACTTGTAAGGCAAATTTGCTCTTGCTGAGCAAATTGAACAAACAAAACAATTGCATTTACATGTACATTTGTTCAAGGCGCACGTCAAATAGAATTTTCGCTGCCGCATAACAGAATTTTTTGCAAATTAGAAACGTTTAATTTTTCCCAATCGCCCTGCCGAAATATTTACCTCTGCGAACAGCAAATTGCAGACAAATAAAACTAGTAAATACTAGATCAATTATTTGCAATGATGCTCCGTCCAAAAGTTGATTTACTTTTCTTTAAAAAGTGTTTTAAGCCAGCTTTGATTCTCAACCCAGGTAGACACGTCTGCTCCGATGTGTGCTCAGAAAGAAAAAAAAGCAACCCATGCCACCGGATTTACCCATTAGCCTTGCGAGCTCAAGCTGTCAACTTCGTGCTATACCGAACGTCAAAAGCTCATAGTTGTTTTGTGCTTGATCGATGCTTGCTTCAATGGTTCGAAACTCAGCTAGTTTGAATCATAGACTAATAATGTTAACCAGACGGGTATACAGAACTGGTTCTGTTACTACCCCTTTGGAAATGGGCGCAAGATGCAAGCGAATGAAGTAGCGAGTAAAAACGTCGGGTTTTCGACGTTTCTCTTGTTTTGATTAGTGCTTCTTTGTTTACAACTCACGAAGCAGCCATGATTTACTTGGTTTGTTCGTAATTTGCACTGCTGTCCTATTGCCTGCTTGCTTATCGCTTTCAACGCGTGCCGTAGAGTAGCAAAGCACTAGTGCTTATATATACGTTTACATAGTTATTTTATGGTTTGAATATCGCAAGCCGTGCTTAACATATATTAAAATTCAAATTTTCAAATTGTTTGGTTAAGTTAAATGATTATAATGGTACTCTACACAAAATATGCAAGAATAATCTCTTCTGTCTCATTTAGTTTTATTTTTGTAAAAGCCTATTAAAAAAGAAGCATAATATAAATACGTTGTTAAATACTGGTGTTAATTTAGTCACATTATACTTAAGATTTAAACAATAAAAAATTAAATTTATTAGATTTTAAAGAATGGTGAAAAATGTATAAAAAGAAAAATAAATATATTCAATATGTTTTACTTTCTACTAAACGCCAAAGGATATACATTTTTTAAGTTATCTGGGGTTGAAGATTAAAAAGGTCAAAAACCCCCCCGCAGGCTGTTTAGCTAGTCATGTCCGAGTTCCACTTGGTGCGAGAACGGGGTATATATTGGTATATTTTCGGTATCCCGGCAGCATACATATTCAGATATCATAAAATATGAGCCATGCGATTTTATAATTTATATGAATCAGCCTAAGAGTGTACATTATACTTGTGAACATCATTTGTAAACCAAATTCTGTGGCGCACTGAACAGCTAACACCCAATTTGTTTTCCTTTAACCTTTTGTTGAACTCAGCATCAGTTAGAATGTTATCCGTCATTCTTGTACGTCGTGCTTGGTGAGCTTCAGTTCTTCCATTTCGTCCAATTTGTTTTCAGCAAGACGCCTGCGCTCTTCCCGGTATCGTCGATTTGTCTCAGATCTTCGTAATCGTTTTTCTTGATCAGCAGCAACTGGATGTATGTTATAAACATAAATGGATGCCTTAATCTGCCATTTAGTGCACTGTTGCTTAAATTATTCATTATACTCGATACCGAATGTAAAAGTATACTGGGTTAGTGCAATGTCCGTCATGGTTAGGGTTGCCATCCGTCCTGGAATTCCGGGACATGTCCCGCTTTTGGAACATTGTCCCGGTTTTCTATTGTTTCGATGATTAACGGATTTTTAAATGGCTGCAACTAGACGACGCGAACTTTTCGTATGATGTAAGTGTAGCGATGTGTGTTGAATTATTTTTTGAGAAAAACATTTGTTCGACCAAGTTGCCAACTTGATGAAGTTTTTGTCATGACAAGTGAAGACGTTTTTTGAGAAAGGCTCCGCAGATAAGCTGGTACAGTTTTTTGTTAAATGGCTTATTTCAATTTGTAATGAATAAAAATATGTGAGCATTAAATTTGTAATGAACAAAGATATCAATATTAAAATTGTGGGGGGGGGGGGGGGGGGGTTGTCTTCGAACGTCCCGGAATGGCCTGAGCCCCAGGTGGTCACCCTAGTCATGGTGTCCGTCCGTCTGTCCGTCCGTATTATCGCAACTTTTTTCCACACCCTTCAAGTTACAGACTTCAAACTTTGCAATATTTTGATCTATGGCATAGTTAATTAAAGTGCCAAGATTGGAGCTCTACGAAAACCAGAAAGTCGGCAAATCGATAAATTCGATAACTCAAAATCGATAAACCAAGCTATTTCGCACGCCCTTACAGCTAGAACTATCAAATTTGGGGAGAAGATAGCTACTTACAACCCCCAAAAACTGGATCAAAAACTTTTAAGCCACGGCCATCCATTCCGCCCCTAACCGCTCCGCATTTTAAAGCCAAGAATGCCTATATTTTCTACAGTTTTTGAGCTGGAGCCACTAAATTTAATTCCAAGATAGGTGTTGATGACCCCAACCAAATTCATAAAAAATTTTAGATGCCACGCCCATCCATACTGCCCTAGCCACCCCCACCGCCCCAACAGCTATCTAAAAACGGTAATGCGTGTATATTCCTTAGCGTTTGAGCTTGAGTCACCAAATTGGTACGAAGATAACTAAACGCGACCTCCAAAAAACTGGCTTGGTATCCAAATTGTTGCTGCAGACCTGTGTATAATGTCAATTGGTTTGATCGAATTTGGTGACTCTAGCTCAAAAATAGTGAAAGGTGGGGTAAGGTAAACAACACTAATAACTAACTTAACTTTCCGATATTTCCGGTGTTTCTTAACTGAATTGGACGAAATTTCGAGAAAAAAATCTGTCGTTATCCATTATTTTTACACCCATTTTTACATTTTCCAAATTCGATATTTTTTAATCGATTCCATGTGTATATATGAAGCCAGAATAGTTATCGATAATTTGAAACAAACTTGTTCTGCTTATTTTATAGGAGAACTTATATTCAAAAACTGTCTCTAGCTTTTGTAGTCTCTAAGGTCTACGCGTTCATACAAACGGACTGACGGACGGACAGACGTATGGTCATATCGACTCGGCTATTGATGCTGATCAAGAATATACTTACTTTATGGAGTCGGAAATGCTTTCTCCTGCCTGTTACATACTTTTGTACAAAACTATTATACCCTGATTTACCCATTTTTATGGGTTCAGGGTATAAAAAGGGGTTGTCTGTAATGTTGGTATACGGAAGATAGTTTAGCGTGACAACGTCATTATAAAACAGTGATGTAATGATTGCAAACTTTTATGAATATATTATTATATAATTTTTTTTTAATTTGTGTAACAATATTATTTATTCAACGTAATTTTATTAAGGATTGGGCAATGGTCAGAGAAGTAAGAAATAAATGGCAGTGTTTCAACATTTATATGCCTCGTCAAATCGATGGTTGTTCCTCCCAGCGTTGTTGAATTTTGAACGTTTGATGCGCAGTCCAGATTGTACATTTCTTTTAAAACTTTAATTAAACTTTTAACATCATTTTTTACGTAAGAATAATAAACCTCTATTGCCGTAATTGTTTTTGCTACGTCAAAACAAATATAATATACAATTAAATTGAAAATAAAAC
This sequence comes from Scaptomyza polygonia, assembly GCA_035044585.1. Classification (NCBI taxonomy): domain Eukaryota; kingdom Metazoa; phylum Arthropoda; class Insecta; order Diptera; family Drosophilidae; genus Scaptomyza; species Scaptomyza polygonia. Next base: position 40,375 of record JAWNNU010000662.1, read on the forward strand.
TGTTATAAAAAATGTTTATAGACATACTCATAAAATTCTGACGCGATGTTGAACACGGGTAGTCATGCATTATAACCTCAAATACTAATTATCAGATAAAATGCAAAAATAATAATCCCTAATTGCCGAAATTGTTGTTGCTACGATAAAATAAATAAAATTAAAAATTTAATTATAAATAAAAACGTAAAAATATAGTTAAAATATATTTTGAAGCAGAGTTAAATTGAATTTGTCACTCCTACTA
>JAWNNU010000664.1:0-120674 GCA_035044585.1 Scaptomyza polygonia
TTTAATTTTTCGAGCCGTGTTGATAAGGGGATAAAATTAAACTACATAAGTGCTGAAATTGAGAGCATATAATTTTTTCAAAGACTTTCGGAATGGCAGACAACTTGGATATACCCCTATAGTTTTTAACGTTAGATTTATATCCAAGAATTTTTATGAAGTGGAATAATAAAAGATTCCTTCCATATACCAGGAAACACAGCTGAGTCAACCGATAAGTTAAATAATTTATGTAAAGGTTTACAAAGTGAATCCGCACAATATCTAAAAAAACAACCGGGCACTCCATCTGGACCAGGCAAGAAGCCTGGTTTGATAGTGTTAAGGTCACTTAGCAGCGTACACTCAGTTATAACTGGGACATATATGCAATTTGACGTTTGCGCTTGAATAGGATAGGAACTATGGCGACTATACAAACTCGATGAGTATACTGGTTGAAAATACTCCGCAAATAGATCAGCCACTGCTTGATCGGAACTTGCTTTTGTATTATCAAGGTAAACCGAGGATGGCAAGCATGAAGATTTACGTTTTGAGTTTACAAATTTATAAAACTGTTTCGGATCGCGGGAAAAGTTTGATCTGCAACGATTGAGATAATTGTTATAACAAAAAGTGTTTACGGAAATAAAATTTGACTTTGCAATTATACATGTACAAAACAAAGAAATTTCAATTTGGCGGGGCATCGTTCACTAATTTGCCTATGCCCGCATTCTCTTAGAAACAGGTCTACAGATTTGTTTTATAAGTGCACACACAGAACCCTTTTTTTAAGACCCTCTGCCCGAGCTGCTTGTGCGGCCCGCTGACGAGGCAACGCTTGCGATCAGACCGTCAGCTTGTGCGTCAGTCTGACGCCGTGCATATATTATATACGTAATTTCTCTAGGCACACGAAATGAATGGAATCATTACAAATGAATGGAATCATAACAAAAGAATGGATTCAACTCGAATACATTATAATACATTAGTTGTGAATGGACTCATGCAGCTCTCTAGTACATACATAAGTATGAATGTAAAATTTATGTGTGTATATAAACTGGAAGGCTTACGGATTTTAGCAAAAAAAATAAAAATAGTGCAGTTTTTTCCTCATCAAATGTAAATTTATATATTTTTTAGTTTTTGCACAGAAAAAGATTTACATTGTTTCATAAAGCCAAAAAAAAAAAAAAGTGTTTGATTACTTTTTTTTACCAAGATACGTATGCCGGCCAGTGTATATGTAATAAAACGCTACTTGCTTGTCAATTACGTTCGACAGCGGTTGACTCGAATTGCTTTATTTTTTAAAGCTGCTAATGTGACATTTACGAGTCTTCAATACATGAAAAGCGTAGATTTAAAAGAGGCGATTCCACACCTGGGTTTGCGAATGGAGTTTCGAGAAAAACTATTTATTTGGAAAAAAAAATAAGGTTGGTACTATGATTGTTTATCATAACACTTTGTTGACAATTGTGGTTTTTTCATAGTTTAATATTGACGAAGAAACGCTTTCGGTGCCATCCAAAGTAACTAACTGGCTTAGTAAAGATTTGGATTTTCAAGGAAAGCATATACTCGGCCTGGTAATTAAATACGTATATTAATAACGCGTTCGTAAATAAACATATTTATTTGTAACGCTAGAAGTTAGCTATTGTCATTGCATCTTTATACATATGTATTGTATGCCTGTGTTTTATTTTCCTTACATTCTTTATTGCTCGAGTCTGTACAGGGAAAAGACATATTAAAATTTGAGGAAGCACATAAGCATCTGAAAGGAGAGCATCGTGATAAATTAATTTGTATTATTGTTGAACAGGCTTTCAATAATAAAATAAGTTTAAAAACACAAGATTTCCCTAGATTGGTTGATGAATTGTGTTTCGTCTTTCCTAGCAAATTGGGTTCAGAGGTAAACTTTTATATATATAACTTATTCTTTAGTTAGTTAAAAATATTAATTTGTTATAGGATTATTATTTTATCTCAAGACATGGAAAAAAAACACGAGCAGAAAATTGTTCAGCAAGTATAAAAACTCGCGTTCAAAAAGATTTAAAACGGAGTCGAGCACTTCAAAAGTAGTATCGTACACCTCATATGTTGAAAATGATGCAACTGCTGCAGATTCAGATTTAGAAATTGATGACGATGTTGCGAAATCTTTAAAGCTCTCACTCAATAGAGATTGTTCTAATTGGGATGAAGTGTGCGAAAAGTGGAAGCGAACTTTCCAGATTCGCCAGAAGGATTTAAAACATTTAGATAGCTCTTTGTTTTTTGAGCAATGCACTATGGGTTTGTCTAAAAATAAAGCTAGAGACACACACTTTTGTTTTTTAAATGTTCGTTATATGTAACTCAAATTTCGGATTTTATTTTTTTTCGACAATTGGGTCACTCCTTTTTTCCGCATATGTGTAGGCCGCCACTAATAAGTGCATTTATTTAAGAACAAATTATAAATGTTCAACTAAAATTGAAACAAAATGAAAAGCTTTATTTTATTATACTTAGACATAATATTAAATAAAAACAAGTAAGAAGGCTCTAGTCGGGATAGCCCGACCAGAAGATAACCTGAACCCAGTTGCAGGCCTTGCGTCCTAAAAGTATGCTTCAAATAATGATCACTTTAAACAAAACTCATAACTGACTTAACTTTACGATATCTCTGGTGTTTCTTAACCGATTTGAACGAAATTTTGAGAAAAGTTCTATCGTTACCCATTACACCAACCCCCATTTTTACATTTTCCAAATTCGATATTTTTTTGTTATCGATTCCATGTGTATATCGAAAACCATAGTAGTTATCGATAATTTGAAGCAAACTTGTTCTGCTCATGGTATAGGAGAACTTATATTCAAAATCTGAAGTCTATAGCTCTTGTAGTCTCTGAGATCTACGCGTTCATACAGACGGACAGACGGACGGACAGACGGACATGGCCAAATCGACTCGGCTATTGATACTGATCAAGAATATATATACTTTATGGGGTCGGAGATGCTTCCTTCTGCCTGTTACATACTTTTGCACAAAACCATTATACCCTGATTTACCCATTTTATGGGTTCAGGGTATAAAGATAACAAATTTTTATTCATATATGTAGTTATATTAATACAAACTTTACAAATAAGCAGTTAAAAATCTTCCTCATCTAAACGAACGAATATTCATTGATGTTATCATAATCTTCTTCGTCATCTGTTTCACTTTCCATGTTATTATTATTATCAAAATTAAGATTTTCATTATTATTTTCTTCAGATACACAGCATGAACTTATATTTAAGGTTGGAGTTTCCAAAAACGTAATAGCTTCTGTAGGAAGTGATTTTTTATTTAAGCAGTTTTGGTATATTATGTATGTTCAACCTTGAAATTAGAGGGTCGGATGAGTCAATAGATCTATAAAAAACGTCAGTTATATTATTAAGACTTGACCCGGCCGCTGTATACCCTAATTTTGGGCCTCCTGTTTTGGAAGGTGATGAATTTTTGGTATCCTCCGTATCGATTCGTATTTAAAAACTTTTTGAAAACCATTCTGATTAAATCGACTTAATTTTATCCAGATCTGCGTGATGTTTGCGTAAACACCGTTTAATATGTTTTACAAAAATGGGTACTTTGGCTTCTATTGTATTCATGTGCGATATGCTCAAATCATCTTTATTTATTTCTGTTAATATAAACGACGTTACACCGTTGCGTTGCGATTGTTGCTGTTCAAAATATCGGCAAGCTCGCTGTTGGTAATCGCAACAACAACTACAAGTGCATTTTTTGTATAACCGGGGGAAAACGGGGAAATGAGATATTTACCAAATGAAAATAGGCATTTAAGTAAGTAACTTGCCATTATTAGTTGCCTGCTCTGGCTTGCTCTTGATATAGAAATACATCACGGAACACGATTACAATTGCTAAAATTTTAGTTCAAATACAACCAACAACAACACTGGACAAAAACACAAATATTTATGTACTTTTGCCATAACATACAGATTATAAATACCTTGATCTTTGTTTTCCATACTAAATACATATATTTAACTGCATAAAAACATACGCACTGATCAATTGCAGAAGTAAAATTTTAGCGGTTACTTTTACAATCGAAATCTGCTTGCTATCAGCTGACTTTAAGAGGCTGCCACATAAATGAGCTACCACCCAGCAAAAAACAAAAATTTTTTTTAGCTTCCTGAAGTGTTTACTATTAATAAATAACAAGGTTTTTTTTATATTCTACCATACACTTTTTGACTTTATGCCACTTTTTTTGGAAAAATCGCCCAATGTGCAATGATCAAAATTATCTCATTCTCAAGCATCCAACTTATTAAGTTATGTTTTTTATTATTTACTACACACAGTTTTTACAATTTTATTGGAGTTTACTCCATAAGAATCGATTTGCATATAAGTAGCCCGGTATTAAAAAATATGAGGAGTGAAAGCAACTGAACAATTTTCGTTACGTTTTTGTGAAAACTAGCGCCTGACGAATGTTGGATACCCTTATAACATATAAGTGCTACTGTGGATATGTTGTTCAACAATAAATTTGCAAAAAATTGCATATTTAGTTGGCACTAAGTTAACAATTATGAAATTATTATTATGTCAATTCTAAGTAGTGGATTGAACTACATATCCACAGTAGCACTCACATTTTATTAGTGTGTCCAACATTCGGTTATTCATTCCCTTATTATAAAGGAATCCCGTTATTCGAACAAAACGAAAACAGATTTGCGGTGGGCGATGAATGTTAAATACTCTAATAATTTCTCAGTGCTATTGTGGATATGTTGTTCAACAACAAATTTGCAAAAATTTCATATTTTCGTTAGCGTAATTTGGCGCTTAGTTAACAATTTAGAAATTGCTTCAATTATAAGTAGTGGATTGAACTACATATCCACAGTAGCACTCATATTTTATTAGTGTGTCCAAAATTCGCTAGTTCATTCTCCTATTATTCAAGAAGTCCGTTATAATATCCCGAACAAGGGAGAAAAACCGTTGCCTGTTTAGTTGTTGCTTCACACAAATGTACACCAACATCACGGATACGGATATAAAAATGAATGTCTTGCTCTAACTACAGAGAGCGATCGTAAGCTCCCGCATGTCACGAATTCCACTTTATCCACTTTATCCTAAAAGGCAGTCAGCCTAAAAATAAGCTCGCCTTGTCAACGCAGGCGGCTTATCGTGCGTTTATTTACTCAGTTAAAATTAATACGCGCTATATTAAAGTTTAAATTGTGCTTATATAACGCACTGAACATACGCAAAGTGTTTGTAACCTTAAGGATCGTCGTGTAATTGCCTTTGAAAGTGGTTTTTAAGCAAATCCAGCTTGAGAAAAAAGACCGCCAATTTTTCTTGCCTTGTCGGGTCGCGAAAAAATTCAAGAGATAGAGAGATGAGATTCGCGCCCAAACGTGTATGTTGTTGTTGCTTTAAATTCGCTGCAAATCTTCCAAATAAGCGAAGCATTTTAGACAGTATTAATAACTGTATATTATTATATTTGATACCGAAGGTAAAGAGTATATTGGGTTTGTGCAATGCCGTCATGGTGTCTGTCCGTCTGTATGAACGCAACTTTTTTCCACACCCTTCAAGCTAGAGACTTTAAACTTTGCAAATGTCCTTATCTATGGCATAGTAAATTAAAGTGTTAAGATTGGAGTTCTACGATAACTAGGGAGCTGGCAAATCGATAAACTCGATAACGCAAAATCGATAGATCCAGCTATTTCGCAATCCCTTACAGCTAGAACTACCAAATTTGGGGAGAAAATAGCTACTATCAATCCCCATTAACTGAATTAAAAAATTTGGAGCCACGAACACCCATTCCGCCCCCAGCCCCCCCGCAGTTTAACACTAAAAATGACCATATCTTCTACAGTTTTTTAGCTAGAGCCATCAAATTTGGTGCCAAGACCCAGTGGCGAAAATGCCCATTCTTAGATCGATGAGGAATCGAGCACTTTGTGGGCGGCCCGCACAAAATGTTTACGAAAACCTGGATTACTTTTACACAGCGATGGCCGCTTTGTGGACGGTGCGCTCAAAACCTATACCACTTCTGGTACAGTTTGTAATCAGCAGCCGAAGGGTTTTCGAAATCCGCTCGGCTGCCGAAAAAATTGCGTATTCTTTGTATGACATTGTAATGCAGTTTGTGGGCGGTCTGTCCACTAACTGCATTACAATTGCAGAAAACTATTATGGGTTGTAATGCATATGTTAAACGACTCAGTATACATTTTTGGAAAAGTATATTGAGTTGTAATGCGCGTGTTGTACGACTCAATATACTTCGAAATAAAACGTATATGGAGTTGTAATGCACATGTTATAGGACTCAATATACTTTGTGGAAGGTTGTAATGCGCGTTATATATGCACGCAGGGCTGAAATTGTAGTGGGAAAATGAATAAGCATTTAATTTAAATTTCAACAAACAATATTTTTATTTCTTTTCAAATTAGTCGCTATTATTATTGTCATCATTTTCCTTTCCTGATGTGTTTATAGACAAATTTTGTGATTTTGTGATTTGAAGACAAATTTTAACTATAAAATTTAATATTAAATTATATATATATTTTTAAAAACTTACAAATTTTGATGAATTATTCAAGACTAACTGTTCAGTCTCCTTCAATGATTCCACCGACGTTATTGGAAAATAATTCTCGTTTACAATGTCCTCTGTGGGCAATTTTCCCAAAATCGCAAGTATTTTTGATTGGTTTGTCAAAATTATTTCCTGTGTTTGTTTTATGTTTTGTTGATCCTCCATTATGTTTTCAATTTTTTCCTCCATGCTTTTTTTTTAAGTTCCACTGTGTCTTCTGCTGGAAAATCCGTTGCAGCTCCAGTAAATTTTTGTGTAAACATCTTTGATCTAATAAACAGTCATGTAAAGTTTATTATTGGTGCAAAAACTAAGTTCCTTCAAGCGCAGCCAAACGTCGAAGGTAACGCTTGCTAAACCCTTTTTTAGCGCGCATAATAATAAGTATATATATATGTATATGTATGTAAATGTATGCACAAAATAAGTGTGTCTGTATGTTAGTATTTATATATATATGTACATGTTTATTTTTAATATTTATAATATTAAAATGTTAATGTTTGTTTTAAAAAATAGTTTTAATTAAAATACTTTCCTGTATTGGTCCACTTTTGATGTTTTTTGTCAGCTCTGTAAATTTTTTAACACGCGCCAAATAACACAACTGCACGCAAATGTATGTACATATTAATGATCTTCTTTTTACACATTGGACGAAACGTACTAGCACATAGACAAGATTTTCGAATTTACTTCACAAACGCACTAACACAAAGACAAGATTGTGGAATTTACTTCACGAACGCTTCGCGTCGTTTCGAAGTCATAGCGAAAAGAAGCGGTAAATTTTTCCAGTTTACAACTGTGCACACAAAAGTTGGCAAGTGTAATGCATAACTTTTACTGTAGCGATAATGCATACTGTGGCAAGGCCTCATCATACCGTTGTGCGTGTATCTTCCATAGTGTGGCTCCAAAATTTTTGATGCAGTTTTTTGGGGATTGTTAGTAGCTATTTTCTCCCCAAATTTGGTAGTTCTAGCTGTAAGGGCTTGCGAAATAGCTGGATCTATCGATTTTGCGTTATCGAGTTTATCGATTTGCCAGCCCCCTAGTTATCGTAGAGCTCCAATCTTGACACTTTAATTTACTATGCCATAGATAAACAGATTTGCAAAGTTTGAAGTCTCTAACTTGAAGGGTTTGGAAAAAAGTTGCGAACATACAGACGGACAGACGGACAGACACCATGACGGACATTGCACAAACCAAATATACTCTTTACCTTCGGTATCGAGTATAAAAAGTAACGTAGCCTTAAAATTCCACGAAAAATTCGTCCGCACTCACAACTTATCACGTTGACAGCTGCTTTGCGACTAACAACAGGCTTCTGAAAATTGAGCGAGCATGCTCTCACGACTTAAGGCCTGTTTACTCAAGACATAACTTAAGAAAAAATAACTTAAGAGTCAGCTGACTCAATCTACCTTATGGCTTTCAATAGCTGTTCGAAAACAGTCTTGCAAAATGTTAGTCAACAACGTTTAACAATTAAACATCTAATTCAAAATGGATGATCATAAGTTAATAATTTTAGTGCAAAATTATAGTTTTATTTATGACAAAAAGTCAAAAGACTTTAAAAATATAATTAAAAAAAGAGAAGCTTGGTCTACAATTGCCAAAGAACTTGGTTGCAATGGTAAGCTAATTAATAAAAGTTATTGTACTTGTTTTTGCATTGATATGTTTGTTTGTTAAAGTTGATATCTGTGAAAGGCGTTGGACTAGCCTGAGAGAGCGCTTTTCAAAGGAGTTGAGGACAGTTGAACCTTCAGGTAGTGGAGTTGGAATGTCTTCGGAATGGCTGCATTTTGAAAGTTTGCAGTTTATCAAAACCCATTTACACAGACGCCGGTAATAACTTATTATGTACACTTTGTAAGTTTTTTTTTACAACAAAAATGTTTTTATTGTTTAGGCAAAAGTCAAATTTCACGGTGTCAGAGGAGTCGCTGCCAACATATTTTGAAAATGATGACTTATTCTCCTCAACCCTAAATGTTGATGACATTATTGAGGAATCGTCGTTGTGGTCAATGTGATACCGCGTTTATTTTTCTTTGTTTAACAACACTGCTTACATTGTTATACAGCACTGCCGCACTGATTTATTAAGTTAATTTATATCGAGAGTAAATGCAACTATTTCTTAAGATATTTTTTATTAAGATAAGTTATTTTTTCTTAAGCTATAGGCCTGTTTACTCAAGACATAACTTAAGAAAAAAAACTTAAGAGTCAGCTGACTCAATCTACCTTATGGCTCTCAATGTTAGCGTTTACTCTCAACATAAAATAACTTATCTTAATTTTGAACCTGCAGGTTGCAGAAATAACTTAATTTTCTAACGTCGAACAGTGTTGATTTACGAACAGCTGTTCGAAAACAATCTTGCAAAACGTTAGTCATCAACGTTTAACAATTAAACATCTAATTCATATACATTGCAAAGGCTACTGTTGTTTTTTTATCCATTATTATAAAGTCACTTTGCTGCTGCTTTGATGCTGTTGTGGTCAATATGTGATACCGCGTTTATTTTTCTTTGTTTAACAACACTGCTTACATTGTTATACAGCACTGCCGCACTGATTTATTAAGTTAATTTATATCGAGAGTAAATGCAACTATTCCTTAAGATATTTTTTATTAAGATAAGTTATTTTTTCTTAAGTTATGTCTTGAGTAAACAGGCCTTATGTCTTGAGTAAACAGGCCTTTAACTATGTATAATTCAACCATGCATTGAACTGCGTTGTGTTGTTGCTGCTGCCGGTGAGTGAATTTTGCGTATTTTACACATACACATGTATATTATATTATATTGATCACCCTGTTAACAACAGTTAGATTGGATACAGTAGAAGTAAGTTCCATTGCTGCAATGCATTTAAATTGTTCTTTTAATCTGTTGTCGGCAGCAAACAACATCGACAAATGAACTACTAAATACACTTTCGTTATTTATGTACAGCTTTGCATAACTGTATGGCAAGGATTACTCCTTAAGAATCGATTTGCATATAAAAGCCCGGTATGAAAAAATATGAGGAGTGAGAGCAACTGATCAAATTTCGTTACGTTTAAATGAAAACTAGCGCATATCGCATGTTGGATACCCTTATAACATACGTATCATACTACATATCCACAGTTGCGCTCAAATTATATTAGTGTGTCCAACATTCGCTAGTTCATTCTCTTATCATTTAAGAATTCCGTCATGATATTCCGAAGAAGAGTAAACTCGAGTCGTGCGTCGGAGCTGACACACACATTTTTTTTTTTTTGTAAAATCAATTTTATATTAATAATATTTTGAATTTTGACGTAGAATACGTCTTACGTTTCGGTATGAGTGTGCTATCCAAAAAAGTTGTTGTTGTAATATGGTTGCTTCACAAAATCGCTCATTACTCATGAACTAATGAATAGATTTTCCTCAAATTAATTTCATTTTAAAGCTAAGGCTTCAACCTTTATTTTAAGCTATATATATATATGAAGTGATTACATTTTCTATTGAAAAAATGAGACCAAAAACATCCAAAATTTTGCTTCATTTTGAAGACTTTAAATTGCTCTAGCAATCTCAATAATCAATCAATTAATCTGAGTTTTTCGAATTTAAGTTGAGATGAGGTAAACAAACATTCCCACATTCAAATTTCTAATAATTTTCCCAAATATATAACTTTTTAAGGCAAAAAATCAGTGCAAAAATTACTACTTTTTTTTCAATTGCACATTGCTCAAAAATTCCGCCAGAGAATCGATTGAAACTTGTTTTAATACAAAGTAGACTTGATTTCCTTTCGTTTTATATACATGCGGTCATGACTGATAGCTTCTAAATGTGGAAATTTCATTAAGATATTCGGGCATAATTAAATTTTCATACATAAATTCTTCCGTGCCAGGGGTGAACAAGCTCAGCTTAAGCGTCAGCCCCAAACAATTATAACACAATAAAATATGTTTACCCCAATTCTGAAATTTGCGTGCAAGTTTTCGAAATCATGTTTTATTGTTTGTGTTGCACATTTAATTATGCTTTTGCACCAAAACAATAAATATGCCCGTGCAAAAATATCATATAAACTATCGTGAGTTAAACTATCGATAATTCGTCTTTACGGTGGCAGCCCTGATTTTCGCATCTTGTGAACAGTTACGGTGAATTAAGTTAATTTAATTTAATTTAAATGAATATTGAACAATGCCGCCTGTAAAAAGAAACGTAGCTTCGCTGCGTAACAGAGTGAATATTTTAAATATACGGAATAGAAGTTCAGGTAAGTTGTGTTTTAAAATAAAATATTCGAAATTATTCTATAAAAGACTCCAACTTGAACGCAATTGTTACAAACAGCGTGTTTTCTCTATATGTAATTAAATTTGTATTATACAATTAATTTTAATATAGAGACGGCAACAACTACAGTTGCAACAACTGCAAATAACACAGGTAGAAAGAATATGCTTTTATAATGTTTTTTTTATATTCTTATTGAATTAATATCTATTTCAGCGATTGAATTAGTAAAATTAGCCAAATGACAACAAACAATTAAAAATAAAATAAAACATCTATGTGGTTGTTGTTATTAGGCTACCGCTTCATAATTTTTGTTGCACAAGGACAGACGTATTCTACAGCTAACCTATACGCCCGTGTAATCTGACACAGGCTGTCAATTTATTTTTTTTTATATTTTTAATATTTTTCAGATTGAAATTGATTTTGAGATACTGCAGCCCGATAAAGGCCATTCCTTGCTTTTCCAGTGGGAAGCATTTAATGCCATGTTCACACTATGAAAAGTTAATCACGTCAGTACGATAATCTACTTGCGATAAACTTATGCGTTCACACATCAAACAGCTGTTTCGCACAAGATTAAGTTTGACAGCTGTTTGTTTACATTTATAAATCAAGCAAACTGAATATCAAACAGCAGAAAAAATCTAAATTAAAGAAAAGTGAATAAAGATGGCGCCAAATGTTATTGAAATTATATTTTATATGATAAGAATTTTTGATATGGCAAAAATAATGGAGGATCTGCTCAAAACATCAAAAGCACACATAAGTATTGCGCAAATGCAATATAAAATGCACCTCGAGTTGCGTGCAGCCATATGTGAGGGATTTGTAATGAAAAAGTGCTGGATAAAAGTACCATCGCACCAATTAACTTTTTTTTTTTTGCTGCCATTACTTCTTTGTTTTTATTGTGACAGATAACAGCTGTTCGCATATGATTACTTCTAGCAAATTTAAGTTTTTTCATAGCAATCAGCTTTGAAATATGCAAAAACAGCGCCATCTGTGGTTTTTGTTAAACAAACACAGGGTTGCACTCCAATAATCATCATGATTAAAAGTTAAACACGTCAGTGAAGTGATTACGTTTGACAGTTCTTGTATGAGTTAAACGCGCGTTTACAAGATGATTAGCGCTTAAATCACGTCAACGACGCTAATCAGGTGATTAACTGGTATATCAGAACATGGTGTAAAACAAAAATTGTTGTTTACTATGATGCACACATAAGCAATGAATCATGTTAACAATTATTCTCAGCTTCAAAATCAACTACAAACAAAGGTAATTAAATTATTAATTTCGTTCTTTTTATTTACTATACCGTGTACCGTAATATAAATGAATCGTTTATAAGTTTATAATTTTTGTTTCAATTTTTGTAAAAAATGTTTTTAATTGTTTCTTTTAACAGATGCTCAAGATTATCTGGTATTCTACTTACGTCTGTGCTGACTTAGTTTGCGCGGTATAAAGATTCGTCTGGAAAAAGGTACAGAAAGGCTACTATAGCGGTCGCGCAGGAAAGCTTCGTTTTAAGGTTAAATTGTCTTAATGATTATAAACGTCAGATTGTTCTTTATAAAATCAATAATTATTTAATAACTGAAATTAAAACACCGGAACTCTATAAAATAAAAAATATAATAGATTATTAGGAAAATCTTTACTTTTTATGTCAACAAATAGAAATAAAAAAATTTAATAGCCATCTTCGGTCACATGAAGTTGGTACACTTTTTAATAAGATTTACTTAAAAAAGATATATAACTTCATAAGTGCTCCATTACATATATACCCAATGAACGATGGTAAAATGTATATTCGTAATAAACTTATTTAACAAACTGGCCCAATAGTTATCTTTTGATCCCTGAGCCGATACATATTCTAAAATTTTGTACATTCGTCACACTTTATATTATTATTATTATATTATATTATTATTATTATATTATATTATATTATTAGGTTAAGATAAATATGTATTATGTATTAAAGTTTATGAAAAGAAAATAAAAGTTATTAATGACTTTATCTAACTTAAATGAAGATTGAGTTGATCTTATTTTGAAGTTGTTTATTCTCACAATGCAAGATGCTTTCAACAAGATTTTACATCTTATTATACTCGATACCGAAGGTAAAGAGTATATTGGGTTTGTGCAATGTCCGTCATGGTGTCTGTCCGTCTAACCGTCTGTATGAACGCAACTTTTTTGCACACCCTTCAAGCTAGAGACTTGAAACTTTGCAAATCGCTTTATCTATGCTATAGTAAATTAAAGTGTCAAGATTGGAGTTCAACGATAATTAGGGGGCTGGCAAATCGATAAGCTCGATAACGCAAAATCGATAGATCCAACTATTTCGCAAGCCCCTACAGCTAGAACTACCAAATTTGGGGAGAAAATAGCTATTACCAATTCCCAAAAAACTGCATCAACAATTTTGGAGCCACGGCCACCAATTCCGCCCCCAGCTCCCCCGCAGATTAACACCAAAAATTACCATATCTTCTACAGTTTTTGAGCTAGAGCCATCAAATTTAGTGCCAAGATAGGTGTTAATGATCCCCAACCAAATTTATAAAAACCACGCCCATCTATACTGCCCTATCCGCCCTCAACCACCCCAATGCTTCGCTAAAAACGGTAGTGCGTGTATCTTCCATAGTGTTTGAGCTAGAGTCACCAAATTCGGTAGGAAGATAGCTATTAACGATCCTCAAAAAACTGCATCAACTGGAGCCACGCCCCTGCGTTCCGAGCCCCCTGCATTTTGAAATCAAAAACGCCTATATTTTCCACATTTTTTAAGCTAGAGCCGCCAAATTTGGTCCCAAGATAGGTGATGAAGAAACCCAAAAAATGTGGATGGCGCCCTCCACCCATACCGCCCCCAGCCCCCCTTCCACCATATTCTACTAACTTTGAGCTAGAGTCACCAAATTTGGTATGAGGATAACAATTAACATCATAAATAGATCTGCAGCAAAACTTTGGACGCCACGCCACGTAGGAGTTCGGAAGCTTCATTTCTAGATGTGCTGTCGCTTAGGAGGGCGTATTGATTGGAGCTGGTGCTGGGTGCAAAATCCAGATCGATTTTTTTCCTAAGTAGAATCGAAGAGACTTGGTGTTGTCTCTTGATTTACATTGGCTTCAGTTTTACTCTCTGCCAGCTCCAAACAGTTGTGTCGTCTTCGTCGTCGTTCATGATAACAACAACAATTTGTTAATGCTTGTCAGCAACCACTGGTTTGTTTCGTTTTGTTTTGTTTTGCTTATCGAGTAACTGCTAATAATAGCTTTAGAGCTAGCGCAGCTTCCGCGTAGATTTTAGGCACGTCTTAACTCGGGGAGTGTTTGATCGCGACTCGAATCATTTTAATAAAAGAAGTAACAACGTTGCAGCCGGTACACTCGATTCAGGTAATAAAACCGATAAATAGATACCTGAATGCAATGGGGTGCGGGTTCATCAGTAGTGTATGCTGCTTCAATGGTTGTCTGATGCAGATGGGAATGGCAAAAACTATCTTCCTTCAAAATTTTGTGACTTGCTCAACGTATATTAAAATAGGGCTGCCATCCGTCCTAGAATTCCGTAATATGTCCCGCTTTTATAGGTAATGTCCCGGTAACCCGACCCGACACGAAAGAAAATCGGCATTTTGACAAAAGTATCGCTTCAGCAACTCAAAAGAACAATTTCGCAATTTTAAGTTTAACTAGTGAACTGATTGACTGTTGACCTTTCCCGCCATTTTGCTAGAAATGCAAAACTGAACATAGCGATTAAATGCTTTGCGAAAAAAGCTATTAAAAAATTTGTCCAATCGTTTAAAATTGTAAGTTAATTGTTTTAATAAACACAGTGAAGTTCTTAATAAAATCATTCTACTGGTTATAGCTCGCGTGCAAGTGCATGTTTTCAGAGGAGCACATAAAACAATTCTCCTGGCTTTCAAAGGGTTAGCTTGGTAATGTTAATGAAGGTTTTTGTTGAATTTATCAAGTGAATATTAGTGTAACATATGAAGGTGCGTATTTTAAACTCCTGTAATATTCATAAAACGATTGGCGAAATTTTTATTTTAAAACTTATTTTTTCTGGTGTTCCGCAACTGCCCGCGCTTGCCATCAGGCTAAAAGTAGGTATCCTGCACAGCGAAAAAAATAATTTTCCATACAAAATCGTCGCAGCGGGAATTTTTTTTTTTGGCTGGCGAGTTTTCTATGCCGCCAACAACTATAATTATGCCGGATGCGTCAAAGATCAACTTTAATCGCTTGAATGGTTAGCAACAAGTGGCACGTATGCAACGGGTTCTCTGGGCGCGTTGGCGTTGGCCTTGCTTCAGGAGCGAACAAAGTGGAGGTCGCGCGTTGAACCACTTTGTGTCAATGATCAGTCCTCATCAAGAAGGAGAATCTTCCGCCCATGCACTGGCCACTTGCTCGAGTTCTTTAGGTCATCCCTGGAAAAGATTTATTTTAAGAGTTGCAGAGCGAAAAACCGCTACTGGGCAGTTTCAAAGCGCAACAGCGAAGCTATATTTGATGCCCTTAAAGGTTTCTGTTGAGAGCGTGCTAGCGTTTTAGCGTATATAGCGTTTTAGTGGTTTAGGGATCATTAAACTCTTTCGACCACCGCTAAATTCCTAAATTGTTCGTTTCAAGTAGTGAAGCATCAAGCAAGTTGTGAGCAGTATGAGGGGTACTTCTACAAAAAGACATGACTTCACATTTTGATCAATTTAAATTTAGTAAGTTATAACGGCACCAGGCCGACAGGCCACCAAGTCCGACTGTAGTAAGTTACATAGTGAATCATCATTATAGGTAAAACATGGCTTCAAATCATCAGCAAACATATAGACATGCGATATAGTAATAACAGCAGGAAGATCGTTAATAAAAAGATGAAATAGCAATGGTCCTAGGTGACTCCCCTGAGGAACACCAGAGGTAACAAAAATAAATTTGGATACAGATGATGTTAAACCAATTGGTTGCGTTTGGCCTCACAGGTACTCCGAAAGCCACGACAAGAGCAACAAAGAATGACTAACAGAATCAATCTGTATAAACGTTGTCAGGTTGCACTTAGGTCTAAAACTCTTTGATTACAAGTGAGCTGAATTCAAGAAGGTAGTTGGAAGTAGATCTTCGCCTAACAAGACAGTGATGATAACGGGATACAATTGAACTACACATGTGCTGCAATTGAGAGCATATAATTTTTGCAAAGACTTTTGGAATGGCAAACAACTTGGATATACCACTATAACTTTTGACGTTGGACCGGAGAAAATAACGGAATAATAAAAGATTCCTTCCAAATACCAGGAAACACAGCTGAGTCAAACGACAAGTTAAATAATTTATTTATGGGTTAACAAAGTAATTCCGCACAATATCTACGTATACAACCAGGCACTCCGTCTGGGCCAGGCAAGAAGCCGGGTTTGATAGAGTTAAGGTCACTTAGCAGCGTACACTCAGTAATAACTTTGACATATATACAATTTGAAGTTTGAACTTTAAAAGGATTGGAATTATTTCAACTATATAGACTTTTTTACTATTTCATAGGATCTCCTTTTCAAGTTTTTTAATTTCGATAGTTTCCGTGTAAACCAAGGTGGTTTATTTTCACTTGACGGACAAGTGAGGAGAACACAAATATCCGTATGCGAATTCAAAGTCGTGTTAAAAATGCCACTTGCAGTTTCTATATCACTACAAGAATAAAGATGAGACCAATATGTATGGTGAAGAAGATCATTCAATTAATTAAAACTGGTTTTTCGCAACAACGGGTCTTCAAAGAAATGTTAGATACTGGTATAAAGCTAAGAAGTTCGAAGGAAATTTCTAAGGTTGGATGGTAGGTATCTTCAGGAAGCTCCAGGGCGGGTACTGTATTTATATTACTACACTCTGAGTCAGAATCAAATATCAAATCTGAATATTAATTATTACAGCTATGCACCCTTTTAATTTTTGATAGGCCTAACTCCAGAAAGCCATGAATAAAATCATCAGAAGTAGATGGTTAATGTGCCGAAGATGTGTCATTCACAGACCATACAACATGTGGCAAATTAAAATCATCTACTACTATAAGTTGATCCATATCCGTCAATAACGACGAAAATATATAGAAAGTATATATGTGATCACTGCTAGAGTTTTTTTTCCAAATAAAACCACGTAAATCTCGGTACACAATTATTCTCTTACTTCCGCAATGTTTGAAAGGCTACAGGATGAAATCAGAGCCTGCCGGCAGCGTTCTGGCGAGGATTACAAGGGTTACTTGATCGACTTGAGGTGACTCATGTACCACGCCGGATAGAAACTCGGACAAGAATTAAGCAGAGTTTATGAGCAAAGTTTATGCGAATGCGGGTGGATACCCGAATAAGTTAAATGGAGCCTATATTCATGCCAAACCAGGTTATCCGTTTTATAACTCAAATACCGGTGGCACGGAATGACCCTAATACCTTCCTAGTCAAGAGGACATTAGAGATCTCAAATGGAATGGTTGGAAACGAACAAGAGTGTAGTCACTTGGTTTACAACTGTTCGCAAAGGGAGCGCTTTGCCAGGGAATGCACGGATTTAAAAGTGGTGTCTTGCAGGCAGTGTGGTAGTTAGGGTGTGAGCAGCGGAGTATGTTGAATGTGGAGAGCAGGAAACCAGCAGCTGCGTCATCCGGATCTGGGCTGGACGATCACCAGCGTGAGTCAGCCCTGGAGTTAGACTAAAAATCCTTTAAAAATCCGGTAAAGGTCAGGGACTGGCGAATGCGACGGTCGACACCGGCACCAAATGAAGCTTTGTGCAAGGAGTTCTTCAAAAAGATACGAACGAAAGTAGAAGTATTTGTAGAGACTTCGAACGCACGCTAAGCAGACGGCGCTACATTAACGATTAGTAAGTTGCTAAAGACAAAGGTGAAGCGACGCGACGCCTGCGTGGGAGAAGGAACCAGATACACGCGGTGCAAAATTCGCGAAACATGGATATGTCCTGGAAGCCGAGCATCCAATCATTATGAAGGATGTCAAGCCGACCAAGCATAGGTATTATCCAAAGAACCCCGCGATGCAGCGCTTGATCACCAGCACATCAACATAATAGAGGCAGGAGACATCGAGCCGTCACGAAGCCCACACAGCGCGACCATCGTACCCAATTGCAAGAAATTGAACGAATTGACTACCGACTACGGCAAACCTAAAGGAGATTAAGAGCAGCAAATCTGAACCTGAATTGCAAAAAGTGTTCTTTCTTTCAGAGGAAGTTGGTATATCTGCGGCATTTAGTGAGCGACGAAGAAATCTGGACGGAGCCGATGAAGGTAGATGCGACAAAAAAACTTGCAGGCCCCGACAAACTTAACCAACGAAGCAGCAAAATGCACGGCAATCAGCGGCGTTGTGCAGCCGCAAAAAACATTTTAACATATAGAAACTCAATATCCGAAAGATGAGAGAATCTGTTCAGATGCAATACAGGAGTCAACAGCAATGAAAACAGCCCTCCTGCAGGAGGTGCGATCGCATCTGCACAGGCTTTAGGTATTAGGATGAACGGAATACTTTAATATATCAAGTTTTTAATAGTTTTACGTGAGTGCTTCTATTTGTAAATAAAAAGATAAGCCGTTTACATAAAATTTAGAAAATTTAGTGTTAAGGCCTCGAACATATGCTTCAGGCATGCTTAAACTAAACCTTTTCAACATTAATAAATGGGGAGTTAGTTTTACTTTTAACGTAGGCACTCAAATCATCCAATGAAATGTCGGACGCTAGCCTAGACACGAAGATATATTTGTTATTAGGCTCAACAACAAGAGGCTTGTGGGCCCCAGGTGTACCCACAGTAAAATTAATAGTACTGGGAGTATAGTCATTATTGGCTGTGTTGATTTTGGGGTTTCGAGCTGGCGAGTTAAATAACATGAATGGGCTTGTTAAAGTACCAATTGGATTATTTATACTGGGGACTAGAAGAGGATTGGTGAGTTGGACGTGTGAAGCTCTGAGCGAATAATGATCCGAAATCTTTTTTCGTTTCGGAGGTTCTACCATTACTTTGCCATTTTTAAAATAAGACTCAAAATCTTTGAAAGATATATGCAAGTTGTTAAACGCAACTTGCATAGCTTTAAAATCTATGTGGGCCTGCCTCATGTACTGGGATGATTCATTCACCACTTCATTGCTGGGCTCACAGTACGATTTCAGGCCAGTGTCTGGGAGTAAACAGTCTCTTATTTTGGCGGTAAAGCCAGCACTTTTCATAAGGATCATGTTATCACACAACCTACATAAAAAAAAGTCTTGGTTGTTTGACCCAACCAATTTACAATTTGAACTGCAGCAAACAAGCATATTGATAATAATTAAATAAATTACCTACAACAATTGATATGCTTTATCAAACAAAAAGTAGGGTGCAAGAGTGAATGTCAAAGTGTCTATGCAATGAGCATCTAGAAACGGTAAAATCAGAAGAGCGCTTTAGCGAGAGAGCGTGAGCGCGTGGGCAGATTCAACTGCACGTACGTCGGTTAAGAGCGGACGAAAGCAAGCGAGGACAAAATAAACTACAAATTCCTGCCAGGATTTTTTTATTGTGCTGGATACGGAAATCGCTCAGGTGAATCAATAGCAGATATAACAATTAAAAACTTAGAAGAATGGAAATTAACTAATCAAATCAAGGGGTTATGCTGTGATACTACATCAAGCAACACTGGCATAAATTCTGGAAAATGCACACTTATTGAAAAACGTGTGGTAAGTAACCTGCTATATCTTGCATAGTTCCATACATCATATCCATGGAACTATTCTTGCAGATATATTCGCACTGTGTTTTGGGCCATCATCTGAACCAGAAGTTTTTCTTTTCAAAAGGTTTAAAAAATATTAAAAAAATGGTTATGAGAAAAAAGTGGTTCGGCCACACTGTTCGTGCTTCTGACTCTTTTCCGGCTAACCTGATGGCAAGCGCGCGCAATTGCGGCTAACCAGAAAAAATAAGTTTCGAAATGAAACTAGTGTCAGAATGTCAACTGTTTCGGCTGCTGCCTCGCCGTTTGCTGTTCTGGCGGTAACCCTACTTCCAGTGTCGTTGAACCTAGACGAGCACTTGGCTTATCTGTAAATAAGTGGAGCAGCGACTTTGAGGATGCCAGTGAAACACTCCAACTGGACGCCCGTCTGCGATTGGTCACATGTCGTCGCAGCTATAAACAACTTAAGGAAATACTGATTCATGAGTTTGGACGATCAAAGAGCACGGTAAAAGTGTTCGCAGCCCTGTGGAACTGACGTCTCAAGCCGGAGAGGGGTGCCTGCGGTATGCCATCGAGATGGAGGAGATTGCCATGATTGCCACAATCCCTGAGGCTGAGTTGGTGGATCTCATCATTGATGGACTCCGTGACAGCTCGGCGGCAGTGCTATATGCAGCCAGAACCATCTATGATCTGAAGACGCTTCTGGAGAGATATGAGAGACGTCGAGTCCAATCCAATGGAGGCAGACAATCGGCTTCTGTGACCAGACTTTGCCTCGACAGCCCGCCGTAACGAGTATTTCACTGCCATTCACGAATGCCGTTCTTGCTGCAAAAGATGTGCGATGTTACAACTGCTCTTCATTCGGACACTACAAGTCCTAGTGCCAGAAACCTATTATATCTGCAAAAATGTTTTTTTTAGTGCGGGAAGAGGAACCATGTGTATAGGAACTGCCTATTCAAGATTGTGAATGCATTCGACACCTGCAATGCCGCTGCTGCCGACGCTGTTACGCATTTCTGTTGCGGAGACACCTTAGTAGATAACGTAGTACATATACAGATGGTGAGTGTTGTCTTTGTGTCAAATCAAGTGAAAAGCAGTGAGTTTACAAATATTTTCTTCCTCCTTGATTCGGATAGTCCTAGAAGTTTTATTCGGCAATATGAAGTTCATTCCGCGTGTAGCCTGAAGTCAACCCCGTTGAACTGCCGTGGTCTGGGAAACAATCAACTTGTGTCATTGGTAAAAGTTCAATGTGCCATCCGTATCTTTAGCTAAACAGTATTAAACACATTTGATGTACTGCCTAAAAGTGTTACAAATTTGCCAATGATTTTGGGCAGAGATTTCTTTTGTAAAACGAATATAAAATTATGTAAATTCAAAATCAAAAATACCAAAAGTCAATTGTTGGCCCTAAATAAATCTCAAATAGATAGTAACGTGAATCTCACTGCTGTCCTTAATTTACTTGGTTTGTTGAGAACAGATGTCAAACCACAATAACCAAAAAAGAGTCAACCAGGTCGTTTGGTGAAAATGAGGCTATGCTTGCCGAATCATAGTCGTGTACCACTGAGAGTGTTCCGTCATGTCTGACCATTCGCTAGGTGATGGCAGCTACTAATTCAATCGAATTACCTGTTGTTAGTGAGAATGAGTTAAATATAGAGTCTACTCTGCCTTCAGACCAATCTGCAAAGTTGCAGTCTGTTATTTCCACCTCGTATGTGGGTGTCCCTTCAGAATTGATTAAACCGACCAGTTACGAAATGAAAATCGAATTGATAGGTCAGACCACCATTTTCTGCCGTTCCCGCCCATTATCCCATCTCGAGCGCAACGAAGTGGGCCAGATATGTGATGACTTGTTAAGTGCCGGCATTATCCGTCACATAAAATTTAGAAAATTTAGTGTTAAGGCCTCGAACATATGCTTCAGGCATGCTTAAACTAAACCTTTTCAACATTAATAAATGGGGAGTTAGTTTTACTTTTAACGTAGGCACTCAAATCATCCAATGAAATGTCGGACGCTAGCCTAGACACGAAGATATATTTGTTATTAGGCTCAACAACAAGAGGCTTGTGGGCCCCAGGTGTACCCACAGTAAAATTAATAGTACTGGGAGTATAGTCATTATTGGCTGTGTTGATTTTGGGGTTTCGAGCTGGCGAGTTAAATAACATGAATGGGCTTGTTAAAGTACCAATTGGATTATTTATACTGGGGACTAGAAGAGGATTGGTGAGTTGGACGTGTGAAGCTCTGAGCGAATAATGATCCGAAATCTTTTTTCGTTTCGGAGGTTCTACCATTACTTTGCCATTTTTAAAATAAGACTCAAAATCTTTGAAAGATATATGCAAGTTGTTAAACGCAACTTGCATAGCTTTAAAATCTATGTGGGCCTGCCTCATGTACTGGGATGATTCATTCACCACTTCATTGCTGGGCTCACAGTACGATTTCAGGCCAGTGTCTGGGAGTAAACAGTCTCTTATTTTGGCGGTAAAGCCAGCACTTTTCATAAGGATCATGTTATCACACAACCTACATAAAATAAAGTCTTGGTTGTTTGACCCAACCAATTTACAATTTGAACTGCAGCAAACAAGCATATTGATAATAATTAAATAAATTACCTACAACAATTGATATGCTTTATCAAACAAAAAGTAGGGTGCAAGAGTGAATGTCAAAGTGTCTATGCAATGAGCATCTAGAAACGGTAAAATCAGAAGAGCGCTTTAGCGAGAGAGCGTGAGCGCGTGGGCAGATTCAACTGCACGTACGTCGGTTAAGAGCGGACGAAAGCAAGCGAGGACTGCTGCTGGAGTGTAAGAGCACGCAAAATAGACAAGCTGACAATACAGGGCATGCAAATGCAAAAATATGTGTGTATGTATAAACGTTTGTTTTCTATACTTCAAAGCACTGCAGTGTAAGTTCAACTGCAAATTAAAATGAGATTTAAGAAGGGAATCAATTGATGAACACAAAAATATATATAGCGTATATTTGCGATCACTGCTAGAATTGTTTAACAAATAATTCCAATTAAAACTCCGTACACAAACACAACAAAACAATAAATTATTGAGAGCACTCAAAAACACAGCCCTCATTAACGAAAGACAAAAGCTAATCTAATTTGACGTTCTAGTATTGTTATTCCATTGATTTCTCTATATAATTTTTCGATAAAATAAATGATTTTGGTTTCCTTTTCAAATTCCTTGGTTTGTATTAATATATAATTATAAATACTTTCTATTTTTGTTATGTTTACCGTTTGCGGGAATGGTTTTTTTGACTGGCGTGTGTTCTAGGTATCCAGCTACGTAGCGAAAAGTACTAAACTGCTTATCGATAGTATCCATTCTATACAATATGTACTCTCTGGTCCTAGGCTCAGGAAATACCAAATCGTATATATTTTTGTGCCCAGCAGCCAACATTAGTATTATTAGCTGATCTATTGTGCCCCCTTCTTGGCTTATAGCTCTTACATCAAGCACAAGTGTTGTACAAAAGCAAGTACCTTTGTTGGGTCGATGGTTTCTAAATCGCTGAATTCCGCAATATGTTTTCCTAGAAAACTACTTCTTTTCCTCACTAAGGCTACGCATTCTGCTATGATGTGCAAGGAGGATTCTCCTTCCATTTCACAGAATCTGCAAGTCTCGCTGCTGACTATACCTAGCTTTGCCAGGTGACCTCTTAGTCTACAGTGTCCTGTCAAAAGACCGGTGCGTATCCTGAGTCTATTTTTGCCAATCGATATTACTTGCTTAAACCGTTTGAGGTTATAGCCACCCAAGAGAAGTTTTGCTTGTCTGAGTCCTGGTGTCCTTGCCCAGCTCGTTCTTCGCAAAAATCTCTCTTCGTTCTTAAGCTCTTGCCGTATTGTGCTTCTTCCTATACCACAATACGGCTCAGGTCCTATGAGGGGTGTCGCTGCCCCCATTCTTGCTTGCTTGTCTGCCTCTTCGTTCCCCGCTATGTTGACATGTCCCGGGACCCATCTTAGGGCAAGCCTATTTTGTGATCCCAGAGTGTCTAGCTTGGTTCGTACCTCATGAACTATCTTTGACCTAATTTCGGTCTTACTAAGTGCCATTATTGCTGCTTGGCTATCGGATAAGATGGCAATGTCTCTATTTCGATAGTTACGCTTTAAGTTAACGTCCACACACCTCCCTATTGCACATACCTCAGCTTGGAATATGCTGGTGTGCATACCTAGGGGCTCGTGGTAAGTTAGCCGAGGGCCCACCACACCAAGACCGGAGCCTTGATGCGTTAGGGATCCATCGGTGTACCATTTTATGGTGTGTGGCTTCATGTTGTGGACCTCTTCTAAAGATGTCCACTCCTTTTTGTTACAGAGGTGAACTTGAAACTTTTGCTCGAACATATGTTCGGCTTTCATTTCGTCCCTTGGCTGTGCCAGTAGGGGAAGTTCACCCGACAGCATGTCTGCCTCTACTCGACTAAGAATGTGTCCTCTCCCAACTCCTTCGACGGACATTCTTAAAAGCGTTAGTAACGAGAAGCATAAATTACAGGAGCAGTCGGTGATTAATTGGATTCTGCACCATATTATTAAACGATAGTTGAATAAAATGTTGTGATATGTTCTATAAAATATGTGTATGTTTATTTTGAATGCTTACGTCGTTCACAAATCTTCCTTTTTGTTGCCTTCGCTTCAAATGTGGGTTGACCCAAAATTTGGGTCGTCGGCGTTTGCGGTTTTGATGCTCATCTTCCTCGCTCATACTTGTAACATCATATGTTACCAAGAACGCAATAAGCATATTCGCACTATTCATCTTTTCCATTTTATTTTGTGTTTGTGGGTTAGTTTACTTTTTACATTTGATGCCTCAGTGTGACCATGTACCGCCTTAGCTATATAAGGTAAAATGCCATTTTTTACCACTAATTAATGGACTATGGTCACCCTAAAAAATCTTGTGAACACGCTTCCAAAATAAACTACAAATTCCTGCCAGGATTTTTTTATTGTGCTGGATACGGAAATCGCTCAGGTGAATCAATAGCAGATATAACAATTAAAAACTTAGAAGAATGGAAATTAACTAATCAAATCAAGGGGTTATGCTGTGATACTACATCAAGCAACACTGGCATAAATTCTGGAAAATGCACACTTATTGAAAAACGTGTGGTAAGTAACCTGCTATATCTTGCATAGTTCCATACATCATATCCATGGAACTATTCTTGCAGATATATTCGCACTGTGTTTTGGGCCATCATCTGAACCAGAAGTTTTTCTTTTCAAAAGGTTTAAAAAATATTAAAAAAATGGTTATGAGAAAAAAGTGGTTCGGCCACACTGTTCGTGCTTCTGACTCTTTTCCGGCTAACCTGATGGCAAGCGCGCGCAATTGCGGCTAACCAGAAAAAATAAGTTTCGAAATGAAACTAGTGTCAGAATGTCAACTGTTTCGGCTGCTGCCTCGCCGTTTGCTGTTCTGGCGGTAACCCTACTTCCAGTGTCGTTGAACCTAGACGAGCACTTGGCTTATCTGTAAATAAGTGGAGCAGCGACTTTGAGGATGCCAGTGAAACACTCCAACTGGACGCCCGTCTGCGATTGGTCACATGTCGTCGCAGCTATAAACAACTTAAGGAAATACTGATTCATGAGTTTGGACGATCAAAGAGCACGGTAAAAGTGTTCGCAGCCCTGTGGAACTGACGTCTCAAGCCGGAGAGGGGTGCCTGCGGTATGCCATCGAGATGGAGGAGATTGCCATGATTGCCACAATCCCTGAGGCTGAGTTGGTGGATCTCATCATTGATGGACTCCGTGACAGCTCGGCGGCAGTGCTATATGCAGCCAGAACCATCTATGATCTGAAGACGCTTCTGGAGAGATATGAGAGACGTCGAGTCCAATCCAATGGAGGCAGACAATCGGCTTCTGTGACCAGACTTTGCCTCGACAGCCCGCCGTAACGAGTATTTCACTGCCATTCACGAATGCCGTTCTTGCTGCAAAAGATGTGCGATGTTACAACTGCTCTTCATTCGGACACTACAAGTCCTAGTGCCAGAAACCTATTATATCTGCAAAAATGTTTTTTTTAGTGCGGGAAGAGGAACCATGTGTATAGGAACTGCCTATTCAAGATTGTGAATGCATTCGACACCTGCAATGCCGCTGCTGCCGACGCTGTTACGCATTTCTGTTGCGGAGACACCTTAGTAGATAACGTAGTACAT
Organism: Scaptomyza polygonia; assembly: GCA_035044585.1. Classification (NCBI taxonomy): domain Eukaryota; kingdom Metazoa; phylum Arthropoda; class Insecta; order Diptera; family Drosophilidae; genus Scaptomyza; species Scaptomyza polygonia. Next base: position 26,115 of record JAWNNU010000664.1, read on the forward strand.
ATACAGATGGTGAGTGTTGTCTTTGTGTCAAATCAAGTGAAAAGCAGTGAGTTTACAAATATTTTCTTCCTCCTTGATTCGGATAGTCCTAGAAGTTTTATTCGGCAATATGAAGTTCATTCCGCGTGTAGCCTGAAGTCAACCCCGTTGAACTGCCGTGGTCTGGGAAACAATCAACTTGTGTCATTGGTAAAAGTTCAATGTGCCATCCGTATCTTTAGCTAAACAGTATTAAACACATTTGATGTACTGCCTAAAAGTGTTACAAATTTGCCAATGATTTTGGGCAGAGATTTCTTTTGTAAAACGAATATAAAATTATGTAAATTCAAAATCAAAAATACCAAAAGTCAATTGTTGGCCCTAAATAAATCTCAAATAGATAGTAACGTGAATCTCACTGCTGTCCTTAATTTACTTGGTTTGTTGAGAACAGATGTCAAACCACAATAACCAAAAAAGAGTCAACCAGGTCGTTTGGTGAAAATGAGGCTATGCCTGCCGAATCACAGTCGTGTACCACTGAGAGTGTTCCGTCATGTCTGACCATTCGCTAGGTGATGGCAGCTACTAATTCAATCGAATTACCTGTTGTTAGTGAGAATGAGTTAAATATAGAGTCTACTCTGCCTTCAGACCAATCTGCAAAGTTGCAGTCTGTTATTTCCACCTCGTATGTGGGTGTCCCTTCAGAATTGATTAAACCGACCAGTTACGAAATGAAAATCGAATTGATAGGTCAGACCACCATTTTCTGCCGTTCCCGCCCATTATCCCATCTCGAGCGCAACGAAGTGGGCCAGATATGTGATGACTTGTTAAGTGCCGGCATTATCCGTCGTATTAGTTCCCCCTACGCTTCCCTTATGTTGCCCGTTCGGCAAAAAGATAATACCTTAAAAAAATGACTATCGCCCGCTGAACAAAATTACTGTCCGTGACCACTTCCCGATTCCGTTGTTAGAGTTACGAGTGAATGGGTTACGCCTTAAACTGTCTAAGTGTCGTTTGGCGCACAAAGAGTTGGAGTTAAAGCTATAAAAACCTCGGGATAGAAAAGAATTGGAACGCTGTCTGGGTCTCTTTTCTTACTTCCGCCGTTTTGTACCCAACTTTGCCAAAATCGCCTGTCCGATGTCGCGTCTGCTGAAAAAAGATGCCCCTTACGTTTTCTCTGGTGAATGTCATAAATTCTTCCGAACACTGCAGTCTAAACTGACGCTAAATCAGAAACCGAGTTACATTGTGATGCTTGTTCAGCCGGTTTTGGAGCGTTGCTCTAGCAGAAACAAACTGATGACAAGTTTCAATCGGTGTGCTATTTTTCAAAGACCGCTTGCGCCCCAGCGTTTTGAGACATAAATAAAGTTCATTCCGGTAAAAATAATTACAGATTGTAACTCATTAGCGTTACCTGTTAAGAATGGTGGAGCTTCCGCAAAAATTGCCCTATTACTATTGGCAAATTATAGCTATACCATTGTACATTGGTCCGTTATTTGTATGCCCCATGTTGATGCACGTAGTAGACTAGACACTTCTGCATATGTGGATGACTTGAACCTGGATTTCCAACTACAACTGATGCAAAACAGTGATCAAGAAATTGTCAAACTTCGGAGTGTCTTGGAGAACCAAAAGATTGCTGGTTTTGAGTTGCAAGATGGCGTCGTGTAACGCCGCTCACCGACCAACGTACTTCAGACTTATGTCCCTGGCGAATTGATTAACGTTTTATTGCTTCTGTTGCCTTGCTTGCAATGTTTTTGTTGAAGTCTGCATATTCATGATGTTTTACCAACAACTGCAAATCATGAAAAGATATTCTGTTGTATTCTCGTAGTAGCAGTAAAGTGCTTCATACATAAAAGTGCTACAAACAGGCTGCACTCAATCAAAGAATTCTTCTTTTTGGTGTTTGTTTAAGCTGTTGATGAAATAGCCATATCTTCAAACAGTAAATAATCTTTGCCATACATTTTGCATGGTGGAAGGCAACCGGAGCTCTGATATGAATACCTTTATGGTGCGTTTCGCCCAAAAAGATCAATACCAATTCAAGAAATTATCTGTAGGCATCGCGGGGCTGCTTCTCGTTTCAAAAAGTCGTAACGGTAAATTCAATAGAGTTTTTCTTCAGTTAAGCACTTAATACCAACACCGATACCTTAAATACTAGCTTACGATATATTGGTATATACTAACATAAAATAGACAATCGATAGGAATAATATAAATTTTTGATAATAGGAATAATATAAATACTTTATAGTATAATTTTGTGTTTTTCTAAGTCAACGTCAGTGAATTTCTATGTTTTTGTGACACTTTATGTGCGCTTTTTTCTGTACAATTTGTTATAATATGTGTGTCATTTTATTGTTTCTTAGGAAAATCAGCTCTGGTGTGGCACATCGGGTCACGAGAGAACAAAGCGAAAATTCGCGATGCAACTTCGTAAATGTCAAAACTTATTCGGATGATACGTTTAAAGTGTTGGCTTTGGTTGGCCTTTCATACGGTCAAAAACTATATAATATATATATACTACAGGTCAACGGACTGCACCATAAGTTTGCTAAGCTCCTTGTTTAGCGATTCAGAAATCGCTTCAAAAATTACTAGAGCTCAAACGAAGACCGATGCCATTAAAAACGGTGTTCTGTCTCCATTTTCGCTATCATTAATACGCGAGGAGCAAATAGATATCCTTTTTGTTGGAATAGGCACCGATGCACGAAACCTCATGGCGTCCAAGTTTTTCTTTTGGATATTCATAGCACAAGCGACGAGAGTGCGCGAACAATTTGGGACGTTTTAATAACTTCCAAAAATATTAAACTGCTTTTGTTACAGACAACACATATAAAAATATTGGTGGAATTAACCGTAAAGGGCAAAATAATGCTATGCATTTGTTAAAGTCCGAAATTAATAATAATTTAGCTGGCGTTGGCTACCCTGCGCATGTCCTACATAACTTGGTTCATCGTGAACTTGACCAGTTCGTGCTTTGTAAAGCTATATTTCAATATATCCGAATGAACTCAAAGCGTTTTGCGATTTCGTAGAGATCGAATTCAAGAAGCTGCTGAGTCACAGCAAACTCAGGTGAGTTAGCTTAAGACCAGCTGATAAAAGAATACTCCAGCTATTTTAGGCTCTTAAAGCGTATTTTAGTTCTGTATCAAAACCCCCAGCCAAACTTAAAGAATTTTTTTAGCACGACTTGGGCGAGGCCTGCCTTTGGTTCTCGCATTCATTAATATCAATTTTTCAAAAAGGTATGCAGCAAATGGAGCGAAAAAATAACTCAATAACATAATTACTGTGGTTGACAAAATTAAAAATTAACGTCCGTGAAGGAAAACAGGAAGGAAGAGACTTGCCACTCTTTTGAATCCAGTAAGGGCGTGCGAAATAGGTGAACTTATCGAGTTGGAGCTATCGAATTAAACGAATTCACAGCCCCCCAGTTATTTAAGTATTCCAATCTTGACACATTAGTTTAGTATGCCATAGATAAAGGTATTTGCAAAGTTTCAAGTCTCTAGTTGAAGGGTGTGGAAAAAAGTTGCTAGTATAGGGACGAAAAGACGGACAGACCCCAAGACGAACACTGCCAAACCCAATAATCTCTTTACCTTCGGTATCGATTATAAAAAACTTCATACAAAATGCATCACATGTGACATTTCGAATAACTGTTTATGCGTTATCTGTCTTTCTTGTATCATGGTGTGGTGTCGCGACGTTTATTATACCCTGAACCCATAAAAATGGATAAATCAGGGTATAATGGTTTTGTGCAAAAGTATGTAACAGGCAGAAAGAAGCATCTCCGACCCCATAAAGTATATATATTCTTGATCAGCATCAATAGCCAAGTCGATATGGCCATGTCCATCTGTCCGTCCGTCTGTCCATCTGTATGAACGCGTAGATCTCAGAGACTACAAGATCTAGAGACTTCAGGTTTGGAATATAGGTTCTCCTATACCAAGAGCACAATAAATTTGATTCAAATTATCGATAACTATTCTGGTTTCCGATATACAAATAGTATAGATTACAAAAAATATCGAATTTTAAAAATCTAACAATGTGGGTTGAATAATGGGAAACGATAAAACTTATATCAAAAAACCAAATCGGTTAGGAAACACTGGAGATATCGTAATGTTAAGGGCGCCATCCACTTTTTATGGGTTTCTTCATCACCTATCTTGGCACCAAATTTGGCGGCTCTAGCTCAAAAAATGTGGAAAATATAGGCGTTTTTGATTTCGCAATGCAGTGGCTCGGGAACGGGGGGGGGGGGCGTGGTTCCAAAACTTTCATGCAGTTTTTTGGGGGTTGTTATTAGCTATCTTCTTACCTAATTTGGTGACTCTAGCCTTAGCTCTTTGGAAAATACACGCATTCCCGTTTTTAGTGAAGCATTGGGGCGGTTTGGGGCAGCTTGGGCAGTATGGATTGGCGTGGCATCCAAAGTTTTTATGCATTTATTTTGGGGCTATAATCACCTATTTTGGCACAAAATTTGGTGGCTCTAACTCAAGAACTGTAAAAGATATAAGCATTTCCGTTTTTAAACTGCGGGGGGTCTGGGGGCGGAATGGGTGGGTGGGGCTCCAAAACTTTGATGCAGTTTTTGGGACGTTGTAACCAGTTATCTTCCTACCTAATTTTGTGACTCTAGCTCAAACATTATGGAAATACACGCACAACGGTTTTCAGCGAAGCGTTGGGGTGGTTGAGGGCGGATAGGGCAGTATAGATGGGCGTGGCATACAAAGTTTTATGAATTTGGTTGGGGATCGTTAACACCTATCTTGGCACCAAATTTGATGGCTCTAGCTCAAAGACTGTAGAAGATATGGTAATTTTTAGTGTGAAACTGCGGGGGGGCTGGGGGCGGAATAGGTGGGCGTGGCTCCAAAATTTTTGATGCAGTTTTTTGGGGATTGAAATTAGCTATTTTCTCCCCAAATTTGGTAGTTCTAGCTAAAAGGGCTTGCGAAATAGCTGGATCTATCGATTTTGCGTTATCGAGTTTATCGATTTGCCAGCCCCCTAGTTATCTTAACTTAGAACTAACGAGTGATGTGTTAACTCCTGTTTGTTCCTGTTTGATTGCTATTTATTTATTTATTTATTTATTTAATGTCAGCTATGAGCAGCTGACGAATCAAAATTAGCTATAATTATAATATTAAAATAATATAATATAAAATAAATAATTATAATATCTGAAATAAAGTTCAAAATTAAGATAAAAAATTTAAAAAGTTAACGTTAAACCTCTGGGAAATTCCAATAAATATAACTGGTCCAACATTTGTTGCGTGGATTGGCAAAAACCCAGAAAAACTCAATCAGACCAGTGGAAGATTATTGATTAGTGGCTATGATTAGATAAGGCAGAAAGGATAGATCGTTTTAGTACTGGAATCGAGGTCTCCAAAGAATTACGGGAATAAGGCCGGTTAAAGTCTGAACAAATAACACGAAATGGTTCATGAATTAAATAGTGGCTCGAGCACCGACCGAGGCTAAGTGGTGTGAAGTTACGTGTGGATCTAATGGGAACATTTAATTTTATTCGACTTTATATATATTAGCATAAAAAAGAAAACAATAGTTAATTGCTTTTAGTTACGTTTGCAATAAATAAGATTCTTGGATATGAACGATAGCTTGCCTGCTTTACGTATTCTATGACCTTTTGATACCTGTCCTACCCCAGAAAACACGTGCACTAGCAACTGATATGCACCTAGCCAACCAAGTATCTTGAGCTAAAAAAGAAGATTTGTCTTCCAAAGCAGTCAAATATCAGTTTTGCTATTGCTGATCATACATACTCTTCCCAATTTTTACCTTTTAACACTCTCTAACAATCCTTGCCATACAGTTATGCAAAGATGTACACAAATTACGAAAGTCTATTCAGTAAGGCTGTCCGCACACCGGAGCCGAAAAAACGTTTTTGTTGGGTCTATCTCAGTCTGACAAGAAAACATGTTTATTGATATCGCACACCAAAGCCAACATCTCAGGACAAACATTTTGTTTTTATTGCTTTTTCGGCTTCGGTGTGCGATACAACCAAACACAATTTTAGTACTGTTCAAAATGTCAAGTAGTTCGGACGAATAAATTATTCCAGCGCTGTTCGACTAAAATGTATTGGGTACATCCGTACTGCAGAATTGTCGACCAGCAGGCCACGCAAGAAATGTAACGGACGCACATGACAAATTTGAGCCCTTTTTGGTTGCAGCTAGCCAGCCGCTTGTCGTAAAATTGACTGGCCGCTGAGTGCTGCAATTTTGTGATCGTTCTGTCGATCGCTGGGTCGTAAAGCACCGTTATTTTCTCTACATCAGACAATAGCCGTAGCAAATAAATAAAAAAAACAAGTAGAAACGTTGCAGTCGGACGCACCCGACTGCGGTATACTCGATACCAGTAGTAAAACAGATTAAAAGAGAGCTGATTGCAATGGTGTGTGGATACGGCAGGGGTGTAGGCTGCCTCAAAGATTGTCTGGTGCAGATGGGGATGCCAAAAAGCTATCTTCCTACCAAATTTGGTGACTATAGCTCAAAGATAGAAGAATATGGTGGATGGTAGGCTGAGGGTGGTGGGGGGGGGGGGTTGTGGCATCAATATTTTAGCTGAAGATCTGTGTATGATGTCAATTGCTATCCTCATACCAAATTTGGTGACTCTAGCTCAAAAATAGTAAAATTTGGGGGAATTGGGGCTTGGGCTGGTAAGGAGGGGCGTGGCATCCAAACTTTTGCTGCAGATCTATTTATGATGTCAATAGCTATCCTCAAACCGAATTTGGAGACTTAGTAAAGTTAGTAAAATATGGTAGAAGGGGGGCTATGTGCTGGGGGCTGGTATGGGGGGGGCGTGGCGTCCAAAGTTTTGCTGCAGATCTATTTATGATTTTAATTTCTATCCTCATACCAAATTTGGTGACTCTAACTCAAAGTTAGTAGAATATGGTGGAATTGGGGCTGGGGGCGGTATGGGTGGGGGGCGCCATTTACTTTTTTTGGGTTTCTTCATCACCTATCTTGGCACCAAATTTGGCAGCTCTAGCTTAAAAAATGTGGAAAATATAGGCATTTTTGGTTTCAAAATGCAGGGGCTCGGAACGGGGGGGCGTGGCTCCAAAACTTTGATGCAGTTTTTTGGAGATCGTTAATAGCTATCATATATAGCTTCCTACCAAATTTGGTGACTCTAGCTTTAACGCTTTGGAAAATACACGCATTCCCGTTTTTAGTGAAGCATTGGGGCGGCTTGGGGCAGTTTGGGCTGTATGGATTGGCGTGGCATCCAAAATTTGGTGGCTCTAACTCAAAAACTGTAAAAGAAATAAGCATTTCTGTTTTTAAGCTGCGGGGGCTTGGGGTGGAATGGGTTACCTACGGCAGCTCATGTCGTAGCGAATCCAGCAAGCCGAATGACATCGAATTCGCCCAAAATTCACGAAGCAACAAACGGCAGTCCCTCGAGAGAGTAAAATAGCCAGATTCCAGAGCTGGTAAGTTAGTTGAGAAATCGCTGTTTGAACCCTTTATTAGTATAAAATCTTGTTGGTGTTGCAATGTTAAAATTTTACACATTTGCAACCCAAAGTGAAAACCCTAGATATATATACATATATTGGAAGCGAACTTTGTCGAAAATTGGTTTTGTATGAGTTCCATGCGGGCTTTGCACACCAAACGCAACAAACATGTCAAACAAGCAAAACAGGAAAAACAAACGTTGTTAAGGCTCAGTTACCCTAAAGATTTGTATACAATAAAGCTAGCAAGCGTTTAAAAGATAGAGAACTGCCCAATAACTTTAGCTACAATTTAAATAGTGGTTAAGACATTATATTGTTAATAAAACATTGCGAATCATCCAAATTCTTTTTTTTGCTGAACGTTTTTCTGTAGTTGCCAGCGACATTCCAATCCCTATGGATTGGTCAAACTGCCTGAACAGCTGCGTAAACATTTCCGTCATTTCCATGCTAATGAAACCAATCTGTACTTATTATATGTAATTAAAAGCCACCATATTATCAAATTTCAATCAACCTTTTATATGCTTTTAAAACTCTTGCAGACTCTTGGACAGAAATTGGGGGCAAATTTTGAGAAAGTCGAATCAATGAAACACAGCTGTTCGTTAAGTTCATGTTTAGGATAATCGCTTGAATTTCATGTTCATGTTTATGGGTAACTGACCTTAGGCTGACAAGCATATTGATTTCAGCATTTTGTTGCGTTCGCTATGCAATTTATTCAAACATAGTTATCCTCGATACCGAAGGTAGAGCATAGTGGGTTTGCGCAATGTCCGTGTCTTTCCGCCTGCAACTTTTTTCCAAACCCTTCTAGCTAGAGACTTGGCAAATGTCTTTCTTTACGATAACTGGACGGGATGGCAAATCGATAAATTCGATAACTTAAAATCGATAAGCCCATCTACTTCGCACGCCCTCACAGCTAGAACTACCAAATTTGGAGAGCAGATAGGTATTGCCAACCCCCAAAACTGAATCAAATATTTTAGAGCTACGCCCACCCATACTGCCCCTTACCTCCCTTCAACCTTAATTTATTAACTTTGTTTATTTAAAGTCAGCAAATTTGGTAGGAATTGAGCAATCGACATCATACACAGATCTGCAGCAAAAATGTTGATGCCAAGTCTCCCCCATACCGGCCCAGCTTCCCTTCCTCTATATTTTACAAGTTTTGAGCAACAGTCACTGTTCGCAACAGAAACAGACGGAACAGCCGCCCGGGAAGGCACAATAAAATATTATATTCTAAATTGCTCTGCGCGGCATACCTACACTAATCTAAACACTAAACACGACAACTAGGCTTTGTTTCTCTTCTTCTTCCTCTGCATCGCGTGGTCGAGTACAGCTGGTTGGAGATAAGACTATTAATACATACATACATACATATATATATATATATATAAAGCTAAAATAAATCAAATAGTATGCTATTTGTGATAATGTTAATCGAACATTAGATTAGTTTGAATGGAAATTTGCGTAAAATATAAACAGCTTACTGAGTATAGTTTTCTTATCAGAAGATGCAAAATGCACTTTGACTCTGACAATTAATACTTCTGTGACATAGTGGCTGGTCGTTGTATATTAAAAAGCCTTGCAAGTGCTTTAAGTAGTTCAGTTCATTGCATTCAGTGCTGTAGTGTAGAGATTCTTGGAAAATGGCCAAATTTGCTATGATTTTCCTGCTGTGCGCTTTCGTGGCTGTAAGTGGAAATATGATTAATAACAACTTGAGATTGTTTTTCTTTAAGTGATTATGGCTAATTAATCATTATTTTTTTTAATAGATGTGCAGTGGCGATGACGTTAAAATGGATACGTCCGCACTTGGTGAACTGCAGTCCACCATTGAAGCCCGTATTAAAGAAGTAAGGGATTACATTGACAAACACGTAGACGAGGCCAAGCTAAAGGAGTTCGCCGAAAAAATAGCCGAACATGGCAAAAAGTTCGTTACTGATACGCAAGCCGACCTCCAGATTTTGAACGAGAAGAAACCCTAATTAATACAACATATCGTCTTCTGAACAAATATACGAACATCATGAATTTTATATATGAACTAACAGTAATACTTATCGATCATACTCAAATATCTCATAAAGCGCCCATCACTAAAACGATAACGAATCATATAACTAATGTAATGAAAGAAATAATAACCAGTCGTATACTTACTCTCAAACGAGTCCAAACAAAACTCTTTGCATACACAACAATGAATAATTGGAACTTACCGCCTTGCAATCTGAAATCTTAATCACAGTGTTGACCTCGTATGAAAAGATATATTTAATGTATATAATATAATAAAAATCAAACAGACTAAGGCTGAGCGAACACCGGAGCCAACAAAGTGCCCACCAAGTCCGACAAACAAAAAAGGAGAGAGGTGTCAAAGGACACGCGAATGGAACTAAGTTCCTTTCGATTAATAAGTGAAGGAATTGTAATAAAATTTTATTTTTTATGCAGTTTTTTGGGGATTGAAAGTAGCTATTTTCTCCCCAAATTTGGTAGTTCTAGCTAAAAGGGCTTGCGAAATAGCTGGATCTATCGATTTTGCGTTATCGAGTTTATCGATTTGCCAGCCCCCTAGTTATCGTAGAACTCCAATCTTAACACTGTAATTTACTATGCCATTGATAAAGACATTTGCAAAGTTTGAAGTCTCTAGATTGAAGGGTGTGGAAAAAAGATGCGTTCATACAGACGGACAGACGGTCAGACGGACAGACACCATGACGGACATTGCACAAACCCAATATACTCTTTACCTTCGGTATCGAGTATAAAACCTAATGCGTGTTAGAACTAACGAGTGATGTGTTAACACCTGTTTGTTCCTGTTTGATTGCTATATATTAGCATAAAAAAGAAAACAATAGTTAATTGAATTTAGTTACGTTTGCAATAAATAAGATTCTTGGATATGAACGATAGCTTGCCTGCTTTACGTATTCTATGACCTTTTGATACCTGTCCTACCCCAGAAAACACGTGCACTAGCAACTGATATGCACCTAGCCAACCAAGTATCTTGAGCTAAAAAAGAAGATTTGTCTTCCAAAGCAGTCAAATATCAGTTTTGCTATTGCTGATCATACATACTCTTCCCAATTTTTACCTTTTAACACTCTCTAACAATCCTTGCCATACAGTTATGCAAAGATGTACACAAATTACGAAAGTCTATTCAGTAAGGCTGTCCGCACACCGGAGCCGACAAAACGTTTTTGTTGGGTCTATCACAGTCTGACAAGAAAACATGTTTATTGGTATCGCACACCAAAGCCAACATCTCAGGACAAACATTTTGTTTTTATTGCTTTGTCGGCTTCGGTGTGCGATACAGCCAAACACAATTTTAGTACTGTTCAAAATGTCAAGTAGTTCGGACGAATAAATTATTCCACCGCTGTTCGACTAAAATGTATTGGGTACATCCGTACTGCAGAATTGTCGACCAGCAGGCCACGCAAGAAATGTAACGGACGCACATGACAAATTTGAGCCCTTTTTGGTTGCAGCTAGCCAGCCGCTTGTCGTAAAATTGACTGGCCGCTGAGTGCTGCAATTTTGTGATCGTTCTGTCGATCGCTGGGTCGTAAAGCACCGTTATTTTCTCTACATCAGACAATAGCCGTAGCAAATAAATAAAAAATCAAGTAGAAACGTTGCAGTCGGACGCACCCGACTGCGGTATACTCGATACCAGTAGTAAAACAGATAAATTGTGGCATCAATATTTTAGCTGAAGATCTGTGTATGATGTCAATTGCTATCCTCAAATTTGGTGACTCTAGCTCAAAAATAGTAAAATTTGGGGGAATTGGGGCTTGGGCTGGTAAGGAGGGGCGTGGCATCCAAACTTTTGCTGCAGATCTATTTATGATGTCAATAGCTATCCTCAAACCGAATTTGGTGACTTAGTAAAGTTAGTAAAATATGGTAGAAGGGGGGCTATGTGCTGGGGGCTGGTATGGGGGGGGCGTGGCGTCCAAAGTTTTGCTGCAGATCTATTTATGATTTTAATTTCTATCCTCATACCAAATTTGGTGACTCTAACTCAAAGTTAGTAGAATATGGTGGAATTGGGGCTGGGGGCGGTATGGGTGGGGGGCGCCATTTACTTTTTTTGGGTTTCTTCATCATCTATCTTGGCACCAAATTTGGCAGCTCTAGCTTAAAAAATGTGGATAATATAGGCATTTTTGATTTCAAAATGCAGGGGCTCGGAACGGGGGGGCGTGGCTCCAAAACTTTGATGCAGTTTTTTGGAGATCGTTAATAGCTATCATATATAGCTTCCTACCAAATTTGGTGACTCTAGCTTTAACGCTTTGGAAAATACACGCATTCCCGTTTTTAGTGAAGCATTGGGGCGGCTTGGGGCAGTTTGGGCTGTATGGATTGGCGTGGCATCCAAAATTTGGTGGCTCTAACTCAAAAACTGTAAAAGAAATAAGCATTTCTGTTTTTAAGCTGCGGGGGCTGGGGGTGGAATGGGTTACCTACGGCAGCTCATGTCGTAGCGAATCCAGCAAGCCGAATGACATCGAATTCGCCCAAAATTCACGAAGCAACAAACGGCAGTCCCTCGAGAGAGTAAAATAGCCAGATTCCAGAGCTGGTAAGTTAGTTGAGAAATCGCTGTTTGAACCCTTTATTAGTATAAAATCTTGTTGGTGTTGCAATGTTAAAATTTTACACATTTGCAACCCAAAGTGAAAACCCTAGATATATATACATATATTGGAAGCGAACTTTGTCGAAAATTGGTTTTGTATGAGTTCCATGCGGGCTTTGCACACCAAACGCAACAAACATGTCAAACAAGCAAAACAGGAAAAACAAACGTTGTTAAGGCTCAGTTACCCTAAAGATTTTTATACAATAAAGCTAGCAAGCGTTTAAAAGATAGAGAACTGCCCAATAACTTTAGCTACAATTTAAATAGTGGTTAAGACATTATATTGTTAATAAAACATTGCGAATCATCCAAATTCTTTTTTTTGCTGAACGTTTTTCTGTAGTTGCCAGCGACATTCCAATCCCTATGGATTGGTCAAACTGCCTGAACAGCTGCGTAAACATTTCCGTCATTTCCATGCTAATGAAACCAATCTGTACTTATTATATGTAATTAAAAGCCACCATATTATCAAATTTCAATCAACCTTTTATATGCTTTTAAAACTCTTGCAGACTCTTGGACAGAAATTGGGGGCAAATTTTGAGAAAGTCGAATCAATGAAACACAGCTGTTCGTTAAGTTCATGTTTAGGATAATAGCTTGAATTTCATGTTCATGTTTATGGGTAACTGACCTTAGGCTGACAAGCATATTGATTTCAGCATTTTGTTGCGTTCGCTATGCACTTTATTCAAACATAGTTATCCTCGATACCGAAAGTAGAGCATAGTGGGTTTGGGCAATGTCCGTGTCTGTCCGCCTGCAACTTTTTTCCAAACCCTTCTAGCTAGAGACTTGGCAAATGTCTTTCTTTACGATAACTGGACGGGATGGCAAATCGATAAATTCGATAACTTAAAATCGATAAGCCCATCTACTTCGCACGCCCTCACAGCTAGAACTACCAAATTTGGAGAGCAGATAGCTACTGCCAGCCCCCAAAACTAAATCAAATATTTTAGAGCTACGCCCACCCATACTGCCCCTTACCTCCCTTCAACCTTAATTTATTAACTTTGTTTATATAAAGTCAGCAAATTTGGTCTATATTTTACAAGTTTTGAGCAACAGTCACTGTTCGCAACAGAAACAGACGGAACAGCCGCCCGGGAAGGCACAATAAAATATTATATTCCAAATTGCTCTGCGCGGCATACCTACACTAAGCTAAACACTAAACACGACAACTAGGCTTTGTTTCTCTTCTTCTTCCTCTGCATCGCGTGGTCGAGTACAGCTGGTTGGAGATAAGACTATTAATACATACATACATATATATATATATATATATATATATATATATATATAAAGCTAAAATAAATCAAATAGTATGCTATTTGTGATAATGTTAATCGAACATTAGTTTGAATGGAAATTTGCGTAAAATATAAACAGCTTACTGAGTATGGTTTTCTTATCAGAAGATGCAAAATGCACTTTGACTCTGACAATTAATACTTCTGTGACATAGTGGCTGGTCGTTGTATATTAAAAAGCCTTGCAAGTGCTATAAGTAGTTCAGTTCAGTGCTGTAGTGTAGAGATTCTTGGAAAATGGCCAAATTTGCTATGATTTTCCTGCTGTGCGCTTTCGTGGCTGTAAGTGGAAATATGATTAATAACAACTTGAGATTGTTTTTCTTTAAGTGATTATGGCTAATTAATCATTATTTTTTTTAATAGATGTGCAGTGGCGATGACGTTAAAATGGATACGTCCGCACTTGATGAACTGCAGTCCACCATTGAAGCCCGTATTAAAGAAGTAAGGGATTACATTGACAAACACGTAGACGAGGCCAAGCTAAAGGAGTTCGCCGAAAAAATAGCCGAACATGGCAAAAAGTTCGTTACTGATACGCAAGCCGACCTCCAGATTTTGAACGAGAAGAAACCCTAATTAATACAACATATTGTCTTCTGAACAAATACTTATACGAACATCATGAATTTTATATATGAACTAACAGTAATACTTATCGATCATACTCAAATATCTCATAAAGCGCCCATCACTAAAACGATAACGAATCATATAACTAGTAACTTTCGATCTCTACACCTTACCGAACAAACTGGACATCGCCTGGCACACTGTCAAAGTGCGGGAGTACTTCCCTAACCCAATGCGATGCAAAAACTGCCAATTATTAGGCCACACAGCAAAACACTGCAAAAATCCCCCCATGTGCGTCACCTGCAATCTCACCCCAAATACAGCCGATCCCTGCTCCCGTACGTACTGCGCCAACTGCAACGGCAACCACACCGCCTACTCTCCATCATGCCCAAAATACCAGCAGCACAGAGGAATACTACGCATTAAAACCACAAAGAAATGCAGTATTAGAGAAGCCAGAATAATATTAAAACAACAAATACCCAACAACGCAATCAACGCACCAACAACATTTGCAGCGATCGCTGCTAATCTATCAACATCGCCTCCCACGGCAAATACATCAACAACATCAACAGAAACACCAAAAAGCAACGAAAAAACTCTTTCACCACCGCTGTCCCCGTAGCCCCTGTCCCTACCCTCTTATCAGCAATTTTTACTGCTTCCCGCTCCAGCGCTCACAATGCAGAGCTGGTGCACTCACACCCAAATTTAACATCACCACGCACATCTTCTTCTGCTCTTTTAGCAGCACAAGAACACTCAACGAAAACAAAATCAAAAAAACAAAACAAAGGGTGGTATGGGAGGGGGGGGGGGCGGGGGGGGGTGGGTTGGTGCCATCAATATTTTAGCTGAAGATCTGTGTATGATGTCAATTGCTATCCTCATACCAAATTTGGTGACTCTAGCTCAAAAATAGTAAAATTTGGGGGAAGGGGGGCTTGGGCTGGTAAGGGGGGGCGTGGCATCCAAACTTTTGCTGCAGATCTATTTATGATGTCAATAGCTATCCTCAAACCGAATTTGGTGACTTAGTAAAGTTAGTAAAATATGGTAGAAGGGGGGCTATGTGCTGGGGGCTGGTATGGGGGGGGGCGTGGCGTCCAAAGCTTTGCTGCAGATCTATTTATGATTTTAATTTCTATCCTCATACCAAATTTGGTGACTCTAACTCAAAGTTAGTAGAATATGGTGGAATTGGGGCTGGGGGCGGTATGGGTGGGGGGCGCCAAAAAACTATACTATACAAAAAAAAACTGCATCAAAAATAAAATTTTATTACAATTCCTTCACTTATTAATCGAAAGGAACTTAGTTCCATTCGCGTGTCCTTTGACACCTCTCTTCTTTTTCGTTTGTCGGACTTGGTGGGCACTTTGTTGGCTCCGGTGTTCGCTCAGCCTTAGTCTGAGACGTCTGTTTAATATTTATTATATTATATACATTAAATATATCTTTTCATACAAGGTCAACACTGTGATTAAGATTTTAGATTGCAAGGCGGTAAGTTCCAATTATTCATTGTTGTGTATGCAAAGAGTTTTGTTCTGACTCGCTTGAGAGTAAGTATACGACTGGTTATTATTTCTTTCATTACATTAGTTATATGATTCGTTATCGTTTTAGTGATGGGCGCTTTATGAGATATTTGAGTATGATCGATAAGTATTACTGTTAGTTCATATATAAAATTCATGATGTTCGTATATTTGTTCAGAAGACGATATGTTGTATTAATTAGGGTTTCTTCTCGTTCAAAATCTGGAGGTCGGCTTGCGTATCAGTAACGAACTTTTTGCCATGTTCGGCTATTTTTTCGGCGAACTCCTTTAGCTTGGCCTCGTCTACGTGTTTGTCAATGTAATCCCTTACTTCTTTAATACGGGCTTCAATGGTGGACTGCAGTTCATCAAGTGCGGACGTATCCATTTTAACGTCATCGCCACTGCACATCTATTAAAAAAAATAATGATTAGGAGGATAAACCAATAGAAGAAGAATCAATAAGTGTGCCTGTGAGGACAACAGCCAAAACAGGCACCGGTGGTACGGCAAGCGGCAGCCATGCGTCGCAGGCTTTGGCGCTAGTGGCCGACGAGTCTGCAAGCTTGAAACAAATTTCAAAAGATCTGCAGGCTCTGCATGAAACCTCCAAGGCAGGCTTGGATGCCATTAGGGAGCTGGGTGAGCAGATGTGCGACATTTCGAGGCAGCTCTTGCAGGAAAGGAAAAACAATAATGTGTTATTACAACAAATTTTAGAAAATGTATTAAAAAAACAAGTAAGAAGGCTCTAGTCGGGATAGCCCGACCAGAAGATACTCTGAACCCAGTTGCAGTCCTTGCGTCCTAAAAGTATGCTTCAAATTATGATCACTTTATACAAAACTCATAGCTGACTTAACTTTACGATATCTCTAGTGTTTCTTAACCGATTTGGACAAAATTTTGAGAAAAGTTCTATCTTTACTCATTACACCAATCCTCATTTTTTTATTTTCCAAATTCGATATTTTTTTGTTATCGATTCCATGTGTATATCGAAAACCAGAGTAGTTATCGATAATTTGAAGCAAACTTGTTCTGCTTATGGTATAGGAGAACTTATATTCAAAATCTGAAGTCTCTAGCTCTTGTAGTCTCTGAGATCTACGCGTTCATACAGACGGACAGACGGACAGACGGACGGACAGACGGACATGGCCATATCGACACCGCTATTGATACTGATCAAGAATATATATACTTTATGGGGTCGGAGATGCTTCCTTCTGCCTGTTACATACTTTTGCACAAAACCATTATACCCTGATTTACCCATTTTATGGGTTCAGGGTATAAAAAATAACTCAACACTCACCGCAGCCACTTATGTCTCGGATCTTACAAGCAATTCTGACCACTCAAACGAGTCTATGGATGATTCTTGATTTGTTATCAAGATTATTTATGGCACTCATTTCTTTGCAAATATATAACATCCATTTAAACTCAATAAACATGTACTTAAAAATTGTACAATGGAATATAAACGGTATATTTAATAACTATAACGAACTTGCACTTACCATAAGAGATCACTCCCCAGATGTTCTATGTTTGCAAGAAACTCACCTACCACATAATTGTAATACATTTATTTGCCCTAAGGCATATGCCGGATACTTCTACAATCACCCCCATAACACATCGGCCAAACAAGGTGTAGGTGTACTCATTAAGCGCTCTATCCCACACTCCCACAAAATCATTAACGCAAACATACTTTGCTCTACACTAGAACTAAATCTAGATAACCCAATAAACATTATAAACGCATATATTCCCCCCTCTGAAAACTTTTCAAGTCGCGACTTATCAAATATAATAAGCCAAGTTGCCGATCCACTTATGCTACTCGGTGATCTAAACTCCTGGAGCACCTTATTGGGATCTCACCAAGCAAAATCCCGCGGCAAAAAAGTAGAACGAGCAATCAGCGACCATAACCTAAAAGTATTAAATGATGGCTCACCCACTCACCTTTCCACACATAATTCTTTCACAAACGTCGATATCTCACCAATTTCCCCAATAATTGCCCATAGATGCGAGTGGACAATTTCCAAAAACCTTCACGGTAGCGATCATTACCCAATTTTTCTAAAACTCACTTATCACTTTAACCGTGACTCGACTCTCCCATTACCCAAGTTTAAGACCGATATCGCTAATTGGGAACTCTTCAAATGCAAATGCATAACAAACGCACAAAATTGGTCTGTTGGGGGCCTTAATCACCAAGTAGCCAAAATCACTAAAGTCATCAGAGCTGCAGCTAACTGCAGCATACCTCAAACTAAACGTGTTTTACAAAGGCAAAAGTCCCGTGGTGGAACCCTCACCTTCAGGAACTTAGGGACACAAAGCAGCGTTTCTTTCACCAGTATAAAACGGAAATGTCTTTAGATAACATAATTAAATACAAGAAAGCAAATGCTATATTTAAAAAATCAGTGCTGTCAGCCAAGCGGACCAGTCTAGAAAACTTTACATCAAGTTTATAGGTAAAAGACACATTTTATAAGATTTTAGCAGACTTAGAAACCTGGGGTACCATCTCTGGTGCAACTCTGGCCATAGATAAATGTCAAAGCCTTCACATCTGTCGCAAACACAAATGTAAATTCCCCGACATAAGCTATAAGAACAAATGTTTAAAAAATACTAATTCCCTAAAAATATTAGGTATAATATTCGACTCCAAAAATACATTTAAGGAACATTGCCTCTATTTAAAAAAACAACTTGAAAACCGATTAAATATAATTAAATTCCTAAGCTCTAAATACTCAAATGTACATACTAACACCCTCATAAACATCACACGTGCCCTTTTGCTATCTAAAATTGATTACGGACTTCAGATTTTTGGATGGGCTGCAAAAACTCACATCAAAAAATTCCAACCTCCGTATCATGCTGCAGTTAGACGCTCAATCAACGTTTTTCCCACGTCGCCCACCACCTGCGTCCTAGCAGAATCCGGATTACCTTCGGTCTCGAATAGGCTTTTTAAAAATACAATGGATCTCATCCCGAAGCTGTTCACTACCAGCAATCGAATTCTTGCAAACGAATTTACGGCTATCTTCAAACAAAAAAGAAAATATAGGTGCCCATCCACCCTTCGGCGGTGTGCCGGGTACTGTAAAGAACTTGGCTTGGCCATACCCAACAATTAACACCTCAAACTAGACCCACCCTGGTCCCGCCCGCATCCAAACATCAACATGAAACTCTACGACGCATCCAAAAAACTCCACATCAAGCTCCGTATACCATTCCCGGTTCTTAGAACAGAAAGATCAGCTCGGCGAAAAACGCTGGCTATACACGGATGGCTCAAAAACTGTTGATTCTACCTCATTTGCCGTAGTTGACCAAAATAATAAATTGATCGCCGGAGGTCTGCTTCAAAACTTCAACTCCATCTTTACCGCCGAGGCACTTGGCATATTAAAAGCCTGCCAATTTGCAATGAATAATGCAGAAGCCTTCGTAATCTGTACGGACAGCCTATCAGCTTTATTAGCTACCCACAACCCGGACCAGAGCGACCCAACGATCCGAGAAATTCAAAAACTTACCTCCAAAAACAACAAAAAAATCACGCTATTCTGGGCCCCCAGCAACAAGGGAATCCCAGGAAACGAAAACGCCGATAAAGCTGCTAGCCAAATGTGTAATACACCCACATTCCAGTTTGAGCCAACTAATGCCAAGGACTTAAAAAAGCTTATCACGACACACAAAAATATAAAGGAATCTGAACAATGGGCTGGGTTCCATCACAGATACGCTGCAATCAACCCAACCTGCAGCAAATTTTCACTGCCTGTATCAGTTCAAAGGCGATCTGGTAGCGTATTCACTCGCCTACGGATTGGCCATAAAAAACTAACCCACGTACACCTCCTGAAAGGAACCACCCGGCCTGCCTGCCCCCTCTGTGGGGAAAACTTGAATGTTGACCACCTACTTGACGCATGTCCGGACCTTGATAGCATTAGGGCACATATTTTTGGTCCCCAGCTCCCCTCTTCTCACCTAAAAGATCCTTCAGTATCGAACATAAAAAAACTGCACGACTTTGTAAATAAAGCAAAACTTAAAATTTAAAGGGACAAAATACGATTAGTACTACATATTAAAACTAATATAAACTAGTTATAAAACACTTTATTATACATATGTATTATACCTCGAGTCGAAGGCCCAAGCAGCTAGCACTCACTAAGCTTATATTAAGTTTGGAATTTAGTTTTAAATTTAATTTGTTAAAATAAAAAAATAAAAAATAAAAATAAATTATTCGACTAAAATGTATTGGGTACATCCGTACTGCAGAATTGTCGACCAGCAGGCCACGCAAGAAATGTAACGGACGCACATGACAAATTTGAGCCCTTTTTGGTTGCAGCTAGCCAGCCGCTTGTCGTAAAATTGACTGGCCGCTGAGTGCTGCAATTTTGTGATCGTTCTGTCGATCGCTGGGTCGTAAAGCACCGTTATTTTCTCTACATCAGACAATAGCCGTAGCAAAAAAATAAAAAAAACAAGTAGAAACGTTGCAGTCGGACGCACCCGACTGCGGTATACTCGATACCAGTAGTAAAACAGATTAAAAGAGAGCTGATTGCAATGGTGTGTGGATACGGCAGGGGTGTAAGCTGCCTCAACGATTGTCTGGTACAGATGGGGATGCCAAAAAGCTATCTTCCTTCCAAATTTGGTGACTCTAGCTCAAAGTTTGTTAAAGGTATGGGCTGGGCCGGTATGGGGGCGTGGCATCAAAATTTTTGCTACAGATCTATGTATCATGTCAATAGCTATCCTCAAACCGAATTTGGAGACTATAGCTCAAAGTTAGTAGAATATGGTGGAAGGGGGGCTGGGATCTGGGGGCTGGTATGGGGGGCGTGGCGTCCAAAGTTTAGCTGCAGATCTATTTATGATGTTAATTGCTATCCTCATACCAAATTTGGTGACTCTAGCTCAAAGTTAGTAGAATATGGTGGAAGGGGGGCTGGGGGCTGGTATGGGGGGGCGAAGCGTCCAAAGTTTTGCTGCAGATCTATTTATGATTTTAATTGCTATCCTCATACCAAATTTGGTGACTCTAGCACAAAGTTAGTAGAATATGGTGAAGGGGGGGCTGGGGGCGGTATGGGTGGGGGCCGCCATCCAAAATTTTTGGGTTTCTTCATCACCAATCTTGGCATCAAATTTGGCGTCTCTAGCTCAAAAAATGTGGAAAATATAGGCGTTTTTGATTTCAAAATGCAGGGGGCTGGGGAACGGGGGGGCGTGGCTCCAAAACTTTGATGCACTTTTTTGACGATCGTTAATAGCTATTTTCCTACCAAATTTGGTGACTCTAGCCTTAACGCTTTGGAAAATACACGCATTCCCGTTTTTAGTGAAGCATTGGGGCGTTTTGGGGCAGCTTGGGCAGTATGGATTGGCGTGGTATCCAAAGTTTTTATGAATTTTTTTGGGGGTTATAATTACCTATTTTGGCACAAAATTTGGTGGCTCTAACTCAAAAACTGTTAGCGATATAAGCATTTCTGTTTTTAAACTGCGGGGGTGCTGGGGGCGGAATGGGTGGGTGGGGCTCCAAAACTTTGATGCAGTTTTTTGAAGATTGATAGTAACTATTTTCTCCCCAAATTTGGTAGTTCTAGCTAAAAGGGCTTGCGAAATAGCTGGATCTATCGATTTTGCGTTATCGAGTTTATCGATTTGCCAGCCCCCTAGTTATCGTAGAACTTCAATCTTAACACTTTAATTTACTATGCCATAGATAAAGACATTTGCAAAGTTTGAAGTCTCTAGCTTGAAGGGTGTGGAAAAAAGTTGCGTTCATACAGACGGACAGTCGGTCAGACGGACAGACGGACATTGGAGAAACCCAATATACTCTTTACCTTCGGTATCGAGTAAAAAAGGATTATCTAGAAGAGTTTAGAATTGTTTTTGTCCAAGTGTTTGTTGTAACGTTGTCAATTCTTAGCTAGCAGTTCCCCCGCATCTATGACGTGTACGAAAGAATAGACAGACGGTATATGTACTTATATAGATATTTTCGTTAATTCTAGCTGACTCTGCAAACGTTGTTTTGCCAAACATTTGATTTCTAGCAATCATTTTTTTAAAAAGAAAAGTAGTTGCAACCACCCATAAAGTGGATTTGTAAAAATTTATGAGACGCGTTTGGCATTGGCAGCAAAGATCCTACTTTGTGATAAATTTGTCCTTTGATTTTAAACGTGGAAATAAATTGTTGACTGTATGCAGTATTATTGTTAATTCTATCGGTTGCTCCAAATGATGTCATTTGGAAACATGAATTGAATGTGCAAGTCGACTTCAGGTACAATGGTACAAAACATAACTGCAGAGAGGTCAGATGAATCTAGTGAATCTAACTAAAAAAAACCTAAATGCTATGCCGAAAGAAGTAACAAACATTAGGATGCTTAGCAGATAGAACAAAAATTTAGATAAGCTTCCACTCATTTTGGGCGGTGATTTTAGCATCAACTTTAATAATGAAAACTCAAAACCATTGCTACAGTTTCTAGAGAAAGAATTTAATTTAAGAATAAACAATAATCCAGCAGTATCAAAAACAAAATATAATTCTTCGATCGATGCAGTTTTTTCAAGACATTTAAATCAAATAGAATCCAAAACATATGTTTCCTACTTCAGTTACCACAAGCCAATCATCACAAAAATTGAGTCTACTGACTAAGTTTATATTACATTTTATTTGTTAATAATAAAAAAATATAATTTTTACAACTGAAAAAAATTCCTTCACTTATTAATCGAAAGGAACTTAGTTCCATTCGCGTGTCCTTTGACACCTCTCTTCTTTTTCGTTTGTCGGACTTGGTGGGCACTTTTTTGGCTCCGGTGTTCGCTCAGCCTTAGTCTGAGACGTCTGTTTAATATTTATTATATTATATACATTAAATATATCTTTTCATACAAGGTCAACACTGTGATTAAGATTTCAGATTGCAAGGCGGTAAGTTCCAATTATTCATTGTTGTGTATGCGAAGAGTTTTGTTTGGACTCGCTTGAGAGTAAGTATACATTTGCCAAGTCTCTAGCTAGAAGGGTTTGGAAAAAAGTTGCAGGCGGACAGACACGGACATTGCGCAAACCCACTATGCTCTACCTTCGGTATCGAGGATAACTATGTTTGAATAAAGTGCATAGCGAACGCAACAAAATGCTGAAATCAATATGCTTGTCAGCCTAAGGTCAGTTACCCATAAACATGAACATGAAATTCAAGCGCTTATCCTAAACATGAGCTTAACGAACAGCTGTGTTTCATTGATTCGACTTTTTCAAAATTTGCCCCCAATTTCTGTCCAAGAGTCTGCAAGAGTTTTAAAAGCATATAAAAGGTTGATTGAAATTTGATAATATGGTGGCTTTTAATTACATATAATAAGTACAGATTGGTTTCATTAGCATGGAAATGACGGAAATGTTTACGCAGCTGTTCAGGCAGTTTGACCAATCCGTAGGGATTGGAATGTCGCTGGCAACTACAGAAAAACGTTCAGCAAAAAAAAGAATTTGGATGATTCGCAATGTTTTATTAACAATATAATGTCTTAACCACTATTTAAATTGTAGCTAAAGTTATTGGGCAGTTCTCTATCTTTTAAACGCTTGCTAGCTTTATTGTATAAAAATCTTTAGGGTAACTGAGCCTTAACAACGTTTGTTGGGCTTTGTTGTATCACGTTTTGCTTGTTTGACATGTTTGTTGCGTTTGGTGTGCAAAGCCCGCATGGAACTCATACAAAACCAATTTTCGACAAAGTTCGCTTCTAATATATATATATATATATATATATATATATATCTAGGGTTTTCACTTTGGGTTGCAAATGTGTAAAATTTTAACATTGCAACACCAACAAGATTTTATACTAATAAAGGGTTCAATCAGCGATTTCTCAACTAACTTACCAGCTCTGGAATCTGGCTATTTTACTCTCTCGAGGGACTGCCGTTTGTTGCTTCGTGAATTTTGGGCGAATTCGATGTCATTCGGCTTGCTGGATTCGCTACGACATGAGCTGCCGTAGGTAACCCATTCCACCCCAAGCCCCCGCAGCTTAAAAACAGAAATGCTTATTTCTTTTACAGTTTTTGAGTTAGAGCCACCAAATTTTGGATGCCACGCCAATCCATACAGCCCAAACTGCCCCAAGCCGCCCCAATGCTTCACTAAAAACGGGAATGCGTGTATTTTCCAAAGCGTTAAAGCTAGAGTCACCAAATTTGGTAGGAAGCTATATATGATAGCTATTAACGATCTCCAAAAAACTGCATCAAAGTTTTGGAGCCACGCCCCCCCGTTCCGAGCCCCTGCATTTTGAAACCAAAAATGCCTATATTTTCCACATTTTTTAAGCTAGAGCTGCCAAATTTGGTGCCAAGATAGGTGATGAAGAAACCCAAAAAAAGTAAATGGCGCCCCCCACCCATACCGCCCCCAGCCACAATTCCACCATATTCTACTAACTTTGAGTTAGAGTCACCAAATTTGGTATGAGGATAGAAATTAAAATCATAAATAGATCTGCAGCAAAACTTTGGACGCCACGCCCCCCCCCATACCAGCCCCCAGCACATAGCCCCCCTTCTACCATATTTTACTAACTTTACTAAGTCACCAAATTCGGTTTGAGGATAGCTATTGACATCATAAATAGATCTGCAGCAAAAGTTTGGATGCCACGCCCCCCCTTACCAGCCCAAGCCCCCCTTCCCCCAAATATTACTATTTTTGAGCTAGAGTCACCAAATTTGGTATGAGGACATCATACACAGATCTTCAGCTAAAATATTGATGCCACAACCCCCCCCCCCCCACCACCCTCAGCCTACCATCCACCATATTCTTCTATCTTTGAGCTATAGTCACCAAATTTGGTAGGAAGATAGCTTTTTGGCATCCCCATCTGCACCAGACAATCTTTGAGGCAGCCTACACCACTGCCGTATCCACACACCATTGCAATCAGCTCTCTTTTAATCTGTTTTACTACTGGTATCGAGTATACCGCAATCGGGTGCGTCCGACTGCAACGTTTCTACTTGTTATACTCGATACCGAAGGTAAAGAGTATATTGGGTTTGTGCAATGTCCGTCATGGTGTCTGTCCGTCCGTCCGTCTGTCCGTCTGTATGTTCGCAACTGTTTTCCACACCCTTCAAGTTAGAGACTTCAAACTTTGCAAACCCCTTTATCTATGGCATAGTAAATTAAAGTGTCAAGATTGGAGTTCTACGATAACTAGGGGGCTGGCAAATCGATAAACTCGATAACGCAAAATCGATAGATCCAGCTATTTCGCAAGCTCTTACAGCTAGAACTACCAAATTTGGGGAGAAAATAGCTACTAACAATCCCCAAAAAACTGCATCGGAAATTTTGGAGTCACGCCCACCCATTCCGCCCCCAGCCCCCCCGCAGTTTAACACTAAAAATGCCTATATCTTCTACAGTTTTTTAGCTAGACCCACCAAATTTGGTGCCAAGATAGGTGTTGACGATCTCCAAACAAATTCATAAAAACTTTGGATGCCACGCCCATCTATACTGCCCTATCCGCCCTCAACCACCGCAACGCTTCGCTAAAAACGGTAGTGCGTGTATCTTCCATAGTGTTCGAGCTAGAGTCACAAAATTTGGTAGGTAGATAACTGGTAACGATCTCCCAAAAACTGCATCAAATTTTTGGAGCCCCACCCACCCATTCCGCCCCCAGCACCCCCGCAGTTTAAAAACAGAAATGCTTATATCGCTAACAGTTTTTGAGTAAGAGCCACCAAATTTTGTGCCAAAATAGGTGATTCAAGCCCCCAGAAAATGCATAAAAACTTTGGATGCCACGCCAATCCATACAGCCCAAACTGCCCCAAACCGCCCCAATGCTTCACTAAAAACGGGAATGCGTGTATTTTCCAAAGCGTTAAAGCTAGAATCACCAAATTCGGTAGGAAGATAGCTATTAACGATCCTCAAAAAACTGCATCAAAGTTTTGGAGCCACGCCCCCCGTTCCAAGCCCCCTGCATTTTGAAATCAAAAACGCCTATATTTTCCACATTTCTTAAGCTAGAGCCGCCAAATTTGGTCCCAAGATAGGTGATGAAGAAACCCAAAAAATGTGGATGGCGCCCCACACCCATACCGCCCTCAGCCCTCTTTCCACCATATTCTACTTACTTTGAGCTAGAGTCACCAAATTTGGTTTGAGGATAACAATAAACATCATAAATAGATCTGCAGCAAAACTTTGGACGCCACGCCCCCCCATTCCAGCCCCCAGCCCCCCTTTCACCATATTCTACTAACTTTGAGCTAGAGTCACCAAATTTGGTATGAGGATAGCAATTAACATCATAAACAGATCTGCAGCTAAACTTTGGATGCCACGCCCCCCCCCCCCCATGCCAGCCCCCAGCACCCAGCCCCCTTTCTACCATATTCTACTAACTTTGAGCTAGAGTCACCAAATTCGGTTTGAGGATAGCTATTGACATCATAAATAGATCTGCAGCAAAAGTTTGGATGCCACGCCCCCCTTACCAGCCCAAGCCCCCCTTCCCCCAAATTTTACTATTTTTGAGCTAGAGTCACCAAATTTGGTATGAGGATAGCAATTGACATCATACACAGATTTTCAGCTAAAATTTTGATGCCTAAACAAAAAAAATGTCATTAAGAATCAAAAACAGCGTTTGATTGGTAATTCCAAGCTAATAAAAAAAAAACTAATGAGTGTTAGAACTCACGAGCGATGTGTTAACAGCTGCTTGTACCTGTTTGGTTGCTTTATATTAGCATAAAAAAGAAAAGAATAGTTTATTGAATTTAGTTTCCCTTTTATTAGTATAATTTTTATTTAATGAGGCTTTTTATGCAGTGATCTGTGTAATTGCAACTCTGGTTTAAATTTATGGTCGACAAACATTAATCGTTGCCATCGATTGTTTTATTTGTTAACAAATGATTATTGATTGAGAGAGAAACAAGTAAATAAAATGGATTTAGCAAAAGAACTTTTGAGTGCGACAGGTATGGCGGTTGAGGCATTGGATTTTAGGCTCTTTCACCTTCAACGTTTCGCAAATTGAATGCAAACTGCTGGAGCGCTTTACCATGTCCTTATAAATATCGCTCCGAACATTATATAAATGTTCGTGCTGCTCATATTGACTTAACAGCAGTTCAATCAACTCTCTTGTCCAAAACATTTTAATTAATAATTTTAAACCACAATAATGAACAACGTATTTACTAA
This sequence comes from Scaptomyza polygonia, assembly GCA_035044585.1. Taxonomy (NCBI): domain Eukaryota; kingdom Metazoa; phylum Arthropoda; class Insecta; order Diptera; family Drosophilidae; genus Scaptomyza; species Scaptomyza polygonia. The sequence goes on from JAWNNU010000664.1 coordinate 53,217, forward strand.
TTGCGGCAATAGTTGCATGTGCGATATTTCGTATCGATAATTTTAATATTCACATCGAACACTGTGCAACTCTGTGTTTACATGTAATCGGAATAGGGCAAAGCAAAATGAGAAAATTGAATCATTGCTACCAATGTCATGAAGCATTGCTTGCAGCTGTTTCACCACTACCCCCTTTGCCAACAAACGAATGCAGCAGAAGCAAAAAGTTCATCGTGTAAAAGGGGTCTTATTGGAATATACCCGCTGCTTTCTATTATGGAAGGGCGGGATCGACTTACATATATGAACTTTGTGCAATTCTACAGCTTAACGTGAGAGCTTTATTTACATTCCGCAAAAAGGTTTGGTATTCATATCCAATAAAAGAACTTGCATATAATTATGTAAGTGTTAGAGTGTTCATTGAAAATTATTTAATATTGGTACAAAGGGTATTTTTGCATAGGTCATATATGTTTCAAACGCACTTTAATCGACGGGCCGCTGAACGCAAAGGGAAACTGAACAAAACAACAACGTGCTGGCTTGTCGTAGCTGAGACGCACAAGCTGCACAAAGAGTAAATACCCCTTGAACCAAAAAAACTAATGAGTGTTAGAACTCACGAGCGATGTGTTAACAGCTGCTTGTACCTGTTTGGTTGCTTTATATTAGCATAAAAAAGAAAAGAATAGTTTATTGAATTTAGTTTCCCTTTTATTAGTATAATTTTTATTTAATGAGGCTTTTTATGCAGTGATCTGTGTAATTGCAACTCTGGTTTAAATTTATGGTCGACAAACATTAATCGTTGCCATCGATTGTTTTATTTGTTAACAAATGATTATTGATTGAGAGAGAAACAAGTAAATAAAATGGATTTAGCAAAAGAACTTTTGAGTGCGACAGGTATGGCGGTTGAGGCATTGGATTTTAGGCTCTTTCACCTTCAACGTTTCGCAAATTGAATGCAAACTGCTGGAGCGCTTTACCATGTCCTTATAAATATCGCTCCGAACATTATATAAATGTTCGTGCTGCTCATATTGACTTAACAGCAGTTCAATCAACTCTCTTGTCCAAAACATTTTAATTAATAATTTTAAACCACAATAATGAACAACGTATTTACTAATTGCAGCAATAGTTGCATATGCGATATTTCGTATCGATAATTTTAATATTCACATCGAACACTGTGCAACTCTGTGTTTACATGTAATCGGAATAGGGCAAAGCAAAATGAGAAAATTGAATCATTGCTACCAATGTCATGAAGCATTGCTTGCAGCTGTTTCACCACTACCCCCTTTGCCAACAAACGAATGCAGCAGAAGCAAAAAGTTCATCGTGTAAAAGGGGTCTTATTGGAATATACCCGCTGCTTTCTATTATGGAAGGGCGGGATCGACTTACATATATGAACTTTGTGCAATTCTACAGCTTAACGTGAGAGCTTTATTTACATTCCGCAAAAAGGTTTGGTATTCATATCCAATAAAAGAACTTGCATATAATTATGTAAGTGTTAGAGTGTTCATTGAAAATTATTTAATATTGGTACAAAGGGTATTTTTGCATAGGTCATATATGTTTCAAACGCACTTTAATCGACGGGCCGCTGAACGCAAAGGGAAACTGAACAAAACAACAACGTGCTGGCTTGTCGTAGCTGAGACGCACAAGCTGCACAAAGAGTAAATACCCCTTGAACCAATATACAATAATTGTCAATAAAAACTCTAATATTTGATTTTAATATATATATTGTTTATGCTAGAATATAAACAATAAACAATGCTAGAATATAAACAAACATGTAAAATTGAAATTATATTAAAGAATCTCAAGTTTTGCTATTCAATTGCACAAAGTTCATATTAAGTTATACTACCCTACAAACTTGGACACATCGTTAGCAAGACTTTGTATTTTACAGTTATTCTCTGCCGCTACACCAATACAGTCATACTCAGATGAATATGTATATGAAATTTTGCAGTCGGTCCACGAGTGCACGCTAAATTTGTTCGTAGTTCGAGCCCGTTACAGTTCGGCACGCCCTTTTAGCAGAGCTGCACGCTAAATTGTTTGCATGTATTATCAAATGGAAGAAACGTGTACCCGTGGCTATAGATGTTAACACATCAATATACAATAATTGTCAATAAAAACTCTAATATTTGATTTTAATATATATATTGTTTATGCTAGAATATAAACAATAAACAATGCTAGAATATAAACAAACATGTAAAATTGAAATTATATTAAAGAATCTCAAGTTTTGCTATTCAATTGCACAAAGTTCATATTAAGTTATACTACCCTACAAACTTGGACACATCGTTAGCAAGACTTTGTATTTTACAGTTATTCTCTGCCGCTACACCAATACAGTCATACTCAGATGAATATGTATATGAAATTTTGCAGTCGGTCCACGAGTGCACGCTAAATTTGTTCGTAGTTCGAGCCCGTTACAGTTCGGCACGCCCTTTTAGCAGAGCTGCACGCTAAATTGTTTGCATGTATTATCAAATGGAAGAAACGTGTACCCGTGGCTATAGATGTTGACACATCAAAATAAACATTAAAAAAATTTCTCGTCTTTTTATTATAAACGGCACATTCAAACCCTACGGACATGCTAAGGGTTAATCAACAATCACATTGCCGCTTCACTCACACTCAAAACGACACTCAGTATACTTTGTTCTGTTCACTCGCACTTATTGCAAGCATACAATAAGTGGATGGCTGTTGCCGACGGGACCACCTTTTCTTATTCCATCATGGTCCAAACTAAACGCAATTTTTTGTCACCACTATTTGTTTGGGCAAGACGAGCCCCGTAGTGTAAACACCACATTACAAAGTCATTGCATTAAATAAAAATAAAAACAAAAATACAATTTTAGATTTAATAATGCAGAAATTTTGATTTAATAAATTATATCACAATTATATTGCAAGTCAATGTTTGTATCATTTATATCAGAGATGCTAACCAGTGTTGCAGTAAAAAGAAAAAATAATCCAAATGACAACAAACACAGTTAAAATAAAACATCTATGTGGTTGTTGTTATTAGGCTACCGCTTCATAATTTTTGTTGCACAAAGACAGACGTATTATACGGTTAACCTATGCTTCCGTGTGAACTAACACAGAACAAAATTTTTTTATGCAGGTTTTTTGGGGTTTTAATAGCTATCTTCTCCCCAAATTTTCTAGCTCTAGTTGTAATGACGTGCGAAAAAGGTGGATTTATCGATTTTGAGTTATCGATTCGATTTCCAGGCACCCAGCTATCAAAGAACCCCAATCTTGACATTTAATTTACTATGCCATTGATTTAGATATTTGTAAGGTTTCAAGGGTGAGAAAAAAGTAGTTCTGATGATGTTAGCTATGAACCAAATAAGAAGAAGGACAACATAAATTCATGTTTCTAGAAAACAAAGCAAATCTTAACTTCTTATATTGGAATTAATATATTTTTTTGACGTAGAATACGTCTTACGTTTCGGTATGAGTGTGCTATCCAAAAAAGTGGTTGTTGTAATATGGTTGCTTCACAAAATCGCTCATTGCTCATGAACTAATGAATAGATTTTCCTCAAATTAATTTAATTTTAAAGCCAAGGCTTCAACCTTTATTTTAAGCTATATATATATATATGAAGTGATTACATTTTCTATTAAAAAAATGAGACCAAAAACATGCAAAATTTTGCATCATTTTGAAGACTTTAAATTGCTCTAGCAATCTCAATAATCAATCAATTAATCTGAGTTTTTCGAATTTAAGTTGAGATGAGGTAAACAAACATTCCCACATTCAAATTTCTAATAATTTTGCCAAATATATAACTTTTTAAGGCAAAAAATCAGTGCAAAAATCAATTGCACATTGCTCGAAAATTCCGCCAGAGAATCGATTAAAACTTGTTTTAATACAAAGTAGACTTGATTTCCTTTCGTTTGATATACATGCGGTCATGACTGATAGCTTCTAAATGTGGAAATTTCATTAAGATATTCGGGCATAATTAAATTTTCATACATAAATTCTTCCGTGCCAGGGGTGAACAAGCTCAGCTTAAGCGTCAGCCCCAAACAATTATAAAACAATAAAATATGTTTACCCCAATTCTGAAATTTGCGTGCAAGTTTTCGAAATCATGTTTTATTGTTTGTGTTGCACATTTAATTATGCTTTTGCACCAAAACAATAAATATGCCCGTGCAAAAATATCATATAAACTATCGTGAGTTAAACTATCGATAATTCGTCTTTACGGTGGCAGCCCTGATTTTCGCATCTTGTGAACAGTTACTGTGAATTAAGTTAATTTAATTTAATTTAAATGAATATTGAACAATGCCGCCTGTAAAAAGAAACGTAGCTTCGATGCGTAACAGAGTGAATATTTTTTCTGCCTTGATGAAATATTCTCACCTCACTGCACTAATAGACAAGAATTTCACAGTTGACACCGAGGTGGACATGCTCATCGTAGGTGATTTAAATTTAGAAATGACAAATGATTGTTCATTTGCAGAATTTATGGAAGAAAAATTCAAATTAAAGTATATTAAAAATGCAGCAACCACCTTAGCTCTAACCAATATAGATTTAGTATTTGCTAGAAATTTAAGTGTATCATTAATAAATTACATATCATACTTTTCCTTTCACAAACCTGTCATATCAAAAGTCACATTTCAAACATAAAACAAAAATACAATTTTAGATTTAATTATGCACAAATTTTGAAGTAATAAATTATGTAAATATATATTTCTATTTCAAGTCAATGTTTGCTAAATTTATATCAGAGATGCTAACCAGTATTGCAGTAAAAAGGAAAAAATTAGCCAAATGACAACAAACACAATTAAAAATAAAATAAAACATCTATGTGGTTGTTGTTATTAGGCTACCGCTTCATAATTTTTGTTGCACAAGGACAGACGTATTCTACGGCTAACCTATGCGCCCGTGTGATCTGACACAGGCTGTCAATTTTTTTTTTTTTTAATTCTAGAATTGGTAAACCAATAATTCAGTCTTGTTTAACATTTTTTTAAAAAGTTTATTTTGATATTATTTTGAATAAAAAAAATAAATTAATAGGTACATTATATAGGCAAAAAATAATATTTTGTTTTACAGCTTTATTTCGATTCTATTAATAAATGTACATATTATATCATATATATACAATCAGGGGTGTGCCAGAAACCTCTAGAGATTTTGGATCGAGCAGGTTTTCAAATCTCTAAAACAAAACCGTAGGTGTTCCAGAAGTATGGGAGATTTCATTTTTCGGTAAAATTTTCGGAGCAAATACGTAAATCGAAAATGGCTAAAAAAAAGAGTTGCTACCTTTCAAAAATAAAAATTTCCTAAAATGTATTTGGTATTTATGTCATTGTTTTCAATGTTGGCCTCAGCGCGTTAGTGTTATATTTCATAGATGGTAAAATACAAATATGTTAGGTCTTATCTCTTGTAATTCTTATACAAAATAATATTTAATATTTTGCCCGCCAAGTAACTCATGCTGCTTGACAGCCCTGCCGTGATAGCTTGCTTGAACAGCTGTTCTACGTATTTTCTAAATGGCAAATCTGTTTGTTTACATTTTAAAAGTGAAAAAGTTAAAGTAAAATTAAATATAAATGCCTCTTGGATGTTTCCTTTTGCTTGACATGCTGAGAAAAGAAGAGTTGGAGAAAGAAAAGGTTGAGCGCCGGCTACTTAGAAGCGCTTCAGATCCACTAGCGATTTGCGACAGCACGTATGTATGTTATTTTTAGCCTACAATAGAATTGTTGCAAGTGTTTAATTGATTTTAACTTTACAGATTTCGATAAATTTATCGAGTTGATAAAGACGCTTTTATGATGATATATCACCAAATTAAGGATGACATGCCATCATCGTCAATTTCGCCAATACTGCGACTGGCAATAGTGCTACGCTTTTTGGGTGTTGGTAGTTTTCAGGGAGTAATTGGTGTTGTGGTGGGGTGGCGCTACGTGGATTCTTTCCAGGTTGTGTGTATGGGGTTGTGGTTGAATTGTTCCTTTTTTGGAACAATTTAGTTTCGCGATGCGACGGAGAAAAACACATGTTGTTCGTTTAATGGTATATTTCGAATTGAGCACAAGAACATGTTGCTTCTTATGACAAAGTACAATATATGTGGGATGAAACAAATGTTGCAGGAGTTGTTATTGCCTTGAGAGCCGCGGAAAGTAAGAGCGGCAGTTCATATTTGATTTTGCCTACTTTTAGGCAGGAACATACCGCCCCCCTTGCAGTATTGCAATATAAAAAAAAAATAGGATTTCTTATTGGCTGCAGGATCCTGACAGAACCCAGCCAAAAACGGTGCTCTGGGCCACAGGTGCTCCTCCTTGGCTGGAGATTACGCCGGGAAGAATGATTTCCGGGTAGAGATCAGCTCCCAGCACGATGCTTGTCGTGCCTGGCTGAAACCAGCGGTCATCTGCCAGCACTATATTGTTGGTGTTCGTGCGAAAGCGTTCTGTAATTGGTTCGCTCGGTGTGCGGATCGTTGTAGGCACCACTTGAAAGATGACTTCCTTTTGAAATTCGGAGCACCGCGACTTGAGCTTTGCCGTGCATGCCCCCTCAGAACCGACACGGGTGACGGAAAGGCCAAAAGCCGTTGCCAGTGACGTGTCGATTCGGCTTAAGGGGCAGCACGAGTCGACCACTGCCCGGGTGTCGAATACCTTTGAGCCCGTGTCAACCTTCAAGACCACCGTTGGCATCACGGTGGTTTTTTGATGCGCCAAAATCGACGAAAGCGAGAGGCTAGTCGGTACTCCTTGGCGGAAATGTAACGGGGATCCGTCACGGGCAGGCCTGGCCTGGATGGTTGCTGGCGTGGTCGGACGCGCCTCGTGCATATGTAGCAGGGTGTGGTGATCACCCTGACACACACGACACCTGTCTTCTCGTCGGCAGGTTGCTCCCGAGTGCTGATGCGCAAGGCATTTTGGGCAATACTTGTTCACCAGCACTGCTCTAAGCCTCTTCTCGGATGTTAAGCGCATGAATCGTTGGCACTTCTTTAGTGCATGAACTCCACGACAGACTCGGCAGCGGAAGGAGTTAATTCCTCGAGTACGCCTGTCCTCAATTGCGCGTGGATTTGCTTTTCGGGGAGCCATCTTCTTTTCTGCTGACTAAATAATAAATATAGAGTATTCAGAATTAGTCGGATGTTATGAATACGAGGATGAACGGACGAGCACAAATTTTTAACGGACTTGTTAATTAGAAGGAGTATTTGGATTTTGAGCTTGAAGAATTGGTTCATTAGGGAGAAGAACAAGCTTAGCTACTGGTCTCTTGATTACACCGCGTGTTGTAAGGATATCTACGACACGGACATTACTGTCAGAGCCTAAATAGGTCCGTTGAACACGCCCTAGGCGCCACTCATTGGTTGGGATGTTGTCTTCCTTGATGATGACCATGTGTCCTGGCTGCAGATTTAATTCCTGCGATTGCCACTTGACCCTCTTATGCAGCTCCTTAAGATACTCTTCCTTCCAACGGAAACAAAGTTGCTGGTTGAGAGCCTTGAGGCGTTGCCACCTGTTCAAAATCGACATGGCACTCTCCTTGATTTCGGGCTCGCATACGGATAAAAGCGGTGCTCCGATCAGAAAGTGGCCAGGAGTAAGAGCTAGTAAGTCCGTCGGATCTTCTGACATGGGAGAGATTGGTCTCGAGTTAAGACATGCTTCGACTTTAGAGAGAAGCGTTGATAGCTCTTCAAACGTGTATTTCAACGAAGAAGTGGATTTGTAGAAAAGGGCTTTAAAGCTCTTTACACCAGCTTCCCACAAGCCACCCATATGAGGTGCACTTGGTGGGTTGAAACGCCAGGATAGCTATTGTTGGCTATGATTGGAGAGGATGCATTTTCGTGTAGCTTCGAGGAATTCACGATCAAGAACCTTGGAAGCTCCGACAAACGTTTTGCCGTTGTCAGAGAACATTTGCTGGGGACACCCACGTCGTGCAGTAAATCTAGCAAATGCTGCGAGGAACCTTTCGGTGGTTAAGTCGGATGTGGCTTCCAGATGAATAGCCTTAGTGCTAAAGCATACAAAAACGCAAACATAGCCCTTGGAGATTCGACAAGCGCGGCCAGTAACACTTTTGATGTCAAATGGTCCGGCGAAGTCGACACCCGTGTGGGTAAAAGGTCTGGAAAAGGTGATTCTTTCAACTGGTAAATCACCCATGAGTTGGGTTTGGAGTCATTTCTTGTAGACGACACAAATCTTACAAGAATTTATATTTGCCTTGATAAGGACCTTGACCTTTGGGATCCAAAACTTGGATCGGATAAGACGCAGCATTAGCTGATTACCTCCATGGAGCGAAATGCGATGGGTGAAGGAAACGAGAAGACGGGAAAAAGAGCATGAGTATGGGATTAAAATAGGATGCCGTTCATCGTAGCTCAAGTCCCCGGATGCTCTAACTCGGCCGCATGCTCTTATAAGTCCATTTTGGTCCAGGAACGGGTTTAGGTTGATGATGTGGCTGGACTTAGGGAGTGGTTGCTTTTTGAGCAAGGACTTATACTCCAGTGGATACTGTGTCTGCTGAGTGTGCTTGATTAACCTGTCTTGGACTTCAGATAGCTCCTTACTGCTGAGCTCGTCTGGAACGCATTCGGATCCCTTTCGACAGCGCTTAATGAAACGATGCGCATAGGCTATCACACGTAACGCTCTGTTGAAATCGGAGAAACGCTCAAGAATGTCGATAGAGGGGGGAACAGCCGCTAGGTTGGTTTTAATGGAACGCTGCTCCAAGTTAGTTTCCAAAGAGGAATCGGAAGAGGAAGGCCACTTGTCTTGGGTGAGTTTTAGCCATTCTGGTCCTTGCCACCACAACTTGCTGTCCAGAAGTTCCTGTGGTGAGACTCCCCTACTGGCTAGGTCCGCAGGATTACACTCAGACCGGACGTGAGACCATGTCCCAGCGTCGGTTGCCTGCTGTATCTTTGCGACCCTATTACCCACAAATGTGGTCCAAGTGCAGGGGAGCTTGTTAAGCCAAGCTAAGACGATTGTGGAATCTGTCCAGAAGCGACAATCAACCTTTTCACTGGTCAATTGAGGAAGGAGTGTGCTGGTCAGTTCTGCGAGAAGTACTGCACCACACAACTCAAGCCTTGGCAGGGAAACAGTCTTAATTGGAGCAACTCGGGTCTTTGAAGTGAGTAGATGCATGTAGACCTGGTCATTTATCTCGATACGGGCATACAGCGTTGCGCCGTATGCACGTTGTGATGCATCACAAAACCCATGATACTGCAGTTTCGCAGAAGGTTGGAAATGTAACCATCTTGGGATGCGGATCTTCCCTAATATGGGGTAGCATGTTAAGAATTCCCTCCAACGACGATCGAACTCTTCTGGCAACACATCATCCCAATCTAGTTTATGGAGCCAAATCTCCTGCATGAATATTTTTGCACGCACGATGACCGGTGCCAACCATCCAGCAGGGTCAAACAGCTTCGCAATGCTTGACAGAACATCGCGTTTGGAGAAAGATTTCTTCATTATTAAAGCGGAAGGGGAGAAGAAAAACTCATCGGAGTCGGCTTGCCATCTAATCCCTAATGTCTTGGCGACACTGGCTTCTTCGATTTCTAAGAAATCATCTCGAAGCAAGTGATCCTTTGGAATTTCATTCAACACAAATCTCTCATTGGATGTCCACTTTCGTAATGGAAACCCAGCACTCGCTAGAGCCTTACGGAGTTCTCAGATCTTGAGAATTGCATGCTCCTTGGAGTGGGCCCCCGCTAGTACATCATCTACATACATGTGCTCGGAAATAATGTTACTAGCGAGAGGCAGGTCGTCTTTTACATCTAGTGCAAGCTGCTGCAGCACTCGGATGGCCAAGAATGGAGCGCAATTGACACCAAAAGTGACTGTGTCAAGTTCGAAATCGGATAATTCATTATTCTTGGTTCGGAACAGAATCCGCTGATATGGAGTGTGCTTGGAATGCACCATGATCTGGCGATACATCTTGGTGATGTCCGCGTTGAAAACGTAGCGAAAATAACGCCACTTGAGGATCTGTACGGTCAGATTGGACTGTAGGACTGGTCCTGGGTATAGGACGTCATTCAAACTTTTGCCGTTTGTTGACACACTGGATGCGTTAAACACAACGCGAACTTTAGTAGTAGTGCTGTCTGGCTTGAGGACAGCATGATGGGGAAAATAAAAATGGTTACTGTCAACACTTGCTCTTTCTGAGGGAGGTTTCTCTTCACACGGCTTTCGTTCTTGAGGAACTGAGCTAACGCAATGGACCTTGAGTGTCCCAGCTGGACGTGATCAGGGTTTCGAAAGGGGAGTGTGACTACGTATCTTCCATTTTCATTTCTCATTGTGGTGCGGACGAAATTGCTTTCACACTTGGAATCCGAGTCTTTTATCGGAATTAGAGGAAGATCCTCCAGCTCCCAAAACTTTGTGAGGAGCTTATCTAATTGGAGGTCAGGATCGACGGAAACCTTGGTTGTGAACGCGGAAATGGATGAGCCAATACTTTTGGCTATTGGGCCAGTGAGAATCCAGCCAAAGATAGACTCTTGTCCTAATAGTGTTCCGCATATGTTGGATTGGGAGCCGCCTAATAAAATGGACGGGAGGATATCTGCGCCCAGAAGCACATCTATCTGCGAGCTCTTATAAGACGTGGGGTCAGCCAATTGGATATTTGGCAGGTCCTTCAAGATGGTTTGAGGAACTGAATAGGAGGGAAGGTTACCTGCCAGATGAGGAATTACATACGCCGAGGATTCAATTTGAATTCTCGGCTTTGTTGGGGAGCCTATTAAGAAGTGGCACAACTTCTGAGTCATGGCTGCGACGGTTTGGTTTAACCCACTTATTTGGGCTTGATCGGGCTGGAATGGAAGCTTAATTAGGTTGAAAAATCGAGTCGTAATGAACGTGGCTTCCGATCCAGAATCAATCAGTGCGCGTGCCTTGAACGTGGTACCTGCGTAGCAAATATTAACGAGGGCAGTGCCGAGCAAAACACCTTGTGTGTTTGCAGAGAAGTAGGTTTGGACATTGGATGTTATGTTTGACGAAGTGGATGGATTGGAGGCTATCGCATGAGACACTTGAGACTGGGGGTCGCTTCGATGAAGAAGTGTATGATGGCGACCTTTGCACGTGAAGCAACTGTGCGCGCTAGTACAGTCCTTCAGTAGGTGGCCTCTAGCGAAGCAATTCAAACATAATTTTTGCTGCTTTATCTCTGAACATCTGTCCTTAACAGACATCTGAAGAAATCGCGGACATAGGCGAATAGGGTGTGGTTCTTTCGAACATAGCCGACAAGATTGAGGTTTTGTGACTATCTTATTTTCAAAAGAGTTGACCCTTCTTGGAGCCGCATCGTTGCGGTTGGGTCTCGTATGAGCTTGACTTGTGTTTGGTTTTACGTCTTCTATCGCTTCTAGAGTGCGATAGCGTTCGCTAAGGAAAGAATTTAGCTCTTGCCAAGTTGGAATTGCTGATTTATTGGATAGAGATTGTTCCCACAATGACAATGTGAGCTTCGGTAGTTCGGATGAGCACAAGAAAACAAGCAAGCAATCCTAGTTTTAGGTAGAGATTTGAGAATGCTCAAGTCCTGTTAAGCATCCTTGGATGGTTCTCTGGATATCTTTTAAAGACGCACCGGACTCAGTACTAACAACTGGCAAATTGAAAAGGATTTTTAATTGACTATTTACTAGGAGCCGCTTGTTTTGGAAACGCTCGTAAAAGGCTTCCCAAGCGGAAGCAAAACCATCATTTGTGAGCGGGGATTTACTGACTATTGCCTTTGCCTCACCGCCAGTCTTGGAATTAAGGTGGAATAATTTTTCCACTGGAGTTAAACTGGAGCTATTTATATAAATGGCTGTGAACAGATCTCGGAACGTCGGCCACTTTAAATAGTCTCCATAAAAGACTTCTGTGTCCACGGATGGAAGCCTACAACCTCTCGATATGGTGCTAGCCTGAGCAATGGGTTGGATATTTGCCGTGGATGCTTGTTCAAGCTGTTCACTCAATTGAGCCGCGCAGGTCTCATACACGTTGTAACAATAGTCATACTTTGACTGCATCATAACGGCCTCATCGTTATTTTCAGATCGGTTTATGGTTCGGGAGCATTTTTCGTACTCGGTCTCGACCTTGCCCCAAAACGATCTTATTTGCTCAAGGCGGATTTTTAAAGTCTGTAGGGAAGGAATTGAATCGGAAGGTGTAGAGATCTTGGATTGGAAATAACTTAGCCTGTCAGTGGCGGAAATAAAATCATTTAAAGCCATGTCGACTGTATTTATTTGAATTCGGGGTTTCTGATTGAATGATTTTGAATTGCGCGGGCTATTTTCTTTTATGGGGAAACGCGGGCTTGTGCGTCGGATTGCCCCCTTGCCTTCGACTAAAGTCGATTCCTTTTTTAATTTGGAGGAGGAAGCTGCTGGAGTAAGTCTTCCCGAAGCGTTGATAGAAGGGTCGGAAACTCGCTTCGGCACGGCTGGTGAATTCTTATCAATCGATTTACCAACCGGTTTCATAAACCCAACAGATTAGACAGTAAAAAAAAATATGCTATTGGTAATGCTCTCGGATGTGGAGCGCAGATGTCGTGTGATCGGATGACAAAAATAGACGAATATTCTTTTTTGATAAAAATATCCTTGTCATGTATAGCAAGGAAATATTGGATATTTGTATTTATTGTTCTTTATTTACAATGTAATAAATAATAGTTATCGGACGAGAAAACTTTTTTTTTAAGTTCGGCAGATCATATTTGATTTTGCCTACTTTTAGGCATGAACAATTGGAAAGGACAAGGATTTGGCTGTTTCACGATCGATAGTTTGTAAAACATTATGGATTGTGCTTCCAATCCTTGAAAGAAAGCTTTGTCCTCGTTTTATAAAAGTCGATCAGACGGCGGCAAAGACTTCATCATCAAAATCTTGTTTTTTTGAAAAGTTTAGCATACCAGGCGTGATTGGATGCATTGACGGCACCCATATACGAATTATGAAGCCAACAGATTTTGCACATCAGTTCATGAACCGAAAGGGATATTTTTGTATTGATGCAATGATTGTAAGTAGTGCGATAAGTAGCTAGCGCGTCCTGTACTTAAGTCGTATTCTCTAAATAATGTGTGTGAGTAGCAGTCTTGTTTAATTGTTTAATAAGTATGCTTATTTTCTATTGCCTTTTGATAAAGTGCTTGGTTATATAGATATGTGACTACGATATGCGTGTCCTATATGTGGATGCCTCAATGCCTGAATCAACACATGACTCCTTTGCATGGAATATGAGTTCTGCAAGAGACTTCTTTCAAAGAAAATATGCTAGTGGTTGTCAAAATAGTTGGCTACTGGCAGACTCTGGGTATCCTCTGGAGCCCTTCATGCTTACTCCGTAGTCCAGCTGGTAGGAGTCCAGCTGCTGGCTCAGGCCAACATAATTTTTACATGCGGCATGCGTCAGCTCGAAATGTAGGCGAGCGAACAATTGGTGTTATAAAAAGTCGCTTTAGATCTCTTCAAGACAGCCTCCAATATCACCCAGCTAAGGTCGCCAAAATTATAAATGTCTGTTGTGTCCTGCGTAACTTGTGTCGCGATAGACTAGAAAGGGAATTTGATTTTGAGTTGCCAATTGATGACAACAATAACACAAGTGGTGAAGATAGATATGATGGTATGCTACAATTAAATGACATGGCAAGAGTTCTAAAGTCAATTGCCGACAGCCTGCAAAGGCGCTAATAATAGTTTTTAACAATTATTTTGTAATAAATATATTAAAAGTGAAGCTAATAAAAAGCTATTAATAAAATAAAACAAATGATTTATTCTTATTTACCCATAAAATGGGTAAATCAGGGTATAATGGTTTTTTGCAAAAGTATGTAACAGGCAGAAGGAAGCATCTCCGACCCCATAAAGTATATATATTCTTGATCAGTATCAATAGCCGAGTCGATATGGCCATGTCTGTCCGTCTGTCCGTCTGTATGATCTCAGAGACTACAAGAGGTAGAGACTTCAGATTTTGAACATAAGTTCTCCTATACCATAAGCAGAACAAGTTTGCTTCAAATTATCGATAACTACTCTGGTTTTCAATATACACATGGAATCGATAACAAAAAATATCGAATTTGGAAAAATGTAAAAATGGGGGTTGGTGTAATAGGTAACGATAGAACTTTTCCTAGAATTTCGTCCAAATCGGTTAAGAAACACCAGAGATATCGTAAAGTTAAGTCAGTTGTGAGTTTTGTTTAAAGTGATCATTATTTGAAGCATACTTTTAGGACGGAAGGACTGCAACTGTGTTCAGGGTATCTTCTGGTCGGGCTATCCCGACTAGAGCCTTCTTACTTGTTTTTTGTAATAACACATTATTGTTTTTCCTTTCCTTCAAGAGCTGCCTCGAAATGTCGCACATCTGCTCACCCAGCCCCTAATGGCATCCAAGCCTGCCTTGGAGGTTTCATGCAGAGCCTGCAGATCTTTTGAAATTTGTTTCAAGCTTGCAGACTCGTCGGCCACTAGCGCCAATGCCTGCGACGCATGGCTGCCGCTTGCCGTACCACCGGTGCCTGTTTTGGCTGTTGTCCTCACAGGCACACTTATTGATTCTTCTTCTATTGGTTTATCCTCCTAATCATTATTTTTGATGTGTTAACATCTATAGCCACGGGTACACGTTTCTTCCATTTGATAATACATGCAAACAATTTAGCGTGCAGCTCTGCTAAAAGGGCGTGCCGAACTGTAACGGGCTCGAACTACGAACAAATTTAGCGTGCACTCGTGGACCGACTGCAAAATTTCATATACATATTCATCTGAGTATGACTGTATTGGTGTAGCGGCAGAGAATAACTGTAAAATACAAAGTCTTGCTAACGATGTGTCCAAGTTTGTAGGGTAGTATAACTTAATATGAACTTTGTGCAATTGAATAGCAAAACTTGAGATTCTTTAATATAATTTCAATTTTACATGTTTGTTTATATTCTAGCATTGTTTATTGTTTATATTCTAGCATAAACAATATATATATTAAAATCAAATATTAGAGTTTTTATTGACAATTATTGTATATTGGTTCAAGGGGTATTTACTCTTTGTGCAGCTTGTGCGTCTCAGCTACGACAAGCCAGCACGTTGTTGTTTTGTTCAGTTTCCCTTTGCGTTCAGCGGCCCGTCGATTAAAGTGCGTTTGAAACATATATGACCTATGCAAAAATACCCTTTGTACCAATATTAAATAATTTTCAACACTCTAACACTTACATAATTATATGCAAGTTCTTTTATTGGATATGAATACCAAACCTTTTTGCGGAATGTAAATAAAGCTCTCACGTTAAGCTGTAGAATTGCACAAAGTTCATATATGTAAGTCGATCCCGCCCTTCCATAATAGAAAGCAGCGGGTATATTCCAATAAGACCCCTTTTACACGATGAACTTTTTGCTTCTGCTGCATTCGTTTGTTGGCAAAGGGGGTAGTGGTGAAACAGCTGCAAGCAATGCTTCATGACATTGGTAGCAATGATTCAATTTTCTCATTTTGCTTTGCCCTATTCCGATTACATGTAAACACAGAGTTGCACAGTGTTCGATGTGAATATTAAAATTATCGATACGAAATATCGCATATGCAACTATTGCTGCAATTAGTAAATACGTTGTTCATTATTGTGGTTTAAAATTATTAATTAAAATGTTTTGGACAAGAGAGTTGATTGAACTGCTGTTAAGTCAATATGAGCAGCACGAACATTTATATAATGTTCGGAGCGATATTTATAAGGACATGGTAAAGCGCTCCAGCAGTTTGCATTCAATTTGCGAAACGTTGAAGGTGAAAGAGCCTAAAATCCAATGCCTCAACCGCCATACCTGTCGCACTCAAAAGTTCTTTTGCTAAATCCATTTTATTTACTTGTTTCTCTCTCAATCAATAATCATTTGTTAACAAATAAAACAATCGATGGCAACGATTAATGTTTGTCGACCATAAATTTAAACCAGAGTTGCAATTACACAGATCACTGCATAAAAAGCCTCATTAAATAAAAATTATACTAATAAAAGGGAAACTAAATTCAATAAACTATTCTTTTCTTTTTTATGCTAATATAAAGCAACCAAACAGGTACAAGCAGCTGTTAACACATCGCTCGTGAGTTCTAACACTCATTAGTTTTTTTTTAATAGATGTGCAGTGGCGATGACGTTAAAATGGATACGTCCGCACTTGATGAACTGCAGTCCACCATTGAAGCCCGTATTAAAGAAGTAAGGGATTACATTGACAAACACGTAGACGAGGCCAAGCTAAAGGAGTTCGCCGAAAAAATAGCCGAACATGGCAAAAAGTTCGTTACTGATACGCAAGCCGACCTCCAGATTTTGATCGAGAAGAAACCCTAATTAATACAACATATCGTCTTCTGAACAAATACTTATACGAACATCATGAATTTTATATATGAACTAACAGTAATACTTATCGATCATACTCAAATATCTCATAAAGCGCCCATCACTAAAACGATAACGAATCATATAACTAATGTAATGAAAGAAATAATAACCAGTCGTATACTTACTCTCAAGCGAGTCAGAACAAAACTCTTCGCATACACAACAATGAATAATTGGAACTTACCGCCTTGCAATCTAAGATCTTAATCACAGTGTCTTCATCACCTATCTTGGCACCAAACTTGGTGGCTCTAGTTCAAAAGCTGTGGAAGATAAGGGCGTTTCTAATTTCAAAACGCAGCGTAGCTGGGGAATGCGTAGTCGTGGCTCTTTAATTTTTTGACGTTGGACACTTCTCACCTTTCGGTAATTAGTGTGCTGTCCAAAAAATGTTTGTTGTTATATGGTTGCATTACACAGTCACTCATTGTTTATGAACTAATGGATGGGTTTTCCTCTAATTTATTTCATTTCAAAGTCAAGGCTTCAAACTTTATTTTCTATTAAAAAAATGAGACCAAAAACATTCAAAATTTTGCTACATTTTGAAGACTTTAAATTGCTCGAGCAATCTCATAATCAATCTGATTTTGGAATTTAAGTTGAGATGAGGTAAACAAACATTCCCACATTCAAATTTTTAATACTTTTGCCAAATATATAACTTTTTAAGGGAAAGAATCAGTGAAAAAATAACTACTATTTTATACTCGATACTGAAGGTAAAGAGTATATTGGGCTTGTGCAATGTCCGTCATGGTGTCTGTCCGTCTGTCCGTCTGTATGAACGCAACTTTTTTCCACACCCTTCAAGCTAGAGACTTCAAACTTTGCAAATGTCTTTATCAATGGCATAGTAAATTAAAGTGTTAAGATTGGAGTTCTACGATAACTAGGGGGCTGGCAAATCGATAAACTCGATAACGCAAAATCGATAGATCCAGCTATTTCGCAAGCGCTTACAGCTAGAACTACCAAATTTGGGAAGAAAATAGCTACTATCAATCCCCAAAAAACTGCATCAAAAAATTTGGAGCCACGCCCACCCATTCCGCCCCCAGCTTCCCCGCAGTTTAAAACTAAAAATGACCATATCTTCTACAGAGCCATCAAATTTGGTGCCAAGATAGGTGTTGACGATACCCAACCAAATTCATAAAAACTTTGGATTCCACGCCCATCTATACTGCCCTATCCGCCCTCAACCACCCCAACGCTTCGCTAAAAACGGTAGTGCGTGTATCTTCCATAGTGTTTGCGCTAGAGTCACAAAATTTGGTAAATAGAAAACTGTATAAAATTTTGGAGCCCCACTTACCCATTCCGCCCCCAGCCCCCCCGCAGCTTAAAAACATAAATGCTTATATCGCTAACAGTTTTTGAGTAAGAGCCACCAAATTTTGTGCCAAAATAGGTGATTCAAGCCCCCAGAAAATGCATAAAAACTTTGGATGCCACGCCAATCCATACAGCCCAAGCTGCCCCAAACCGCCTCAATGCTTCACTAAAAACGGGAATGCGTGTTTTTTCCAAAGCGTTAAAGCTAGAGTCACCAAATTCGGTAGGAAGATAGCTATTAACGATCCTCAAAAAACTGCATCAAAGTTTTGGAGCCACGCCCCCCGTTCCAAGCCCCCTGCATTTTGAAATCAAAAACGCCTATATTTTCCACATTTCTTAAGCTAGAGCCGCCAAATTTGGTCCCAAGATAGGTGATGAAGAAACCCAAAAAATGTGGATGGCGCCCCACACCCATACCGCCCTCAGCCCTCTTTCCACCATATTCTACTTACTTTGAGCTAGAGTCACCAAATTTGGTTTGAGGATAACAATAAACATCATAAATAGATCTGCAGCAAAACTTTGGACGCCACGCCCCCCCATTCCAGCCCCCAGCCCCCCTTTCACCATATTCTACTAACTTTGAGCTAGAGTCACCAAATTTGGTATGAGGATAGCAATTAACATCATAAACAGATCTGCAGCTAAACTTTGGATGCCACGCCCCCCCCCCCCATGCCAGCCCCCAGCACCCAGCCCCCTTTCTACCATATTCTACTAACTTTGAGCTAGAGTCACCAAATTCGGTTTGAGGATAGCTATTGACATCATAAATAGATCTGCAGCAAAAGTTTGGATGCCACGCCCCCCTTACAAGCCCAAGCCCCCCTTCCCCCAAATTTTACTATTTTTGAGCTAGAGTCACCAAATTTGGTATGAGGATAGCAATTGACATCATACACAGATTTTCAGCTAAAATTTTGATGCCTAAACAAAAAAAATGTCATTAAGAATCAAAAACAGCGTTTGATTGGTAATTCCAAGCTAATAAAAAATAAACATTAAATAAATTTCTCGTCTTTTTATTATAAACGGCACATTCAAACCCTACGGACATGCTAAGGGTTAATCAACAATCACATTGCCGCTTCACTCACACTCAAAACGACACTCAGTATACTTTGTTCTGTTCACTCGCACTTATTGCAAGCATACAATAAGTGGATGGCTGTTGCCGACGGGACCACCTTTTCTTATTCCATCATGGTCCAAACTAAACGCAATTTTTTGTCACCACTATTTGTTTGGGCAAGACGAGCCCCGTAGTGTAAACACCACATTACAAAGTCATTGCATTAAATAAAAATAAAAACAAAAATACAATTTTAGATTTAATAATGCAGAAATTTTGATTTAATAAATTATATCACAATTATATTGCAAGTCAATGTTTGTATCATTTATATCAGAGATGCTAACCAGTGTTGCAGTAAAAAGAAAAAATAATCCAAATGACAACAAACACAGTTAAAATAAAACATCTATGTGGTTGTTGTTATTAGGCTACCGCTTCATAATTTTTGTTGCACAAAGACAGACGTATTATACGGTTAACCTATGCTTCCGTGTGAACTAACACAGAACAAAATTTTTTTATGCAGGTTTTTTGGGGTTTTAATAGCTATCTTCACCCCAAATTTTCTAGTTCTAGTTGTAATGACGTGCGAAAAAGGTGGATTTATCGATTTTGAGTTATCGATTCGATTTCCAGGCACCCAGCTATCAAAGAACCCCAATCTTGACATTTAATTTACTATGCCATTGATTTAGATATTTGTAAGGTTTCAAGGGTGAGAAAAATGTAGTTCTGATGATGTTAGCTATGAACCAAATAAGAAGAAGGACAACATAAATTCATGTTTCTAGAAAACAAAGCAAATCTTAACTTCTTATATTGGAATTAATATATTTTTTTTTTTTAATTCCAGAATTGGTAAACCAATAATTCAGTCTTGTTTAACATTTTTTTAAAAAGTTTATTTTGATATTATTTTGAATAAAAAAAATAAATTAATAGGTACATTATATAGGCAAAAAATAATATTTTGTTTTACAGCTTTATTTCGATTCTAATAATAAATGTACATATTATATCATATATATACAATCAGGGGTGTGCCAGAAACCTCTAGAGATTTTGGATCGAGCAGGTTTTCAAATCTCTAAAACAAAACCGTAGGTGTTCCAGAAGTATGGGAGATTTCATTTTTCGGTAAAATTTTCGGAGCAAATACGTAAATCGAAAATGGCTAAAAAAAGAGTTGCTACCTTTCAAAAATAAAAATTTCCTAAAATGTATTTGGTATTTATGTCATTGTTTTCAATGTTGGCCTCAGCGCATTAGTGTTATATTTCATAGATGGTAAAATACAAATATGTTAGGTCTTATCTCTTGTAATTCTTATACAAAATAATATTTAATATTTTGCCCGCCAAGTAACTCATGCTGCTTGACAGCCCTGCCGTGATAGCTTGCTTGAACAGCTGTTCTACGTATTTTCTAAATGGCAAATCTGTTTGTTTACATTTTAAAAGTGAAAAAGTTAAAGTAAAATTAAATATAAATGCCTCTTGGAAGTTTCCTTTTGCTTGACATGCTGAGAAAAGAAGAGTTGGAGAAAGAAAAGGTTGAGCGCCGGCTACTTAGAAGCGCTTCAGATCCACTAGCGATTTGCGACAGCACGTATGTATGTTATTTTTAGCCTACAATAGAATTGTTGCAAGTGTTTAATTGATTTTAACTTTACAGATTTCGATAAATTTATCGAGTTGATAAAGACGCTTTTATGATGATATATCACCAAATTAAGGATGACATGCCATCATCGTCAATTTCGCCAATACTGCGACTGGCAATAGTGCTACGCTTTTTGGGTGTTGGTAGTTTTCAGGGAGTAATTGGTGTTGTGGTGGGGTGGCGCTACGTGGATTCTTTCCAGGTTGTGTGTATGGGGTTGTGGTTGAATTGTTCCTTTTTTGGAACAATTTAGTTTCGCGATGCGACGGAGAAAAACACATGTTGTTCGTTTAATGGTATATTTCGAATTGAGCACAAGAACATGTTGCTTCTTATGACAAAGTACAATATATGTGGGATGAAACAAATGTTGCAGGAGTTGTTATTGCCTTGAGAGCCGCGGAAAGTAAGAGCGGCAGTTCATATTTGATTTTGCCTACTTTTAGGCAGGAACATACCGCCCCCCTTGCAGTATTGCAATATAAAAAAAAATAGGATTTCTTATTGGCTGCGGGATCCTGACAGAACCCAGCCAAAAACGGTGCTCTGGGCCACAGGTGCTCCTCCTTGGCTGGAGATTACGCCGGGAAGAATGATTTCCGGGTAGAGATCAGCTCCCAGCACGATGCTTGTCGTGCCTGGCTGAAACCAGCGGTCATCTGCCAGCACTATATTGTTGGTGTTCGTGCGAAAGCGTTCTGTAATTGGTTCGCTCGGTGTGCGGATCGTTGTAGGCACCACTTGAAAGATGACTTCCTTTTGAAATTCGGAGCACCGCGACTTGAGCTTTGCCGTGCATGCCCCCTCAGAACCGACACGGGTGACGGAAAGGCTAAAAGCCGTTGCCAGTGACGTGTCGATTCGGCTTAAGGGGCAGCACGAGTCGACCACTGCCCGGGTGTCGAATACCTTTGAGCCCGTGTCAACCTTCAAGACCACCGTTGGCATCACGGTGGTTTTTTGATGCGCCAAAATCGACGAAAGCGAGAGGCTAGTCGGTACTCCTTGGCGGGAATGTAACGGGGATCCGTCACGGGCAGGCCTGGCCTGGATGGTTGCTGGCGTGGTCGGACGCGCCTCGTGCATATGTAGCAGGGTGTGGTGATCACCCTGACACACACGACACCTGTCTTCTCGTCGGCAGGTTGCTCCCGAGTGCTGATGCGCAAGGCATTTTGGGCAATACTTGTTCACCAGCACTGCTCTAAGCCTCTTCTCGGATGTTAAGCGCATGAATCGTTGGCACTTCTTTAGTGCATGAACTCCACAACAGACTCGGCAGCGGAAGGAGTTAATTCCTCGAGTACGCCTGTCCTCAATTGCGCGTGGATTTGCTTTTCGGGGAGCCATCTTCTTTTCTGCTGACTAAATAATAAATATAGAGTATTCAGAATTAGTCGGATGTTATGAATACGAGGATGAACGGACGAGCACAAATTTTTAACGGACTTGTTAATTAGAAGGAGTATTTGGATTTTGAGCTTGAAGAATTGGTTCATTAGGGAGAAGAACAAGCTTAGCTACTGGTCTCTTGATTACACCGCGTGTTGTAAGGATATCTACGACACGGACATTACTGTCAGAGCCTAAATAGGTCCGTTGAACACGCCCTAGGCGCCACTCATTGGTTGGGATGTTGTCTTCCTTGATGATGACCATGTGTCCTGGCTGCAGATTTAATTCCTGCGATTGCCACTTGACCCTCTTATGCAGCTCCTTAAGATACTCTTCCTTCCAACGGAAACAAAGTTGCTGGTTGAGAGCCTTGAGGCGTTGCCACCTGTTCAAAATCGACATGGCACTCTCCTTGATTTCGGGCTCGCATACGGATAAAAGCGGTGCTCCGATCAGAAAGTGGCCAGGAGTAAGAGCTAGTAAGTCCGTCGGATCTTCTGACATGGGAGAGATTGGTCTCGAGTTAAGACATGCTTCGACTTTAGAGAGAAGCGTTGATAGCTCTTCAAACGTGTATTTCAACGAAGAAGTGGATTTGTAGAAAAGGGCTTTAAAGCTCTTTACACCAGCTTCCCACAAGCCACCCATATGAGGTGCACTTGGTGGGTTGAAACGCCAGGATAGCTATTGTTGGCTATGATTGGAGAGGATGCATTTTCGTGTAGCTTCGAGGAATTCACGATCAAGAACCTTGGAAGCTCCGACAAACGTTTTGCCGTTGTCAGAGAACATTTGCTGGGGACACCCACGTCGTGCAGTAAATCTAGCAAATGCTGCGAGGAACCTTTCGGTGGTTAAGTCGGATGTGGCTTCCAGATGAATAGCCTTAGTGCTAAAGCATACAAAAAAGCAAACATAGCCCTTGGAGATTCGACAAGCGCGGCCAGTAACACTTTTGATGTCAAATGGTCCGGCGAAGTCGACACCCGTGTGGGTAAAAGGTCTGGAAAAGGTGATTCTTTCAACTGGT
Organism: Scaptomyza polygonia; assembly: GCA_035044585.1. Lineage (NCBI taxonomy): Eukaryota > Metazoa > Arthropoda > Insecta > Diptera > Drosophilidae > Scaptomyza > Scaptomyza polygonia. The sequence continues at coordinate 76,345 of JAWNNU010000664.1, forward strand.
AAATCACCCATGAGTTGGGTTTGGAGTCATTTCTTGTAGACGACACAAATCTTACAAGAATTTATATTTGCCTTGATAAGGACCTTGACCTTTGGGATCCAAAACTTGGATCGGATAAGACGCAGCATTAGCTGATTACCTCCATGGAGCGAAATGCGATGGGTGAAGGAAACGAGAAGACGGGAAAAAGAGCATGAGTATGGGATTAAAATAGGATGCCGTTCATCGTAGCTCAAGTCCCCGGATGCTCTAACTCGGCCGCATGCTCTTATAAGTCCATTTTGGTCCAGGAACGGGTTTAGGTTGATGATGTGGCTGGACTTAGGGAGTGGTTGCTTTTTGAGCAAGGACTTATACTCCAGTGGATACTGTGTCTGCTGAGTGTGCTTGATTAACCTGTCTTGGACTTCAGATAGCTCCTTACTGCTGAGCTCGTCTGGAACGCTTTCGGATCCCTTTCGACAGCGCTTAATGAAACGATGCGCATAGGCTATCACACGTAACGCTCTGTTGAAATCGGAGAAACGCTCATGATGAACTGATGGCTTCTATTCAAAGAGAGCGAAGCCCAGAAGTTCCTGTGGTGAGACTCCCCTACTGGCTAGGTCCGCGGGATTACACTCAGACCGGACGTGAGACCATGTCCCAGCGTCGGTTGCCTGCTGTATCTTTGCGACCCTATTACTCACAAATGTGGTCCAAGTGCAGGGGGGCTTGTTAAGCCAAGCTAAGACGATTGTGGAATCTGTCCAGAAGCGACAATCAACCTTTTCACTGGTCAATTGAGGAAGGAGTGTGCTGGTCAGTCTTGGCAGGGAAACAGTCTTAATTGGAGCAACTCGGGTCTTTGAAGTGAGAAGATGCATGTAGACCTGGTCATTTATCTCGATACGGGCATACAGCGTTGCGCCGTATGCACGTTGTGATGCATCACAAAACCCATGATACTGCAGTTTCGCAGAAGGTTGGAAATGTAACCATCTTGGGATGCGGATCTTCCCTAATATGGGGTAGCATGTTAAGAATTCCCTCCAACGACGATCGAACTCTTCCGGCAACACATCATCCCAATCTAGTTTATGGAGCCAAATCTCCTGCATGAATATTTTTGCACGCACGATGACCGGTGCCAACCATCCAGCAGGGTCAAACAGCTTCGCAATGCTTGACAGAACATCGCGTTTGGAGAAAGATTTCTTCATTATTAAAGCGGAAGGGGAGAAGAAAAACTCATCGGAGTCGGCTTGCCATCTAATCCCTAATGTCTTGGCGACACTGGCTTCTTCGATTTCTAAGAAATCATCTCGAAGCAAGTGATCCTTTGGAATTTCATTCAACACAAATCTCTCATTGGATGTCCACTTTCGTAATGGAAACCCAGCACTCGCTAGAGCCTTACGGAGTTCTCAGATCTTGAGAATTGCATGCTCCTTGGAGTGGGCCCCCGCTAGTACATCATCTACATACATGTGCTCGGAAATAATGTTACTAGCGAGAGGCAGGTCGTCTTTTACATCTAGTGCAAGCTGCTGCAGCACTCGGATGGCCAAGAATGGAGCGCAATTGACACCAAAAGTGACTGTGTCAAGTTCGAAATCGGATAATTCATTATTCTTGGTTCGGAACAGAATCCGCTGATATGGAGTGTGCTTGGAATGCACCATGATCTGGCGATACATCTTAGCGTAGCGAAAATAACGCCACTTGAGGATCTGTACGGTCAGATCGGACTGTAGGACTGGTCCTGGGTATAGGACGTCATTCAAACTTTTGCCGTTTGTTGACACACTGGATGCGTTAAACACAACGCGAACTTTAGTAGTAGTGCTGTCTGGCTTGAGGACAGCATGATGGGGAAGATAAAAATGGTTACTGTCAACACTTGGAGTGACTTGTCTCATGTGACCTAAGTCTATATACTCCTGAATCACGGCGTCGTACTGCTCTTTCTGAGGGAGGTTTCTCTTCAAACGGCTTTCGTTCTTGAGGAACTGAGCTAACGCAATGGACCTTGAGTGTCCCAGCTGGACGTGATCAGGGTTTCGAAAGGGGAGTGTGACTACGTATGTTCCATTTTCATTTCTCATTGTGGTGCTTACGAAATTGCTTTCACACTTGGAATCCGAGTCTTTTATCGGACTTAGAGGAAGATCCTCCAGCTCCCAAAACTTTGTGAGGAGCTTATCTAACTGGAGGTCAGGATCGACGGAAACCTTGGTTGTGAACGCGGAAATGGATGAGCCAATACTTTTGGCTATTGGGCCAGTGAGAATCCAGCCAAAGATAGACTCTTGTCCTAATAGTGTTCCGCATATGTTGGATTGGGAGCCGCCTAATAAATTGGATATTTGGCAGGTCCTTCAAGATGGTTTGAGGAACTAAATAGGAGGGAAGGTTACCTGCCAGATGAGGAATTACATACGCCGAGGATTCAATTTGAATTCTCGGCTTTGTTGGGGAGCCTATTAAGAAGTGGCACAACTTCTGAGTCATGGCTGCGACGGTTTGGTTTAACCCACTTATTTGGGCTTGAACGGGCTGGAATGGAAGCTTAATTAGGTTGAAAAATCGAGTCGTAATGAACGTGGCTTCCGATCCAGAATCAATCAGTGCGCGTGCCTTGAACGTGGTACCTGCGTAGCAAATATTAACGAGGGCAGTGCCGAGCAAAACACCTTGTGTGTTTGCAGAGAAGTAGGTTTGGACATTGGATGTTATGTTTGACGAAGTGGATGGATTGGAGGCTATCGCATGAGACACTTGAGACTGGGGGTCGCTTCGATGAAGAAGTGTATGATGGCGACCTTTGCACGTGAAGCAACTGTGCGCGCTAGTACAGTCCTTCAGTAGGTGGCCTCTAGCGAAGCAATTCAAACATAATTTTTGCTGCTTTATCTCTGAACATCTGTCCTTAACAGACATCTGAAGAAATCGCGGACATAGGCGAATAGGGTGTGGTTCTTTCGAACATAGCCGACAAGATTGAGGTTTTGTGACTATCTTATTTTCAAAAGAGTTGACCCTTCTTGGAGCCGCATCGTTGCGGTTGGGTCTCGTATGAGCTTGACTTGTGTTTGGTTTTACGTCTTCTATCGCTTCTAGAGTGCGATAGCGTTCGCTAAGGAAAGAATTTAGCTCTTGCCAAGTTGGAATTGCTGATTTATTGGATAGGGATTGTTCCCACAATGACAATGTGAGCTTCGGTAGTTTGGATGAGCACAAGAAAACAAGCAAGCAATCCTAGTTTTAGGTAGAGATTTGAGAATGCTCAAGTCCTGTTAAGCATCCTTGGATGGTGCTCTGGACATCTTTTAAAGACGCACCGGACTCAGTACTAACAACTGGCAAATTGAAAAGGATTTTTAATTGACTATTTACTAGGAGCCGCTTGTTTTGGAAACGCTCGTAAAGGGCTTCCCAAGCGGAAGCAAAACCATCATTTGTGAGCGGGGATTTACTGACTATTGCCTTTGCCTCACCGCCAGTCTTGGAATTAAGGTGGAATAATTTTTCCACTGGAGTTAAACTGGAGTTATTTATATAAATGGCTGTGAACAGATCTCGGAACGTCGGCCACTTTAAATAGTCTCCATAAAAGACTTCTGTGTCCACGAATGGAAGCCTACAACCTCTCGATATGGTGCTAGCCTGAGCAATGGGTTGGATATTTGCCGTGGGTGCTTGTTCAAGCTGTTCACTCAATTGAGCCGCGCAGATCTCATACACGTTGTAACAATAGTCATACTTTGACTGCATCATAACGGCCTCATCGTTATTTTCAGATCGGTTTATGGTTCGGGAGCATTTTTCGTACTCGGTCTCGACCTTGCCCCAAAACGATCTTATTTGCTCAAGGCGGATTTTTAAAGTCTGTAGGGATGGAATTAAATCGGAAGGTGTAGAGATCTTGGATTGGAAATAACTTAGCCTGTCAGTGGCGGAAATAAAATCATTTAAAGCCATGTCGACTGTATTTATTTGAATTCGGGGTTTCTGATTGAATGATTTTGAATTGCGCGGGCTATTTTCTTTTATGGGGAAACGCGGGCTTGTGCGTCGGATTGCCCCCTTACCTTCGACTAAAGTCGATTCCTTTTTTGTTTTGGAGGAGGAAGCTGCTGGAGTAAGTCTTCCCGAAGCGTTGATAGAAGGGTCGGAAACTCGCTTCGGCACGGCTGGTGAATTCTTATCAATCGATTTGCCAACCGGTTTCATAATCCCAACAGATTAGACAGTAAAAAAAAAAAACTAATGAGTGTTAGAACTCACGAGCGATGTGTTAACAGCTGGTTGTACCTGTTTGGTTTCTTTATATTAGCATAAAAAAGAAAAGAATAGTTTATTGAATTTAGTTTCCCTTCTATTAGTATAATTTTTATTTAATGAGGCTTTTTATGCAGTGATCTGTGTAAATGCAACTCTGGTTTAAATTTATGGTCGATAAACATTAATCGTTGCCATCGATTGTTTTATTTGTTAACAAATGATTATTGATTGAGAGAGAAACAAGTAAATAAAATGGATTTAGCAAAAGAACTTTTGAGTGCGACAGGTATGGCGGTTGAGGCATCGGATTTTGGGCTCTTTCACCTTCAACGTTTCGCAAATTGAATGCAAACTGCTGGAGCGCTTTACCCTGTCCTTATAAATATCGCTCCGAACATTATATAAATGTTCGTGCTGCTCATATTGACTTAACAGCAGTTCAATCAACTCTCTTGTCCAAAACATTTTAATTAATAATTTTAAACCACAATAATGAACAATGTATTTACTAATTGCGGCAATAGTTGCATGTGCGATATTTCGTATCGATAATTTTATTATTCACATCAAACACTGTGCAACTCTGTGTTTACATGTAATCGGAATAGGGCAAAGCAAAATGAGAAAATTGAATCATTGCTACCAATGTCATGAAGCATTGCTTGCAGCTGTTTCACCACTGCCCCCTTTGCCAACAAACGAATGCAGCAGAAGCAAAAAGTTCATCGTGTAAAAGGGGTCGTATTGGAATATACCCGCTGCTTTCTATTATGGAAGGGCGGGATCGACATACATATATGAACTTTGTGCAATTCTACAGCTTAACGTGAAAGCTTTAATATTATTTCTATTCTACATGTTTATTTATATTCCAGCAATAAGGTTTGGTATTCATATCCAATAAAAGAACTTGCATATAATTATGTAAGTGTTAGAGTGTTCATTGAAAATTATTTAATATTGGTACATAGGGTATTTTTGCATAGGTCATATATGTTTCAAACGCACTTTAATCGACGGGCCGCTGAACGCAAAGGGAAACTGAACAAAACAACAACGTGCTGGCTTGTCGTAGCTGAGACGCACAAGCTGCACAAAGAGTAAATACCCCTTGAACCAATATTCAATAATTGTCAATAAAAACTCTAATATTTGATTTTAATATATATATTGTTTATGCTAGAATATAAACAATAAACAATGCTAGAATATAAACAAACATGTAAAATTGAAATTATATTAAAGAATCTCAAGTTTTGCTATTCAATTGCACAAAGTTCATATTAAGTTATACTACCCTACAAACTTGGACACATCGTTAGCAAGACTTTGTATTTTACAGTTATTCTCTGCCGCTACACCAATACAGTCATACTCAGATGAATATGTATATGAAATTTTGCAGTCGGTCCACGAGTGCACGCTAAATTTGTTCGAAGTTCGAGCCCGTCACAGTTACGGCACGCCCTTTTAGCAGAGCTGCACGGCTGCATTGTTTGCATGTATTATCAAATGGAAAGAACGTGTACCCGTGGCTATAGATGTTAACACATCAAAAATATGCTATTGGTAATGCTCTCGGATGTGGAGCGCAGATGTCGTGTGATCGGATGACAAAAATAGACGAATATTCTTTTTTGATAAAAATATCCTTGTCATGTATAGCAAGGAAATATTGGATATTTGTATTTATTGTTCTTTATTTACAATGTAATAAATAATAGTTATCGGACGAGAAAACTTTTTTTTTAAGTTCGGCAGTTCATATTTGATTTTGCCTACTTTTAGGCATGAACAATTGGAAAGGACAAGGATTTGGCTGTTTCACGATCGATAGTTTGTAAAACATTATGGATTGTGCTTCCAATCCTTGAAAGAAAGCTTTGTCCTCGTTTTATAAAAGTCGATCAGACGGCGGCAAAGACTTCATCATCAAAATCTTGTTTTTTTGAAAAGTTTAGCATACCAGGCGTGATTGGATGCATTGACGGCACCCATATACGAATTATGAAGCCAACAGATTTTGCACATCAGTTCATGTACTTAAGTCGTATTCTCTAAATAATGTGTGTGAGTAGCAGTCTTGTTTAATTGTTTAATAAGTATGCTTATTTTCTATTTCCTTTTGATAAAGTGCTTGGTTATATAGATATGTGACTACGATATGCGTGTCCTATATGTGGATGCCTCAATGCCTGAATCAACACATGACTCCTTTGCATGGAATATGAGTTCTGCAAGAGACTTCTTTCAAAGAAAATATGCTAGTGGTTGTCAAAATAGTTGGCTACTGGCAGACTCTGGGTATCCTCTGGAGCCCTTCATGCTTACTCCGTAGTCCAGCTGGTAGGAGTCCAGCTGCTGGCTCAGGCCAACATAATTTTTACATGCGGCATGCGTCAGCTCGAAATGTAGGCGAGCGAACAATTGGTGTTATAAAAAGTCGCTTTAGATCTCTTCAAGACAGCCTCCAATATCACCCAGCTAAGGTCGCCACAATTATAAATGTCTGTTGTGTCCTGCGTAACTTGTGTCGCGATAGACTAGAAAGGGAATTTGATTTTGAGTTGCCAATTGATGACAACAATAACACAAGTGGTGAAGATAGATATGATGGTATGCTACAATTAAATGACATGGCAAGAGTTCGAAAGTCAATTGCCGACAGCCTGCAAAGGCGCTAATAATACTTTTTAACAATTATTTTGTAATAAATATATTAAAAGTGAAGCTAATAAAAAGCTATTAATAAAATAAAACAAATGATTTATTCTTATTTACCCATAAAATGGGTAAATCAGGGTATAATGGTTTTTTGCAAAAGTATGTAACAGGCAGAAGGAAGCATCTCCGACCCCATAAAGTATATATATTCTTGATCAGTATCAATAGCCGAGTCGATATGGCCATGTCTGTCCGTCTGTCCGTCTGTATGATCTCAGAGACTACAAGAGGTAGAGACTTCAGATTTTGAACATAAGTTCTCCTATACCATAAGCAGAACAAGTTTGCTTCAAATTATCGATAACTACTCTGGTTTTCGATATACAGATGGAATCGATAACAAAAAATATCGAATTTGGAAAAATGTAAAAATGGGGGTTGGTGTAATAGGTAACGATAGAACTTTTCTTAAAATTTCGTCCAAATCGGTTAAGAAACACCAGAGATATCGTAAAGTTAAGTCAGTTGTGAGTTTTGTTTAAAGTGATCATTATTTGAAGCATACTTTTAGGACGGAAGGACTGCAACTGTGTTCAGGGTATCTTCTGGTCGGGCTATCCCGACTAGAGCCTTCTTACTTGTTTTTTGTAATAACACATTATTGTTTTTCCTTTCCTGCAAGAGCTGCCTCGAAATGTCGCACATCTGCTCACCCAGCTCCCTAATGGCATCCAAGCCTGCCTTGGAGGTTTCATGCAGAGCCTGCAGATCTTTTGAAATTTGTTTCAAGCTTGCAGACTCGTCGGCCACTAGCGCCAATGCCTGCGACGCATGGCTGCCGCTTGCCGTACCACCGGTGCCTGTTTTGGCTGTTGTCCTCACAGGCACACTTATTGATTCTTCTTCTATTGGTTTATCCTCTAACACCTCATCCACAGCCAGAGTACTGCTTTCCAGTCTCATCCTCTTTGTTGGACTTTCTGTAATATAATTTATATTTTAAAATAATTTAATACAATTTATTTGAATGCATTACCATTTTCCTCGGCATCAATAACTTCAAATAAAGTTTCTATAGGAGTAAGTCCACATGAAGTGACTCCAGCCACTCCATCCACCGCGTGCTCCAGCTGGAGTACAGCAGCAAGGGCGTGCTCAGTTGCGGACAACTCCTGCTGTTTAAAAGGCCCGCCGCCAGTTGCCCGCTGCTCAATTTTGTTGTTGCACAACATCTTTTTTATAGATTGCTTCCAATCTTTCCACACCTGACACAAATTAGTTAACAAATAGTTACATGTGAATGTGACAATACTTACTCTTTTCCACTCGTCCACTGACTTGCACGGGGGTCCGTTGGCGTTGAGCTCGTTGGCAAACTCTATCCAAGCACCCGATACGGCCACTCTATCTCCTCGGCTGAACCCCTGTGCAATATCTGGATGCTTCTCCATAAACTTTACGAAAATTTCGTCTTGTTGAGGTGAACGGTGTTTTCCCCTATGTACCAAAAATAAATGAATGATATACAAAGAAATTAATGCAGTTTTATTATTTATTTATTTATTTAATGTCAGCTATGAGCAGCTGACAAATCAAAATTAGCTATAATTATAATATTAAAATAATATAATATAAAATAAATAATTATAATATCTGAAATAAAGTTCAAAATTAAGATAAAAAATTTAAAAAGTTAACGTTAAAGCTCTGGGAAATTCCAAATAAATATAATTTGTCCAACATTTGTTGCGTGGATTGGGAAAAACCCAGAAAAACCCAATCAAACCAGTGGAAGATTATTGATTAGTGGCTATGATTAGTGGCTATGATTAGATAAGGCAGAAAGGATAGATCGTTTTAGTACTGGAATTGAGGTCTTCAAAGAATTACGGCAATAAAGCCGGTTAAAGTCTGAACAAATAACACGAAATGGTTCATGAATTAAATAGTTGCTCGAGCACCGATCGAGGCTAAGTGGTGTGAAGTTTCGTGTGGATCTAATGGAAACATTTAATTTTATTCGACTTAGAAGAACTGATCAGTCGATTTCACCATTAAGTAGATTAGTGATAAATACTACACCATGCATAATTCTACGGTTCAAGAGGGAAGGAAGATTAATTAAAAGAAGTCTACTTGAATACGGGGGTAGGTCTATCCCAGGAACCCAGTTAAAACTTCTAAGCGCAAACAGAAGAAATTTCCTCTGCACAGATTCAATTCTATCCTGGTGATTCCCGTATTGCGGGGACCACACACAAGATCCATACTCCAGGATGGGACGTACCAATGACGTATATAGCGTTTTAGTGGTGTAGGGATCATCAAACTCTTTTGACCACCGCTTGATGAAGCCAAGTACATTTGTGGCCTTATTGACCATCGACGATATGTGAGAATCAAATTTTAATTTGCTATCAAGAATGATGCCTAAATCCTTAATTTCAAAAACGCGGACAAGAGGTGAAGCATCAAGCACGTAGTGAGCAGTATGTGGGGTACCTCTACAAAAAGTCATGATTTTACATTTTGAACAATTTAAATTAAGTAAGTAAGTAAGACAGTGCTCCCAAGTCCGACTGTAGCAAGTTACATAGAGAATCATCATTATAGGTGAAACATAGTTTTACATCATCAGCAAACATATAAACACGAGAGTTAGTAATAACAGTAGGAAGATCGTTAATAAATAGATTATATAGCAATGGTCCCATGTGACTCTCCTGAGGAACACCAGAGGTAACAAAAATAGATTTGGATACAGAAGATTTAAAAACTACTTTTTGTGTTCGGCCACACAAGTACTCAGAAAGCCACGACAGGAGTTTTGCTGGAAATCCAATAATATTTAATTTTTGAAGCAACAAAGAATGACTAACAGAATCAAATGCCTTACTAAAATCTGTGTAAACGACGTCAGTTTGCATTTTGTCCTGAAACCCTTTGATAACAAGTGAGGTAAACTCAAGAAGGTTGGTGGTAGTAGATCTTCGCCTAACAAAACCGTGTTGATATGGGGATAAAATTGAACTACATATGTGCTGCAATTGGGAGCATATAATTTTTTCAAAGATTTTCGGAATGGCAGACAGCTTAGATATTCCCCAATAGTTTTTAACGTTGGACTTAGAAGAATTTTTATGAAGTGGAATAATAAAAGATTCCTTCCATATACCAGGAAACACAGCTGAGTCAACTGACAAGTTAAATAATTTGTGTAAAGTTTAACAAAGTGAGTCCGCACAATATCTAAGTATACAACCTGGCACTCCATCAGGACCAGGCAAGAAGCCGGGTTTGATAGAGTTAAGGTCGCCTAACAGCGTACACTCAGTTATAACTGGGACATAAATGCAGTTTGACGCTTGAACTTGAAAAGGATAGGAATTATTGCAACTATATGAACTCGATGAGTACTCAGATTGAAAATACTCAGCAAAGAGATCGGCCACTGCCTGATCGGAATTTGCTTTTGTATTATCAAGGTAAACCGAGGATGGCAAGCAAGAAGATTTACGTTTAGAGTTAACAAATATAAAAAACTGTTTCGGATCGCGGGAAAAGTTTGATCTGCAACGATTGAGATAATTGTTATAACAAATAGTGTTTACAGAAATAAAATTTGACTTTGCAATTATATACGAGGATAAATCTGAAGTATTTCCAGATCTTTTAAATTTTTTATAGGATCTTGTTTTCACGTTTTTTAATTTTGATAGTTCCCTCGTAAGCCAAGGTGGTTTATTTTCACTTAAAGGAACAGTGAGGGGAACACATAAATCCAAATACGAATTCAAAGTCCTGTAAAAAATGGCAATGGCAGTTTCTATATCAGTACAAGAATAGAGTTGAGACCAATCAGTATGCTGAAGAAGGTCATTCAATTTAGTAAAGTTAGTTTAACGAAAACATCGGGTCTTTAAACAATTGTTAGTTGTTGATCTAAGGTTAAAAGGTTCAAAGGAAAGTTCTAATCTTGGATGGTAGGTATCTTCAGGAAGCACTAGAGGGGATACTCTACTAACATTACTACAATCAGAATCAGAAACGAATATCAAATCTAACATTTTATTACTACTGTTATGCACCCTGTTAACTTGTGATAGGCCTTACTCTAAAAGACCGTCGACAAAATCATCAGAAGTGGCCGGTAATTGCGCCGAAGATGTGTCATTCACAGACCGTCAACAACGACGACACAAGCTGCAGGGCATTCAGATGGGATATGTAAATGTTAATATCAGAATTGGGAGGAATATATGAACAAGTAATATATAGTGAGCGGCCTCTAAATAATATTTTAACACATATGAACTCAATATCCGGATGATCGTGAGATTGAATCTGTTCAGAGGAAATACAAGAATCAACAGCAATGAGAACACCGCCTCCCTTGCGGGAGGTGCGATCGCATCTGTACAGGTTATACTTATTATGTAAAACGGAATAATCAGCTATATCAGGTTTTAACCGGGTTTCTGTCAGTGCAACTATCTGAGAATCAAAGGATAAGCTGTTTACATATAGTTTAGAAAATTTAGTGTTAAGGCCTCGAACATTTTGATAGGCCAAGCTAACTACTTTTGTTAGTTTTTTGCCGCCGAAGTTGAGGCAATAGGGTGGCTAACAGTTGGTGCACTACTGAGCCTACTATCGTTATTATTAATTTTACGCCTATTTACATACTCCTTTACAATAAGCTGCGGTGGCCAAAACTTTCCAGAACAAATTGTCGAGAAAAGTTCGGGCGGAACACTCAATTTGAAAGAAGATATGGTACGGGCTTGTTTAAACTTAAACTTTTCAACAGTTATAAGTGGTGAGTCAATTTTACTTTTAATGTAGGCACTAACATCATCCAACGAAGTGTCGGATGCTAGCCTAGACACGAAAATAAATTTTTTCAAAGGCACAACAACAAGAGGCTATTGAGCCCCCGGTGTACCTTCGGTAGGCTTAATAGGCACACAAGCTGTTGGAACAGAAAGCTCGGATGTTAAAATCGGGGAAAGATTATTGTTTGGATTTCTTGCCGGCGAGTTAAAATGCATTAACGGGCTAGCAATTGAACCCGTTGGGGGATTAGTGACTGGTACCAAAAGGGGAGTGGTGACCAAGACTGGAGGAACAATGAGCGGATTAGGCCCCGAAGTCTTTTTACGCTTCGGCGAATTACTCAACAATTTGCCTTTTTTGAAGCTCGACTGCAACTCTTTAAGGGAAGTATGTAGGTTATTAAATGCAGTATGCATTGTATTAAAACCTACATATGTCTGTCTCATAAATTGAGTAGACTCCTTTTCGACCTCATTACAGGACTGACAAAACCATTTAAGGCCTATATCTGCAATTAAGCAGTCCCGTATTTTGGCCGTAAAGCCGACACACTTCATGTGTATTACATTATCACACAATCTGCACAGAATAAAGTCTTGGTTGGATGATCCAACCAATTTGCAGTTGTTGCTGCAACAAACTAGTATATTGATTTTAATTTGAATAAATAAAAATATTAAAAACAAGAAAAAAAGTAATATGCTTTATCAAAAAGATGTAGGGTTCACGAAAGTAAGTGTGAAGAAGGATGCAATGAGCACGATCAAACGGTAAAAACCAAGAGAGCGAGAGAGCTTGAGTGCGTTGGCAGATACAACTACAAGTACTTCGGATAAGAGCGGACGTTAGCGTGAGAGGACTGATGCTGGAGTGCAAGAGCAAGAAAATAAGACAAGCTGTTTGTTGTTAGTGGATGAAAGATTTCAACTTACATTTTGGCGGCACAATGATTTTCCATGAATTTAATCCTTCTTCTTACATACGGCATTCACACACCTAACAAACACCGCAAAAGCTGCCACCTTATACAAAACTGTTTGCTGCAATAACTTTGTTAAATTTACAACAAACTGTCCACAGCTCAACCATGAAATTTTGTTACCTCAAAGTACTATTTTTTTGTGTTTATTTGTCACAAAAAAGTGTGTTTAAAATTAACCTATTAAAGACTCCGAATAATAGTTATTGTTAAACGAACAAGGTGGCACCTCTCTTGTTAGGGACGCTTTTGCACGCTTACACGGAACGGCAAATAGTCTTAGAGATTTGTTATAGGTTTATTAATATCAAAAATCATGAATTAAAATATGTATTAAATTCAAACGTATTTGCAATATGCAACTAAGCTTAAAATTACCGTTCGAAAAACTAGCACTTGTTTTGCATTATACAATTAATATTGCTTAAAATAACCTAAATCTCTGACCAAGTTTGTAGAGGTTTCAAAACCATCTCGAACTCTGCTCTGGCACACCTAAAACCAGCTCGAGGTTGGTTTTATGTTGGTATTCGGTTGGTTTTGATGGCTGGCACACCCCTGTTTAAATCTTAAGTTGAACAGTTCTAAATAACTTCAAACATCTGCTCAAAAAGAGTGTTGCAAAACTACATAAACAGTTTGAAATAGATACTGCGCCACATAAACATCTTCTTGGAAAAGCACGTAAGCAACGTTTGGTTCTGCCTTAACTACCCGGCATAAGAAGTAAAACTTTATTATATAAAATTGTTTTTGATTTTAATTTAATGCATTGCATTTCACGCTGTACATGTCACACAGTAATCGATCTAATATATCCATACATTACTGCATACACTACATTGCATAGTTTTTTGTTTGTCAACACTAACAGCTGACATGGAGGGAATTTTCGTTGCACTTTTTATTTGGGTTACTGCCCGGCATAAGAAGTATAACAAGTAGGTTAGGTTAGGTTAGGGCGGTAGTAGGCAGTTTGAGACAAACCCCTCATTCACGTAGGCAATGTATTGGCCCATTGTGATGCCGAGTCTTGGACATAGTCCACAGACACCGTCTACCCAAACGCAGAGAGTTTTACACCGTTTACGAGGGCGTGGTCCCAGCCCGAGCCTCGAATAAAGGACAGGAAATTTTTCGGTTTAGTATCCGCCAGTTGAGAGAGGTCCGATAAGAAGAAAGAACCAAGGTATCGATTTCTGTTCTTGCAGAGAGCTGGACAGTCGCTGAAGAGGTGGGAGACTGTTTCCTCCTCCTCCTCGTCTAGGCAGCTTCTGCCTGTCATTGAAGGGGGCTAGAAGTCTCGCTGCGTGAGTCCCCACTGGCCAGTGCCCCGCAATGGCCCTGATTACGGCAGCACAACCTAATCTGTTTAAGTGAACAAGGCCTAAGGACCGCTTTTTACAGCGCGTTGGCCAGGTTTGCCTGGCAATCCTACCCGTGGCGGTGGTAAGTTGCCATCTCTTGTTTGCTTCAAGTTCGAAGTGCGATTGGACTCTAAGCTTGCAGCTGGCCATGGGGATACCCATGCTCTCCTTGTCTGTGAGGAGAGGCACGGTAGTACCATGCCTTGCCAGCTCGTCTGCTTTGTCGTTGCCCTCGATGCCTTTATGTCCGGGCACCCATATGAGGTGTATTTCGAACATCTCGGCCATCTCCTTCAGAGATCTGCGGCAGTTTGTGACAGATATCGAGTTAGATGATATCGCCTTGAGAGATTTGATAGCCGCCTGGCTATCAGAAAATATGCAGATTCTGGCTGCAGAGTAATTTATTTCGGAGATGCAGGAGAGTGCCTCGTCTATTGCAGCGATTTCAGCTTGAAACACACTGCAATGGTCAGGGAGGCTGAAAGATTTGTTAATGGATAGCTCATCGCAAAAGACGCCGCCCCCTACCCTGTCGTCTAGCTTTGAGCCATCAGTGTTAATTTTTATTGAGTTTGTCGGCCCTGGCGTGTCTGAGTTTGGAGTTTTGGGGAATTCCTGAGGACGGCAATAGTTCGTGTTTTTGGGAATAATTGGGTTTTCCACAAGAACCTTGGAGTGTCCGTAAGTCTGTTCGGACCACTGCTTTGTTTCCCTCATGCGTAGGGCAGAGAGAGTTGCTAGTAACTTCCCCATTCGGTCTATTGGCAGAAGGTTAAGTATGTTGTCAAGAGCTTCTGTTGGGGTCGTACTGAGGGCTCCTGTTGTGGTCAGTCCAGCAGCACGCTGTACCTTGCCAAGCTTGTGGACTAATTTCTTCTTTGATAGAGCTGGCCACCATACCGACACTCCGTACAGTAGGATAGGCCTTACGATGGCGGTGTACAGCCAGAGGGTGATGTGAGGTGCCATTCACCATTTTAATCCAATGGATTTCCTGCATGTTTATAGTGCGACTGAAGCCTTCTTAACTCGTTCCTCCGAGTTGAGGTTCCAGTCTAGTTTAATATCAAGAGTGAGCCCCAGGTATTTGGCTGATTTACTGAAGGAAAGTTCTACCACATTCAGGGATATGGGTCTGAGGGGGGGGGGGGGGAACCTTATACCTCCTAGTAAAGAGGACTAAGTCAGTTTTGGCTGGGTTCAGCCCTAGTCCATTTGATGTGGCCCATGAGGACAATGTTTGAAGTGCAGTGGTCATGCATTCGCACAAGGATTGGGGATACTTGCCCGAGAAGGCTATGGCAACGTCACTTGCTTAAGCGATCACTCGACAGCCCCCTCCCTCGATAGATCGCAGCAGGCTGTTTTCCGCCACGTTCCAAAGGAGAGGGGTGCCTCTATTAACAGATCTGGATATGGTTGAGGACCCTAGAGTGGCCCTGACTGTCCTGCTCTTGAGCAGTTGAGAAATCAGTTCCACAATGCGGTCCCACACCCCCAGCTCTGACAATGCTTCGGTGATCGCCCACGGTACGACGTTATTGAAAGCGCCCTCAATGTCTAGAAAGGCTATAAGGCAATACTTCTTGTGGTGGAGTGCTTTTTCTATTGTGGAGACAACAGCATGAAGTGCTGTTTCGATAGATTTGCCTTTTTGGTAGGCATGTTGTGCTTGGGAGAAGTGGTCGGTCTTGATCGTATCTCTAATATATAAGCCCAGCACCCTTTCTAGTGCCTTGAGTAGGAAGGATGTTAGGCTTATGGGTCGGAAATCCTTGGGGGTCGTGTGTGAGGCTTTTCCCGCCTTGGGATTGAAGACAACATTAGATTCGAGCCATGGCTTGGGGATCGTTCCTGTTGTCAGGGTATCTGAGAAAATTTTCTGAAGCCAGTTTATGGTGATGTCCCCTGCATACTGCAGTTGGGCTGGGATAATTTCGTCCGGCCCAGGGGACTTGAAGGGTGAGAAGCTACGAATAGCCCACGAGATGATATCTCTGGAGAATAAGTCGGTGGAAACTTGTTCCTGAAATTTTCTTTCGATAGGGGGTAATGGTACCTCAACTGAGCATCCGGGAAAGTGGGTTCCCATCAAAAGTTCTAGTGACTCTAAACTGGTCGTTGTCCATGAGTCATCAGGCTTTTTGAGGAAGCCTATAGTTGCTTGAGTACTTGAGAAAACCTTCCTGAGCCTTGCTGCTTCTGCAGTGCTCTCTATTTTGGAGCAAAAATTTTGCCATGAGGAGCGTTTAGCTTGTCAACTTCAACAAGTAAGAAAGCGCGAATCGGGAAGGCCCGACTAGAAAATACCCTGAACCCCGTTGCAATAAATTTATTAAATTTATAAAAGAATTTGGTTTTCCTTGGGCCCTAAAAGTTTGCTTAGCTATTAAAAATCATGATCAATGTAAACTTATTTAAAAACTGACTTCAATTGACGATATGTCCAGTGTTTCTTAACCGATTTGGACTAAAAGTCCTATCGTTTCCTTTTATTTCAAACCCCTCTTTTACATATTCCGAATATGATATTTTTTGTTTAACCTATTCCATGTGTATATCGGAAACCAGAATATCGATAATTTGATACAAACTTGTTCTGCTTATGGTTAAGGAGAGCTCTCTAGCTCTTGTAGTCTCTTTGATCTACCCGTTCATACAGACGGACAGGCTGTCAGATGTGCAGACGGACAGACAGACGGACATGGGTACATGGACTCGGCTATTGATGCTGATCAAGATTATACATATATAGTTTATGGAGATGCTTCCTCCGGCCTGTTATATACTTTTCCACAAAACCATTATACCCTGATTTACCCATTTTATTGATTCAGGGTATTAAAGAAACAAGTCGGAAGCAACCGACTAATACTTCGATACCATTAGGCTGCATCCGTCATAAACAACAAGTCGGGAATGTGGGTGATTCCACTTCAAATCAAATTGCATCCGGCATCCTGTTTTAACAAGGTTTGTGTCAGCTGACAGCTGTTTGTGTATGTATTTAATAAGATACAAATATGAGTTCGAGCAGGAATAAAATTAGTGTAGCCTAAAAGCTAAAATTATTGCTTTAATTTGTGCGCAAAATACAATATTAAAAATCTTGTTGAATTGAATTTGTTTTCTTATTTTTTTATTGCACTTAATGATTAGCTGCTTTTTCGGTTTCTCTTGTTTTGATTAGTGCTTCTTTGTTCACAATACAATAGATTCTTCTGCTGTACGTATGCCTGTTTGGTTATCGCTTCTGACGCTTCCCGTAGAGCAGCAAAGCACAATTGCGTATATATATTTGTATATATACGTGCAATTGTGCGTTTGATGTGTTTTCTGCAGTTTTGGTCGACTTCGGCTTTGAAATGATTTTTGATATTTCATTTTAACTAGCGCTCATTAGGTTGTGTGTGTCCCTTTGTGTATACATGAACATATTTTATTGTATGCGTAGCATTTGCATTCATTGCCTTCTTCGATCATATGGTATGAAGACAATTTATATGCATGCAATTTTAGTTTAATATTAATAGAAGAAATTAAGTTCATTTTTGGTTGTTATTACTGAAAAAATCAACTTGTTTACGTTATCATTATAAAACTTATTTTATTTAATTTCATATAATTAATGACAATTTATTAAAATTATATAATTTGTAAAGTATTTATGTTATTGCAAAGTATTTATGTTTTTTATGTTGACTGCTGATGTGATGTTAGTGTATCGATATATCGTAAGATAGTATTTAAGTATCGATGTAAGTGATAAGTGTTATGAGAAAAGCGTGGTTTGGCCACACTGATCGTGTCTTTGCCTTTTTACGGATACCCTGACGTCAAGCGCACGCAATTGTGTGAAACCAAGGAAAGAATCTTAATTAATAGATATAATCGTTAATCGTTTCACGAATAAATAGAGAGTTTTTAAATTTTAATCATAGAATTCAATATTGACGACATCTTAATAGAGTTAATAGTGGCGCTGCTGATAAAACGCTTAGCTCTATTTTGGGTGACCGCGCTTATTTTTCTTAAATATTTTTTATTATTTATTTCACATTTTATATTAAACGTAATTAATGATATATGTGAATGTATATTCCATTTGTGAATATAAATATATTTGTAACAAAATGTTAGCTTAAATCAAACATTTCTGTCGGCAAAACGGCTTCAGCTGAGTGCATATCAGACTAGGTCAGTTATACCTTGTGTGTATGTGTGCATGTGCGTGTGCCTTCTCTTTAAGAAACACACAATTTTGTCTTACAAGGCAGGAAAAATATCAGTTTTGGTGCTGCTCATCATACATACTCTGCCCAATTTTTACTCTATGACAGTTTTCAACCTTTTTTGTCATCGCAACATCCAACTTCCTTCACAAATAGCGAAAGTGAATTCAGTAATGCATATGTAAAGTCATCTGCCGAAAACTCTGAATATAGTAAAGCAAAATACAATAATGTGCCGGCAGCAGCGTTGCCAAAAAATAGTAAAAAGTACTTATGGTTGTTGTAATTTAGCTTACTTTTTGGCAACGATGGCCGGCAGGCCTATCCATAGACACTGACCAAATTTACTAGACGCTTGCTTTTTAAGGTATGCGCTTATTGCTGGGTTGTCGGGTGCCTACGTATGTTCATGTATTAATACATTCGATGCAGGGCATTAATATCAAAAATCGCGACCCAGCAAGAAATGACACAAACATGTATACAAATACTAAAAAATTTTTTACCGTTCATGCATTCCGCTGACCCGCCGCCTCTCATTTAATCGACTGGCCGCTAAACACAAAGCGCAACTGAAACAAACCAACTCGTTTCTGGCTTGTCGTTGCTGAAACGGACACGAAAAACCGTGTAAAAATTTTGAACTCTATAAAATTTCAGATATGCATACAAATTCTCACATTTCTTATTGGTCCTGATAGTAGCTTCGTTTAAGCCAAAATACTTCCCCACAGATGTTGAACCTTCACCTCTTGCCAGACAGTCCAAGATTTTTAATTTTACTTCCAAAGAAATGGAATCTTTGAAATTTTGGAAATTTTACTAACTGTAGTAAGGGCAAGAATTTTATTTTGAAAGCTTAAACTTTATAGATATTAAGTTCAGAAATGTTCAAATCTAATTGATAGCATGAACAATTGGTAAAATTTTGCGATCTAATAAACTTTAAGCACTTTAATTAAGCAATTTGTATTTTATGTAAATATCATGCAAACAAAATGTGTAGGTAAGAGTTATCGAATAAGGGGATTTCCCAGTTACTAAAATGTATGTTCATTTCAGCAATGGTGCAAAGTGTTGTAAAAACAAACATAATTACAAAACAATAATTTTGAAACCGCACTAGATAAAACAATTTTTACAAAAAAAATTTTTTTCAACCGTGTAAAAAGAAACCGTGTAAAAAGAGAGTTTGGTGTATATACAATTAGTTTTATTGCTCATTAATACCTTATTGCTAGAACATAAGTAAACATGTAGAATAGAAATATTATTAAAATTTCTCACGTTTAGCTATAGATAAGTCGATATCACCCTTTCGCAATGGGAAGCAGCAGGTATATTCAAACTAAAGTCTAAAACTACGAGTTTCACACTTTTAAAAAATTTTGTGACAACAACAAGAGAAATGAAGTGCGGCAACTTTTTATTGGGCCATTCGCATCGCACACTAAAGAATGATGGCCGCCTTCACACTAGCTTAGGGCTGCCATGCGTCCCGGTTTTTCGGGACATGTCCCGGTTTCAAGATTGATGTCCCGGTGTCCCGGTGCACAGTAAAAATGTCCCGGTCAAAAATATTATTGAAAAAATTTAAGTATGTGCATAAAAACTAAAATAAATGTTTGCAAATGAATATAAATGTAATCAGCCATCTCTTGCCAGTTTTGTCGATAGTCGATCAGATTTCTTTCATTCTCTAGCAACAGCTGTTCTTATTCAAATAACATTTCGTCTTGCCGCAGTTGGTGTTTTGTGTGAAGTTGTTATCTGTTTTGTGAGCTTTTTCTGTACTGGAAATCCATGTTTTGGTATAAAATTTTATGTTTTCCTTTTGAATATTTGTTTAAACTGTATTGTTTCAGAAATTTTTACGGAAAATGCCAAAAAGAAAGTGTAAATTTTCAGACACGTACACAACAGAATGGTCATTTATAAAAAGAGGGCGAAACGAGCATGAAGTTTATTGTTCTGTTTGTGATTTATATTTGTCAATCAGCCATGGTGGAAAGTCTAGTGTTGCTGACCATGTTAAGAGCACGAAACACATATCAAGATTGGGTGTGGCAACAACTTCGCGAGATTTGACTACATTTCTGGTTAAGCAGGACTCTAAGCAAGAGGAATTGATTTGTCTTGCAGAGTTAACTACTGCGTTTAAAACAGTGAATCATCACCAGTCCTTTAGCTCTCTGGATTGTACCACCAAACTAAATAGAATTTTATTTCCGGATTCGCAAATCGCTGCAAAAATGTCTACAGCCAGAACTAAAGCAACGGCTCTCATTACAAGTGTTTTGGCGCCACATTCGATTAACACAGTGATTGAAACGCTTACCAAAAATAAAGTTTTTTATGGAATCTCAACAGACGCTAGCAACCACAAAGCAGAAAAATTGTTTCCTTTACTTCTGCACTACTTTACAGAGGAAGAAGGAATGCAAATAAAGTTACTTAAATTAACCTGTTTGCCAAATAAAACCTCAGAAACTGTGACTTCTTTCTGCGTAGACACTCTAAAAAAGTACAATTTTACCTTAGAAAACCTTATGGCATTTGGCGCAGACAACACCAACACAAATTTTGGAGGAAGTGGAAGACGAGGAGTTAACAATATTTTCTACAAATTAAAAAACATTTTGCACAAAGATATAGAAGGAATAGGATGCCCAGCACATATTCTCCATAATGCGGTATCCACAGCAGCAGATGTTTTAACGATTGATATTGAGTCCTTTGTATTGAAAACCTATAAGTTTTTTTGTATATACACTGTTTTGTAAAAATGCTGAAATAGAGTATAATTCAATTCTAAGTCATTCAAGAAGCAGGTGGTTATCGTTAGTTCCTGCAATTCAGCGTATTTTAGAACTTTGGCAGCCTCTTAAAGATTTTTTTGCAGCCGAAGAAAATGCACCAAAAGCTATTATTGATTTCCTTAATAACCCTTTCGCCGAAGTTTATTTGCATTTTGTTCATAGTCAAACCTAGCTTATTGAAAAACAAATTAAAAAAATTGAAAAAAAATATATTTCAATAATAGAAGTTGCACAATATATAACTGAAACCACCAACATCTTCAAAGAAAGATTAGATCAAAAGTTTATTGGTAATCGAAAGCAGGGCTTGTTTGAAAATTTGAATGGAAATGTTCTTCTTGCTGTACAAGTTCAACAATTTGAAAGAGACTACCATAAGTTCTTTACAATTATTGTGAAATACTTAGAGCAATGGGGGAAGCCGTTAGAGAAATATGAAATTTTTAGCTGGATGCTATTAAAAAATGAACCAAAATGGGAAGACGTTAAGTAGTCCATTGTTTATTTAAATGAGTTAAAAATAACAGTTTCTGACGATGTTTTGAAGAGTTTAACTATTTAAAATCTTATATTGGGGATCAAAACGAAAATTGGCATTTAAAAGACATGAATGAAAAATGGAAGCATTTTTTTATAAAGACTAAAGAGAAAGAGTGAAAATGCAATTCGTTAAAACTAGTTCAATTTCTGTGCGCTATTCCAGGACACAATGGAAATGTTGAGCGATTATTTTCACTTATTTCCTCACAATGGAGTTAGGAAAGAAACTCGCTCAGCATAACCACTTTGGAAAGCATCATGCAATGCAAATTCAATTATGCTATGACATGCGTAGAGTTTTATAATTATATTAAAACGCAAAAGCATGTTATTGAGCAAACAAAAAAAATGGGAAGAACGGCAACTAATAATAATGTTTTATTTGTGTATTTTTGTTAGTTGAAAAATAAACAAAAAAATTGCAAAGTTGTCGCGGTCAACTTCTGTAGATTTATGGCAGCCCTACACTAGCTGGCATTGTAGCGAGTAAAGTGGAGAAACAAATACCAAAATGCAGAATGTTTTTCACCGTAACTTGTAAAACTTACTATTTAAAACCTAAGCTGTTAACGAAACTCTTTAAATTAACATAATTTGCACTCAAACGCATATCGGAAAGTAAATACAGTAGATACAAACAAACGAAAAGAGCACACGCATATTACTTACTTTTTTGTCAAACCGTATAGTCGAAGTAGACTAAATAACCACAATCCTCTTTGTGCCGTAGTACACGTTAGAGGTTGCAACCCATTTATTACATTACTGTGGAAAGGGGAACTGGAGCGGTATGGGTGGGGTTTGCAATCCAGTTTAGCTTGCAGATATTTGGGGGCCGTCAATTGGGCTAATTGGGTGGGGGTGACATCCAAATTTTTGGCTTTCCAATCACCAATCTTGCCACCAAATTTTGTAGCTCTAGTTCAAAATCTCTGGAAGATAAAGGCGTTTTTTGGTTAAAATCGAAGGGATGCTGGGAAAGGCGTTTGGGGCTCTAAAACTTTAATGCAGTGTTTTGGGCGTGGCTCCAACATTTTTGATGCAGCTTTGGATTTTTGTTAGTAGCTTAGTTATCGAACTTATCGCTTTGCCAGCCCCTAAGTTATCGTATAATTCTAATCTTGGCACATTAGTTTTCTATTCCATAGGTTTAGATATTTGCAAAATTTCAATTCTCCAGCTTCAAGGTTGTGGAAAAAAGTTGCGTTCATACAGACGGACAGACGCCATGACGTACGATGCACGAACCAAATATACTCATTTACTGTGGTATACTCGATAAATGTAATAAAGCCGATAAAAAGAGACCTGATTGCAATGGTGTCCGGATACGGCAAGGGATTTAATATTGTCTGATGCAGATGGGAATTGCAAAAATTATCTGCCGTCCAAATTTGGTGACTCTAACGTTAAGTTTTTAAAAGGTTGTGGAAGGGGGCTTGGGTTTGTATGGGTGTGAATGGCATCCAAATTTTTGCTGCAGATCTATTTATGATATCAATTGCTATTCTCCTACCAAATTTGGTGACTGTTTGGAGCACTAATATTTTTCAGCCTGAATTGCAAATCAAAAACGATATTTTATCTACAATTATTACTTATTTGACAAACGCAGACCGATTTGTCCAGTTTAGACAAAATATCCCTATATAAAAATTTTGCGAACCATTTATACCGAATGTGTTTCAGCTATGAGATGGAATATGCAATCGGTGACGTACAAAACGCACCGATGCATAACGAATAAAGACATAGAACGGGCATTAAAGATAACAGTAGATACTCTATGCTGAGATTATAATATAGACTATAAAATGTTATTGTTATATTATTCCCCACGTTGAAAGCACGATTTCAACAGAATCCTTTAACGGCAGCAAACATAGCGTCGCTGTTGCTCTTCGAAACTATCCAGTTGTGGTTTTTCGCTCTGCAACTCTTAAAACACAATCTTTTCCAGGGATGAGCTGAAGAACTTGAGCAAGTAACCAGTGCATAGGCGGAAGATTCTCCTTCTTGATGAGGACTAGATCACCGACACAAAGTGGTTCAACGCGCGTCCTCCAATACGTTCGCTCCTGAAGCAAGGCCAAGTATTCTTCTCACCAACGCACCCTGAACCTGTTGCCAACCATTCAAGCGATTAAAGTTGATCTTTGACGCATCCGGCATAATTAAAGTTGTTGGCGGCCCACCAAGCGGAAAGTGTGATAACGTCAACACGTCTAACTTCTCAGGGTTTACTGTAATAGGAACTAATGGTCGAGAATTAATGATTGCCGAGATTTGACGTACGAGATTTAGCAGTTCATCGAGATGTAGTATGGACCGGTCAAAGGCACGATAGAAATGATGCTTTGCAATATTGATTGCAGCCTCCCAAAGTTCATCAATGTGGGAAGAGCGAGGAGGAATTAAACGCCAGTGACTGCTATCAGATAAGCAGAATCAGTGTACTACATCCTGATGAGATTCGCTTAGGAGAAGTTTTTGGCTCAAGCAAAGTTTGTAGCGTTGTCTGAGCAAATTGGACTTGGCTTCCCTCGAAGAGATATAAATCGCTTTAGTGCAACGAAAAAAAATGGTGTTGACAAATCATTCCAGTATACCGCCTTGGTCTTAAAGCAAATAAATACGCTGATGTATGCCTTTATAGGAAGTCTCGTACGAACTCCCGATGTGTGGAAGACGGTCTCCAGAAAACCACTCCGGTTACTAGCCTTGAGATCCTGTGCACCGCTCCGTGTGAAGTTCAGCCATGATATTTGTTAAGAGCTGAAGCTTTGCCCGAAAGCATCTAATGCATTTGTTGATAACTTTAGCCACAAGAGCCTAATGTAGGGCAGTAGTGCCCGTGGTCCAGAATGCAGGTTGCGTTCATGAAAATTCACAATTATATAGACCGTAACTGGATGTTTTCTAAGCAATTTAATAAGATGGCGAGAATCGAAAGACAAATTTGAATTTTTAGACGACCGCCTACATGCCTAAGGTCACTCAGGTTAAGTCCATGGGGACGTACTAGCATTACAAGCTGGAGAAGGAGTTAACAAATTTGCAGTCAGAAACGATATCCGATTATGGTGCGATAACGATTAAGACCTTCTTCCAAACTTCGAATCTTGGCTCATCCACAGCACAAAAATAAGTCCAAAACCCTTAGCCAATGTCACAAACTTAGGAACATATAACCAGAGAGCACGCTGAGCAAGTTGAATCGGAAGCATTCTACGCGACAGTATGTCTGCTGGGTTGACATCGGTGGGAACATGACGCCATTGAATGTTGTCCGTCAGTTCCTGAACAGCAGCTACTCAATTTGCGACGAAATTAATAAATAAGGTTGGCTCGCTATGAGTCCACAAAAAAGCAATGGAAGAGTCTAACCAGCAGTAAAAGGAACAATTAAATAGTCTGGATTGGGGAATTTCAGACTATAGCTGAGAAACCAATCTGGCACCAGACAATTCTAACTTCAGAGGCGTGACACGGGACTTCGAACAAAGTAGACAGTTCGAAGTTTGATGACTCTTGGATACGACATAAATGCAAGCATCACAAAATCCTTGTACCTCTTTAGGAGAATACTTGGGAAATAAGCAACGAGGAAACGACAGACGTGAAAAATTGTTGAAGCCATTTATATATCCATCAAGCGGCAAGCTTTCATCCCAATCAAGATTCGCCGTTCACAGATGTTGCAAAAACACCTTTGCTTTCACGTTAGGCGGTCCTAGGAAGCCAAGCGGGTCGTAGAAATGTGCTAAAGTCGATAAAATAAAGCGCTTGCTCGGCCTTGCAACATGGTGCGCTGCAGTCGATTTGGGGGGCGTGGCATCAAAATTTTAGCTGAAGATCTGTGTATGATGTCAATTGCTATCCTCATACCAAATTTGGTGACTCTAGCTCAAAAATAGTAAAATTTGGGAAAGGGGGGGCTTGGGCTGGTAAGGAGGGGCGTGGCATCCAAACTTTTGCTGCAGATCTATTTATGATGTCAATAGCTATCCTCAAACCGAATTTGGTGACTTAGTAAAGTTAGTAAAATATGGTAGAAGGGGGGCTATGTGCTGGGGGCTGGTATGGGGGGGGCGTGGCGTCCAAAGTTTTGCTGCAGATCTATTTATGATTTTAATTTCTATCCTCATACCAAATTTGGTGACTCTAACTCAAAGTTAGTAGAATATGGTGGAATTGGGGCTGGGGGCGGTATGGGTGGGGGCGCTATTTACTTTTTTTGGGTTTCTTCATCACCTATCTTGGCACCAAATTTGGCAGCTCTAGCTTAAAAAATGTGGAAAATATAGGCATTTTTGATTTCAAAATGCAACGGCTCGGAACGTGGGGGGCGTGGCTCCAAAACTTTCATGCAGTTTTTTGGGGATTGTTATTAGCTATCTTCCTACCAAATCGTCAACACCTATCTTGGCACCAAATTTGATGGCTCTAGCTCAAAAACTGTAAAAGATATGGTCATTTTTAGTGTTAAAATGCGGGGGGGCTGGGGGCGGAATGTGTGGGCGTGGCTCCAAATTTTTTGATGCAGTTTTTGAAGATTGATAGTAACTATTTTCTCCCCAAATTTGGTAGTTCTAGCTAAAAGGGCTTGCGAAATAGCTGGATCTATCGATTTTGCGTTATCGAGTTTATCGATTTGCCAGCCCCCTAGTTATCGTAGAACTTCAATCTTAACACTTTAATTTACTATGCCATAGATGAAGACATTTGCAAAGTTTGAAGTCTCTAGCTTGAAGGGTGTGGAAAAAAGTTGCGTTCATACAGACGGACAGACGGTCAGACGGACAGACGGACATTGGAGAAACCCAATATACTCTTTACCTTCGGTATCGAGTAAAAAAGGATTATCTAGAAGAGTTTAGAATTGTTTTTGTCCAAGTGTTTGTTGTAACGTTGTCAATTCTTAGCTAGCAGTTCCCTCGCATCTATGACGTGTACGAAAGAATAGACAGACGGTATATGTACTTATATAGATATTTTCGTTAATTCTAGCTGACTCTGCAAACGTTGTTTTGCCAAACATTTGATTTCTAGCAATCATTTTTTTAAAAAGAAAAGTAGTTGCAACCACCCATAAAGTGGATTTGTAAAAATTTATGAGACGCGTTTGGCATTGGCAGCAAAGATCCTACTTTGTGATAAATTTGTCCTTTGATTTTAAACGAGGAAATAAATTGTTGACTGTATGCAGTATTATTGTTAATTCTATCGGTTGCTCCAAATGATGTCATTTGGAAACATGAATTGAATGTGCAAGTCGACTTCAGGTACAATGGTACAAAACATAACTGCAGAGAGGTCAGATGAATCTAGTGAATCTAACTAAAAAAAACCTAAATGCTATGCCGAAAGAAGTAACAAACATTAGGATGCTTAGCAGATAGAACAAAAATTTAGATAAGCTTCCACTCATTTTGGTCGGTGATTTTAGCATCAACTTTAATAATGAAAACTCAACACCATTGCTACAGTTTCTAGAGAAAGAATTTAATTTAAGAATAAACAATAATCCAGCAGTATCAAAAACAAAATATAATTCTTCGATCGATGCAGTTTTTTCAAGACATTTAAATCAAATAGAATCCAAAACATATGTTTCCTACTTCAGTTACCACAAGCCAATCATCACAAAAATTGAGTCTACTGACTAAGTTTATATTACATTTTATTTGTTAATAATAAAAAAATATAATTTTTACAACTGAAAAAAATTAAATTTTATTACAATTCCTTCACTTATTAATCGAAAGGAACTTAGTTCCATTCGCGTGTCCTTTGACACCTCTCTTCTTTTTCGTTTGTCGGACTTGGTGGGCACTTTGTTGGCTCCGGTGTTCGCTCAGCCTTAGTCTGAGACGTCTGTTTAATATTTATTATATTATATACATTAAATATATCTTTTCATACAAGGTCAACACTGTGATTAAGATTTCAGATTGCAAGGCGGTAAGTTCCAATTATTCATTGTTGTGTATGCGAAGAGTTTTGTTTGGACTCGCTTGAGAGTAAGTATACGACTGGTTATTATTTCTTTCATTACATTAGTTATATGATTCGTTATCGTTTTAGTGATGGGCGCTTTATGAGATATTTGAGTATGATCGATAAGTATTACTGTTAGTTCATATATAAAATTCATGATGTTCCTATAAGTATTTGTTCAGAAGACGATATGTTGTATTAATTAGGGTTTCTTCTCGTTCAAAATCTGGAGGTCGGCTTGCGTATCAGTAACGAACTTTTTGCCATGTTCGGCTATTTTTTCGACGAACTCCTTTAGCTTGGCCTCGTCTACGTGTTTGTCAATGTAATCCCTTACTTCTTTAATACGGGCTTCAATGGTGGACTGCAGTTCATCAAGTGCGGACGTATCCATTTTAACGTCATCGCCACTGCACATCTATTAAAAAAAATAATGATTAATTAGCCATAATCACTTAAAGAAAAACAATCTCAAGTTGTTATTAATCATATTTCCACTTACAGCCACGAAAGCGCACAGCAGGAAAATCATAGCAAATTTGGCCATTTTCCAAAAAGCTCTACACTACATCACTGAATGCAATGAAGTGAACTACTTAAAGCACTTGCAAGGCTTTTTAATATACAACGACCAGCCACTATGTCACAGAAGTATTAATTGTCAGAGTCAAAGTGCATTTTGCATCTTCTGATAAGAAAACCATACTCAGTAAGCTGTTTATATTTTACGCAAATTTCCATTCAAACTAATCTAATGTTCGATTAACATTATCACAAATAGCATACTATTTGATTTATTTTAGCTTTATATATATATATATATATGTATGTATGTATGTATTAATAGTCTTATCTCCAACCAGCTGTACTCGACCACGCGATGCAGAGGAAGAAGAAGAGAAACAAAGCCTAGTTGTCGTGTTTAGTGTTTAGATTAGTGTAGGTATGCCGCGCAGAGCAATTTGGAATATAATATTTTATTGTGCCTTCCCGGGCGGCTGTTCCGTCTGTTTCTGTTGCGAACAGTGACTGTTGCTCAAAACTTGTAAAATATAGAGGAAGGGAAGCTGGGCCGGTATGGGGGAGACTTGGCATCAACAGTTTTGCTGCAGATCTGTGTATGATGTCAATTGCTCAATTCCTACCAAATTTGCTGACTTTAAATAAACAAAGTTAATAAATTAAGGTTGAAGGGAGGTAAGGGGCAGTATGGGCGTAGCTCTAAAATATTTGATTCAGTTTTGGGGGTTGGCAATAGCTATCTGCTCTCGAAATTTGGTAGTTAGCTGGTAGCTGTGAGGGCGTGTGAAGTAGGTGGGCTTATCGATTTTAAGTTATCGAATTTATCGATTTTAAGTTATCGAATTTATCGATTTGATTCGCAATTTTTATTATTCGCATTTATTATTATTATTAACAACATAATGTCTTAACCACTATTTAAATTGTAGCTAAAGTTATTGGGCAGTTATCTATCTTTTAAACGCTTGCTAGCTTTATTGTATAAAAATCTTTTTCTTGAACCAAACTTATTATCCATTTTAAAATCAGCTGCTACAATATCATCATGAACTTTAACATGAACATGATATTCTGTTTTCTGCGTGTTGTTAGGGTAACTGAGCCTTAACAACGTTTGTTGGGCTTTGTTGTATCCTGTTTTGCTTGTTTGACATGTTTTCGCTTCTAATATATATATATATATATATGTAGGGTTTTCACTTTGGGTTGCAAATGTGTAAAATTTTAACATTGCAACACCAACAAGATTTTATACTAATAAAGGGTTCAAACAGCGATTTCTCAACTAACTTACCAGCTCTGGAATCTGGCGATTTTACTCTCTCGGGGGACTGCCGTTTGTTGCTTCGTGAATTGTGGGCGAATTCGATGTCATTCGGCTTGCTGGATTCGCTACGACATGAGCTGCCGTAGGTAACCCATTCCGCCCCAGCCCCCCCGCAGCTTAAAAACAGAAATGCTTATTTCTTTTACAGTTTTTGAGTTAGAGCCACCAAATTTTGGATGCCACGCCAATCCATACAGCCCAAGCTGCCCCATTCCGCCCCAATGCTTCACTAAAAACGGGAATGCGTGTATTTTCCAAAGCGTTGAAGCTAGAGTCACCAAATTTGGTAGGAAGCTATATATGATAGCTATTAACGATCTCCAAAAAACTGCATAAATTTTTGGAGCCACGCCCCCCACGTTCCGAGCCGTTGCATTTTGAAATCAAAAATGCCTATATTTTCCACATTTTTTAAGCTAGAGCTGCCAAATTTGGTGCCAAGATAGGTGATGAAGAAACCCAAAAAAAGTAAATAGCGCCCCCACCCATACCGCCCCCAGCCCCAATTCCACCATATTCTACTAGAGTCACCAAATTTGGTATGAGGATAGAAATTAAAATCATAAATAGATCTGCAGCAAAACTTTGGACGCCACGCCCCCCCCATACCAGCCCCCAGCACATAGCCCCCCTTCTACCATATTTTACTAACTTTACTAAGTCACCAAATTCGGTTTGAGGATAGCTATTGACATCATAAATAGATCTGCAGCAAAAGTTTGGATGCCACGCCCCTCCTTACCAGCCCAAGCCCCAATTCCCCCAAATTTTACTATTTTTGAGCTAGAGTCACCAAATTTGGTATGAGGATAGCAATTGACATCATACACAGATCTTCAGCTAAAATATTGATGCCACAATTTATCTGTTTTACTACTGGTATCGAGTATACTGCAACGTTTCTACTTGTTTTTTTATTTATTTGCTACGGCTATTGTCTGATGTAGAGAAAATAACGGTGCTTTACGACCCAGCGATCGACAGAACGATCACAAAATTGCAGCACTCAGCGGCCAGTCAATTTTACGACAAGCGGCTGGCTAGCTGCAACCAAAAAGGGCTCAAATTTGTCATGTGCGTCCGTTACATTTCTTGCGTGGCCTGCTGGTCGACAATTCTGCAGTACGGATGTACCCAATACATTTTAGTCGAACAGCGCTGGAATAATTTATTCGTCCGAACTACTTGACATTTTGAACAGTACTAAAATTGTGTTTGGTTGTATCGCACACCGAAGCCGACAAAGCAATAAAAACAAAATGTTTGTCCTAAGATGTTGGCTTTGGTGTGCGATACCAATAAACATGTTTTCTTGTCAGACTAAGATAGACCCAACAAAAACGTTTTGTCGGCTCCGGTGTGCGGACAGCCTTACTGAATAGACTTTTGTAATTTGTGTACATCTTTGCATAACTGGCAAGGATTGTTAGAGAGTGTTAAAAGGTAAAAATTGGGAAGAGTATGTATGATCAGCAATAGCAAAACTGATATTTGACTGCTTTGGAAGACAAATCTTCTTTTTTAGCTCAAGATACTTGGTTGGCTAGGTGCATATCAGTTGCTAGGGCACGTGTTTTCTGGGGTAGGACAGGTATCAAAAGGTCATAGAATACGTAAAGCAGTCAAGCTATCGTTCATATCCAAGAATCTTATTTATTGCAAACGTAACTAAATTCAATTAACTATTGTTTTCTGTTTTATGCTAATATATAGCAATCAAACAGGAACAAACAGGTGTTAACACATCACTCGTTAGTTCTAGCACTCATTAGTTTTTATACTCGATACCGAAGGTAAAGAGTATATTGGGTTTGTGCAATGTCCGTCATGGTGTCTGTCCGTCTGACCGTCTGTCCGTCTGTATGAACGCATCTTTTTTCCACACCCTTCAACCTAGAGACTTCAAACTTTGCAAATGTCTTTATCAATGGCATAGTAAATTAAAGTGTTAAGATTGGAGTTCTACGATAACTAGGGGGCTGGCAAATCGATAAGCTCGATAACGCAAAATCGATAGATCCAGCTATTTCGCAAGCCCTTTTAGCTAGAACTACCAAATTTGGGGAGAAAATAGCTACTTTCAATCCCCAAAAAACTGCATCAAAAATAAAATTTTATTACAATTCCTTCACTTATTAATCGAAAGGAACTTAGTTCCATTCGCGTGTCCTTTGACACCTCTCTCCTTTTTTGTTTGTCGGACTTGGTGGGCACTTTGTTAGCTCCGGTGTTCGCTCAGCCTTAGTCTGTTTGATTTTTATTATATTATATACATTAAATATATGTTTTCATACAAGGTCAACACTGTGATTAAGATTTCAGATTGCAAGGCGGTAAGTTCCAACTATTCATTGTTGTGTATGCGAAGAGTTTTGTTTGGACTCGCTTGAGAGTAAGTATACGACTGGTTATTATTTCTTTCATTACATTAGTTATATGATTCGTTATCGTTTTAGTGATGGGCGCTTTATGAGATATTTGAGTATGATCGATAAGTATTACTGTTAGTTCATATATAAAATTCATGATGTTCCTATAAGTATTTGTTCAAAAGACGATATGTTGTATTAATTAGGGTTTCTTCTCGTTCAAAATCTGGAGGTCGGCTTGCGTATCAGTAACGAACTTTTTGCCATGTTCGGCTATTTTTTCGGCGAACTCCTTTAGCTTGGCCTCGTCTACGTGTTTGTCAATGTAATCCCTTACTTCTTTAATACGGGCTTCAATGGTGGACTGCAGTTCATCAAGTGCGGACGTATCCATTTTAACGTCATCGCCACTGCACATCTATTAAAAAAAATAATGATTAATTAGCCATAATCACTGAAAGAAAAACAATCTCAAGTTGTTATTAATCATATTTCCACTTACAGCCACGAAAGCGCACAGCAGGAAAATCATAGCAAATTTGGCCATTTTCCAAGAATCTCTACACTACAGCACTGAATGCAATGAACTGAACTACTTAAAGCACTTGCAAGGCTTTTTAATATACAACGACCAGCCACTATGTCACAGAAGTATTAATTGTCAGAGTCAAAGTGCATTTTGCATCTTCTGATAAGAAAACCATACTCAGTAAGCTGTTTATATTTTACGCAAATTTCCATTCAAACTAATCTAATGTTCGATTAACATTATCACAAATAGCATACTATTTGATTTATTTTAGCTTTATATATATATATATATATGTATGTATGTATGTATTAATAGTCTTATCTCCAACCAGCTGTACTCGACCACGCGATGCAGAGGAAGAAGAAGAGAAACAAAGCCTAGTTGTCGTGTTTAGTGTTTAGATTAGTGTAGGTATGCCGCGCAGAGCAATTTAGAATATAATATTTTATTGTGCCTTCCCGGGCGGCTGTTCCGTCTGTTTCTGTTGCGAACAGTGACTGTTGCTCAAAACTTGTAAAATATAGAGGAAGGGAAGCTGGGCCGGTATGGGGGAGACTTGGCATCAACAGTTTTGCTGCAGATCTGTGTATGATGTCAATTGCTCAATTCCTACCGAATTTGCTGACTTTAAATAAACAAAGTTAATAAATTAAGGTTGAAGGGTGATAAGGGGCAGTATGGTTGGGCGTAACTCTAAAATATTTGATTCAGTTTTGGGGGTTGGCAATAGCTATCTGCTTTCGAAATTTGGTAGTTAGCTAGTAGCTGTGAGGGCGTGCGAAGTAGGTGGGCTTATCGATTTTAAGTTATCGAATTTATCGATTTGCCATCCCCTCCAGTTATCGTAAAGAAAGACATTTGCCAAGTCTCTAGCTAGAAGGGTTTGGAAAAAAGTTGCAGGCGGACAGACACGGACATTGCGCAAACCCACTATGCTCTACCTTCGGTATCGAGGATAACTATGTTTGAATAAAGTGCATAGCGAACGCAACAAAATGCTGAAATCAATATGCTTGTCAGCCTAAGGTCAGTTACCCATAAACATGAACATGAAATTCAAGCGCTTATCCTAAACATGAACTTAACGAACAGCTGTGTTTCATTGATTCGACTTTTTCAAAATTTGCCCCCAATTTCTGTCCAAGAGTCTGCAAGAGTTTTAAAAGCATATAAAAGGTTGATTGAAATTTGATAATATGGTGGCTTTTAATTACATATAATAAGTACAGATTGGTTTCATTAGCATGGAAATGACGGAAATGCTTACGCAGCTGTTCAGGCAGTTTGACCAATCCATAGGAATTGGAATGTCGCTGGCAACTACAGAAAAACGTTCAGCAAAAAGAAGAATTTGGATGATTCGCAATTTTTATTATTCGCATTTATTATTATTATTAACAACATAATGTCTTAACCACTATTTAAATTGTAGCTAAAGTTATTGGGCAGTTATCTATCTTTTAAACGCTTGCTAGCTTTATTGTATAAAAATCTTTTTCTTGAACCAAACTTATTATCCATTTTAAAATCAGCTGCTACAATATCATCATGAACTTTAACATGAACATGATATTCTGTTTTCTGCGTGTTGTTAGGGTAACTGAGCCTTAACAACGTTTGTTGGGCTTTGTTGTATCCTGTTTTGCTTGTTTGACATGTTTTCGCTTCTAATATATATATATATATATATGTAGGGTTTTCACTTTGGGTTGCAAATGTGTAAAATTTTAACATTGCAACACCAACAAGATTTTATACTAATAAAGGGTTCAAACAGCGATTTCTCAACAAACTTACCAGCTCTGGAATCTGGCGATTTTACTCTCTCGGGGGACTGCCGTTTGTTGCTTCGTGAATTGTGGGCGAATTCGATGTCATTCGGCTTGCTGGATTCGCTACGACATGAGCTGCCGTAGGTAACCCATTCCACCCCCAGCCCCCGCAGCTTAAAAACAGAAATGCTTATTTCTTTTACAGTTTTTGAGTTAGAGCCACCAAATTTTGGATGCCACGCCAATCCATACAGCCCAAACTGCCCCAAGCCGCCCCAATGCTTCACTATAAACGGGAATGCGTGTATTTTCCAAAGCGTTAAAGCTAGAGTCACCAAATTTGGTAGGAAGCTATATATGATAGCTATTAACGATCTCCAAAAAACTGCATCAAAGTTTTGGAGCCACGCCCCCCCGTTCCGAGCCCCTGCATTTTGAAATCAAAAATGCCTATATTTTCCACATTTTTTAAGCTAGAGCTGCCAAATTTGGTGCCAAGATAGATGATGAAGAAACCCAAAAAAAGTAAATGGCGCCCCCCACCCATACCGCCCCCAGCCAAAATTCCACCATATTCTACTAACTTTGAGTTAGAGTCACCAAATTTGGTATGAGGATAGAAATTAAAATCATAAATAGATCTGCAGCAAAACTTTGGACGCCACGCCCCCCCCATACCAGCCCCAGCACATAGCCCCCCTTCTACCATATTTTACTAACTTTACTAAGTCACCAAATTCGGTTTGAGGATAGCTATTGACATCATAAATAGATCTGCAGCAAAAGTTTGGATGCCACGCCCCCCTTACCAGCCCAAGCCCCCCTTCCCCAAAATTTTACTATTTTTGAGCTAGAGTCACCAAATTTGGTATGAGGATAGCAATTGACATCATACACAGATCTTCAGCTAAAATATTGATGCCACACCCCCCCTCCCCACCCACCCATACCACCCTCAGCCTACACTCCACCATATTCTTCTAACTTTGAGCTAGAGTCACCAAATTTGGTAGGAAGATAGCTTTTTGGCATCCCCATCTGCACCAGACAATCTTTGAGGCAGCCTACACCCCTGCCGTATCCACACACCATTGCAATCAGCTCTCTTTTAATCTGTTTTACTACTGGTATCGAGTATACCGCAATCGGGTGCGTCCGACTGCATCGTTTCTACTTGTTTTTTTATTTATTTGCTACGGCTATTGTCTGATGTAGAGAAAATAACGGTGCTTTACGACCCAGCGATCGACAGAACCATCACAAAATTGCAGCACTCAGCGGCCAGTCAATTTTACGACAAGCGGCTGGCTAGCTGCAACCAAAAAGGGCTCAAATTTGTCATGTGCGTCCGTTACATTTCTTGCGTGGCCTATTAAATATATCTTTTCATACAAGGTCAACACTGTGGTTAAGATTTCAGATTGCAAGGCGGTAAGTTCCAATTATTCATTGTTGTGTATGCGAAGAGTTTTGTTTGGACTCGCTTGAGAGTAAGTATACGACTGGTTATTATTTCTTTCATTACATTAGTTATATGATTCGTTATCGTTTTAGTGATGGGCGCTTTATGAGATATTTGAGTATGATCGATAAGTATTACTGTTAGTTCATATATAAAATTCATGATGTTCCTATAAGTATTTGTTCAAAAGACGATATGTTGTATTAATTAGGGTTTCTTCTCGTTCAAAATCTGGAGGTCGGCTTGCGTATCAGTAACGAACTTTTTGCCATGTTCGGCTATTTTTTCGGCGAACTCCTTTAGCTTGGCCTCGTCTACGTGTGTGTCAATGTAATCCCTTACTTCTTTAATACGGGCTTCAATGGTGGACTGCAGTTCATCAAGTGCGGACGTATCCATTTAAACGTCATCGCCACTGCACATCTATTAAAAAAAATAATGATTAATTATCCATAATCACTTAAAGAAAAACAATCTCAAGTTGTTATTAATCATATTTCCACTTACAGCCACGAAAGCGCACAGCAGGAAAATCCATTTTCCAAGAAGCTCTACACTACAGCACTGAATGCAATGAACTAAACTACTTATAGCACTTGCAAGGCTTTTTAATATACAACGACCAGCCACTATGTCACAGAAGTATTAATTGTCAGGGTCAAAGTGCATTTTGCATCTTCTGATAAGAAAACCATACTCAGTAAGCTGTTTATATTTTACTGTTGAAATAATTCCAAGAATCGATCCAAATGTAATCCGTCGATATTTCAGGAATCCTTCACCTCCAGTCTTCCACCAGTATCCAATTACAATAAATATTCAGTTAGGATTGTTTTTATATATATATTTATTTATATTTTATATTTTCAATTTCACTGCGCTTGTTATCTAAATGATTTCCTTTTTATAGTATGCAAAACACATCCACACAGCTCAACGGAAAACACAAGAAGAAGAAGGTGGCCATAGTAGTGTGACCGCATATTAACCAAAACAAAATTACCAAACTAGTGTTTATTAAGGATATAATGTTTTTGCTCAGTATTAATATCGATATCATCGCTATGTCTATTTCAATGTGATATTTTTAATACACCTCCTCAAAAACATTATATTCTTAATCACTTGTTACTTATTACCTATACGTTAACATTAAAACAAGGCAGGCTATTATGGGAGTTAACATTATAGTCCAGCATTTGCTGCGAGGATTAGGGAAAACCCATAAAAACCTAATCAGACTATTTCAAATTGAAATTAAAATATTACGTTAAACAATTATATCAATTCAAAATTAAACAAAATTAAAAATTAAACAAAAAAAATTATTTGAATAGTCAATCTTCATCCATGAGATCCATTCAGAGTTTTGTCTTTAGTTCATCAGACCCATTTGATTTCTTAGTTCAACGAATCTTGGTGCTGGCAACGTCTTCGTCAATATGTCTGCAATTTGTTTATCTGTTGGAATATAAATAAGATTAATCAAGTTCTTCTCAACTTGTTCCCTTGTAAAATGATATTTTATATCTATATGTTTTGAGCGTTTGTGACATGAGGGGTTATTGGCAATACTTATACAACCTTGGTTGTCTTCATATAACTTAATAGGATTCGTTAATTCTACTTTTAAACTAGCTAATAAAGATTTTAGCCAAATGGCCTCTCGAACCGCTTCAAATAAAGCCATATATTCTGCTTCTGTTGATGAAGCAGCTACTGAACTCTGTTTTCTTGTGTTCCAACAAATTACGTTTGATCCAAACATTTTGAATAGGTATCCAGTTGTGCTTCTTCTATCTGATTCGCTTCCCCCCCCAGTCTGAATCTACATAGCCTATAATGTAATTATTTAAATTTTCTGTTTTGTGAAAAGTTAATTTCAAATCAATTGTACCTTTAAGGTACCTTAAAACTCGCTTTAAGCATTGCCAAAGTTCACTATTATTCTTTTCACAATAGCGACTTAAAAGATTAACAGAAATGCTTAAGTCTGGTCTTGTGCATAACATTAAGTACATTAAACATCCAATTAAATTTCGACAAGGAGCATCACACTTGTCATCTGAATTTAATGCTATGTGATTCAATTTATTAGGAAGAGGACAGTTTACTGGATTGCATTTATCCATATTAAATTTTAAAATAATATTTTTTATGTAAGCAACTTGACTCAAACTTATTTGACTATCATGTCTATCGACTTTAATTCCTAGGAAGAATTTTATTTCCTTTAAGTCAGTCATCCTAAATTTATTCATTAAATATGTTTTGAAGGAATTCATAGTTTTTATACTTTTAGTGGATATTACTAAATCATCCACATATAAAAGAACATATATATTATTAGATATATCACCTTTATCAAGGATATAAATACAACGATCAACAGATGAGTTTACAAATCCTATTTCCTTTAATGCATTTTCAAACATATCGAACCAGCACCTTGCAGCTTGTTTGAGACCATATATTGCTTTGTGTAATTTACAGACGTGGTTTTCTTCAGCTATTAGACCTTCAGGTATTTTCATATAAATCTCTTCTTTTAAAATACCATTCAAAAATGCAGTTTTTACATCCATGTGATGTACTTCAAGGTCATATTGATTAGAAAAGGACATAATTAATCTAAAACTTGTGATTCTTGCTACAGGGGCAAAAGTTTCATTATAATCAATTAAATATTCTTGCGTAAAACCCCGGGCAACAAGTCTTGCTTTATATTTTATTGGCTCACCGTATTCGTTCTGCTTAATTGTAAAAACCCATTTACAATCTACTATATTTTTATTTTCAGGCTTTTTCACAATTGACCAAGTTTTGTTTATAAAATGTGAGTTAAGTTCTTCTTTAACAGCTTCTTCCCAGTGTTCTTTATCTTTACTATATTTTATTTCATCAAACTTACAAGGCGTTGAATACAATAATATCTGTGCATTCATAACACAATTATTAATTAAATCTTGATATGACACTCTTGTTTTATTTTTTAACCTTTCACTTTTTCTAATATTTATCTGCGAGTCCAACTTTACGTTTTCATTACTTATTTCATTACATAAAATATCACCAGACACTTCTGGAACGGCATGCTCTAATATTGCTTCCACACCACTAGGCTGTTCTTCTGACTTATCAGAATTCTCTTCCAAATTTTCAAATTGAAACCTTCATCATCTTCATCATTAAGATGTATGTTACTTTCAACCACAGCTCTAGATTTAGTCATATTTGTTTCGTCTACAATAACATCTCTTGCTATTACAAATTTTTCAGTTTCCACATTCCATACTCTATAACCATTTGGTTCATAACCAACAAGTATACCTTTCCATGCTTTTTCATCAAATTTTCTTTTTCTTATTTTGATATGCACATATACTGTTGAACCAAAAACCTTTAAGTATTTCAAGCACGGCTTTTTGTTGTGCCACATTTCGTATGGTGTCTTTATGCATTCTCTTAATACATTACTTGGGCTCCTATTTATTAAATAGGTAGCTGTCAGCACAGCTTCACCCCAGAAACTCTTCTGAAGGTCTGCCCCTATAACCAGAGAACGAGCTTTCTCTGTTATAGTTCTTATCATCCTTTCGGATACACCATTTAACTGAGGTGTATGTGGAACTGTCAAGTGGTAGCTGATGCCTTTTTCTACACAAAATTCTCGCATTTCATTTGATAAATACTCTCGGCCATTATCTATGTATAAATTTACTACCTTTAAATTAAAAAATGCTTCAGACTTTAAAATAAAATCTTTAAAAACAGCAAACACATCAGACTTGTAAGTTATTAAGTAGGTAACACAGTAATGTGTATACTGGTCTATAAAAACAACATAATAATTCTTTTTATCTATTGTTATAGGTGAAATTGGACCACACACGTCCGAATGAATAACAAACAATGGCCTATTTATGTGATCTTTATTTTTAACTTTTTCAAAAGGGAGTCTTGCTTGTTTTCCTTTTATACAACTCTCACATAACTCATCACTGGGTTGAACATTGTTTAAAATATCAGAATCCTCAAATAAATTTTTATGTTTTATTTCCAAGAATTTGCTTTTGCTTATATGCCCCAACCTCTCATGCCATATTTTATAATTTATTTTATTTGATGCAAATGCTTGCTTAGGTATTGTAAAACTAACGGACGGAACATTATCAAAATAATGTGCATTCATAATATTTATATCTTCTTTACTTACAAGTACACCTCCTGGGTGAAATACAACAGTAAAGCCAGCATCTTGCATTTTCTTAACAGATATTATATTTTGCGCGACTTCAGGACAAAATAATACATCTTTTAGGGCTATTGGGGTCATTGTGTCAGTCGTTAGTTCTATTGTTCCCGTTTTTGTTGCTATGATATATTCGTTTGACTTTGCTACAGCAATTTTAATTGGCGATTTAAGTGTACTGACGTTGGATAAAAAGCTTTCATTATTAATTAGATGATCTGATGCACCCGAATCTAATAAAAATGAAATTTTGTTATTGCTAAGCTCATTATAACGTTTTAGCATAAATGCGAACCCGGAATTGCGAACTGGTTCATTTTGGCCTTGTGCCATTTGCGCTTGTTTTTCTTGATTATTTTCCATTTCTTTCTTATATTTAAAACAATCTTTTTTAATATGTCCAGCCTTGCCACAGTGGTAACACTTCAATTTATTGAATTTATTTTTGTATTTAAACTGAACTTTATTTTGGAATTTTGTTTTATTTTGGAAATTATTAATCTTATGTACTTTATTAACTGCTTGTAGCACTTTTAAGCTTGTATCTTTTGAGGACTGCTTTAACTTAATTTCGTGATCCAATAGTCTATTTTTAACGAAGGCTAAAGTCAAATTATTTTCTGCTAATGTCTCAATTGCGGTTATGACGCCATCATAAGAAGAAGGTAGAGTTAGCAGTAAATGGCTCACCTTGTCCATTTCGTCTAGCTTTGCACCAGACGCGATCAACTCTGTTACTAAGTCATCAAAAACTGTAAAATGGTTTAGTAATAACATGTCGCCTTTAAATTTTAACGACAGCAATTGTTTTCGGACAGACAGTTGGCTTGCTAAACTTTTTCTCTCATATATTTCGTCTAGGTTAGCAAATATTTCTTTAGCACTGCATTCACTGGTGGCAAAACTCAAAAAGGAATCACTCAAATATTCTATTATTGTATTCTTAGCTGATTTTTCAAGTTTTTTCCACTCATCGGATGCACCGTCACTAGTTTCGTCAATCACTTTTATGGTATCGTTTTCGCTCAATAAAGCCCTTATGCGAAATTTCCATATTGCGTACTTTTCCCCGTCGAATGGTTTAATATTTCTTTTTCCTTTTTCCATTCTGTTGTTATAATTAACAAATGAAATAAATGAAATATTATACTTATCTACAATGGTGGCCTGGGCCCATAACCTGTTGAAATAATTCCAAGAATCGATCCAAATGTAATCCGTCGATATTTCAGGAATCCTTCACCTCCAGTCTTCCACCAGTATCCAATTACAATAAATATTCAGTTAGGATTGTTTTTATATATATATTTATTTATATTTTATATTTTCAATTTCACTGCGCTTGTTATCTAAATGATTTCCTTTTTATAGTATGCAAAACACATCCACACAGCTCAACGGAAAACACAAGAAGAAGAAGGTGGCCATAGTAGTGTGACCGCATATTAACCAAAACAAAATTACCAAACTAGTGTTTATTAAGGATATAATGTTTTTGCTCAGTATTAATATCGATATCATCGCTATGTCTATTTCAATGTGATATTTTTAATATTTACCAACAAGAATTCATATAATAGAGCGTTCAAATGCAAAAATTCTGATATAGAGTTGGGAAGTCGTTTAGCAGCTACCACGCTCTCAGAGAGAAATATCGCAGGCTAGTTTTAGTTAAGTCGTGAGCCTCGAGCATATCGCGTCAGTCTGCTTGCTGGTTTCGCAGAGACATGAGCCATACTGTATGTGTGCGCATAGCTTGTTTGTTTCTCTTCTTGTCTCCCTTTTCTTTGTATACCTGCTTGCGTATCGCTTTTGCCGCTATCCCTAGAGCAGCAACGCACTAGTGCGTTTACCCAAATTACATTTACATATACATATATATTTGTGTGTGCAAATGTGCGTTTGTTTTGTTTGCAGTTTTGGTGGACTTGGGCTTTGAAATGATTTTTGTTATTTCATTTCGACTAGGTTTCATAAGCATGTCTGTGTGTCCTTTTGTGAATACATATGCATGTATAATTGTATGCGTAGCATTGGCATTGTCATTCATTGACCTGCTGCGATCGTCATGAATGAGGACAATTTAATTAAAAGCAATTATGTTTCTATACTAATAAAATATACGTATTTTAATTCAATTTCAATATTGTACAATTGATTCGTCTTCTCACATTTAGCTCAAGAAACTTGGTTGGCAAGGTGCATAACAATTGCTAGTGCAAGTGTTTTGTGGGGTGGGACAGGTATCAAAAGGTCACAAAATACTTTAGGCAGGCAAACTTTCATTCATATCTAAGAACCATATTTATTTGAAGAAAAAAAAGCCCAGCCTTGTGGCAAACACTTGTTCCTCACAACTCTTTTTCATCCCTCATTAATGCGCTTGGGTAAAAACAAACACAAGACTTTGACTTCGAAGGCAGTCAAATATCAGTTGTGCTGCTGCTGATCATTCATACTCTTCCCAGTTTTTACCCTATGACACTTTCTAACAACCCTTGCCATACAATTATGCAAAGATGTACACAACTTACGAAAGTGTATTCAAATACAAATACTAACAAACTTCTAAACGTTCATGCTTTCCGCTGACCCTTCGCCACTCCTTTAATCGACTGGCCGCTGAACGCAAAGCGCAACTGAAACAAAACAACAACCTGCTGGCTTCTCGTTACTGAGACGCTCACGCTGTTGTATGAAAAAATACCCTCTGTACCAATATTCAATAATTGTCAATGAAGTTTCTCACGTTTAGCTATAGAGTTGCACAAGGTTCATATAAGTCGATACCACCCTTCCATTATGGGAAGCAGCAGGTATATTCAAGTAAATGTCTAAAATAGCCAGTTTCACAATTTTAGAAAATTTTGTGACAACAACAAGAGAAATGAAGTGCGGCACAATTCGTGGATGATGGCTGTTATGTTTACATTATGAGTCTATGGTGTGCTATGCGGACGACCCAATATTGTTGCCGCACTTCATTTCTCTTGTTGTTGTCACAAAATTTTCTAAAATTGTGAAATATATATTTTTATGAATATGTAATTTGGGTAAACGCACTAGTGCGTTGCTGCTCTAGGGATAGCGGCAAAAGCGATACGCAAGCAGGTATACAAAGAAAAGGGAGACAAGAAGAGAAACAAACAAGCTATGCGCACACATACAGTACGGCTCATGTCTCTGCGAAACCAGCAAGCAGACTGACGCGATATGCTCGAGGCTCACGACTTAAGTAAAACTAGCCTGCGATATTTCTCTCTGAGAGCGTGGTAGCTGCTAAACGACTTCCCAACTCTATATCAGAATTTTTGCATTTGAACGCTCTATTATATGAATTCTTGTTGATTTTACGCAAATTTCCATTCAAACTAATCTAATGTTCGATTAACATTATCACAAATTGCATACTATTTGATTTATTTTAGCTTTATAGAAAAACATAAGACATTTCTAATTACATACAGTACAAAGTTGTATAACAATGTTCCATACATGTACATACATACTATATATATATAGTTATATATAGAGAATATAAGTACCGATATCTGAAAAACAAAACGAGCTATCCAAAAATTTTACTTAATATTTTCGTTTTATTTTACAATTTACTACTAAATTCAATCAACAAACTAAAAATTTGACGCACTAGATAAACTTCTGCTGAAAATAAATTAATTCATTTATTTTATTATAATATAAGTACCGATATCTGAAAAACAAAACGAGCTATCCAAAAATTTTACCAAATATTTTCGTTTTATTTTTCAATTTACTACTAAATTCAATCAACACACAGAAAATATGGTTTACTAGATCGACTTTTGTGCTAGTACCATATATAGTTGTTCTCCTTTTGTTATTTCCTCAAGCCCTCGATATGTACGCGCCTTATTTTCGTCATGAACAAAAAGTTCCGTTACATTCGATGCGCATGGAAAATATATGTGCCAGACAAGGACAAACGCATGTATGCGAATGCAAATACATAAGTGCATGGTTGAATTATACAAGGTTAAGTCATGCGCGGCAGAAGGAGCCTGTTGATAAGACCATGCGAGTGCAAGAGAGATAGCATAGTTGCTGCTTCGATATTGCTTCATCGACTTGTTTTAGTGTGCAAAAACGAGATAGAACGATGTGTGATTTTGTTTACATTTTTCAACAGAGGTTCTAATTTCAGAGCGTTGTGTGTTTTTGGCTACATGTGTAATTTAAATTTTTAAACTGATTATGTAAATGAAATACAATGACATGAAACATGTATAAACGTATAAAACATATAAACATAGTTCTAAAAAAGTAACGTAACCTTAAAATTCCACGAAAAATTCGTCCGCACTCACAACTTATCACGTTTACAGCTGCCTTGCGACTAACAACAG